>JAOXYL010000051.1:9453809-9487046 GCA_028564955.1 Terapon puta | reverse complement strand
GCAGGGAAGAGTTTTTGTCGTAGCACATACACGAGTTTTCCATGTAAGAGTCACAACATGTGTGCGGAAACACGGGTGTCGACCACTCTTTCCTGTTCATTTTCTTTTCTTTTCTATTAACTTTGCTCTTTCTGGACAGGCATCACAATGGCGAGATAAAAAAAAGAAGTCAGTGCTAGAATCTAGCTTAAGAAGAAGCGGTGGTTATGTGTTGCTGTTCGTGGGTGGAGTTGCATGTGTGCTTGTGTATTGGCTCGCCCGTGATCCCGTGTGTGTAGCCAAAAAGTCCCGTTAGATTAATAAAAGGCTCCATCCTAGATGCAGCCGCTGGGTCGAAAAATAAGTAAAACGCATCCTTGTCATTGTTTTGGTAACAGTGAATAACAACGGCAAAGCAATGTCCCAAACACTCCGGCCACGCCTGAGCAGCACATTAATCATGCGTTTCTGTGCATGTAAAATGCTCCGGGAAGGATTTTATATTCATTCCACTTAATACCGCCCCACGGAATCGGAGACACGCCGGCTATAATGGATGGCGGCGCGCGGACCAATCCAGGAAAGGAAAGCATGAAGTCTGACACGCATTTTTCATGGGCAGATACCAGTGCATGCATTAAGCCTGGAAGCAGATATCGTTCTGTGCCAGGAGGTGGGGGCGGTGCGGTGGGGGAGGTGTGTAACGAGGGATGGATGAGATGGCCTGTCAGTTGTGTGCAACGCATCTGTCCTGCATGTGTGTGTGTTTGGAGGCTTTTGTAAAATGTCAGGTAAGTGGCGTTTCCATAGAAGGGCCTGAGAAAGGTGAAAATTTCACATCCAGCTCGCTTCACCCTTCTTAAATTCGTACTGACGCAAACTTAAATCCGAGCCAGCCTGCACCTCACAAAACACCCTCTCACGTTGAGGTATCAGCATCAACACGCCCTGGTTAGCCGTATCCGACCAAACAAGGGCATTAAACTCCCGACGTCAGTCTCGCTGTTCCCGCACCCGATCCACTTAATTAATCTCCTTGTGCCAGGGCGCCGACTCCATCCGCCAAGGCATCCCTGGATTTGCCTAATTTGCTTAATTAATTAAACAAATGATTTATTTGAGCTCATATTTCAAAGCGGGAGAAAGTTCTTTGTGGAGCCTACTGAGGCATGTACTGTTTTGTTGTGACTGCGAGGTGCCTCCTGAAGCATTGAAAATAAGTGGGCTTTGGAGTGGGTGGATGTCAATCATTCATTTCGCAGCTGCATAATGTACAAGGAGATACAGTACTTCACTGCAGGGTAAATGATGTATATGGAAGTAGATTAAGGAAATGACTCTAAACAGTCGTCTGTATTTTATGATTACTTTATGAAGGTAAAAGGGGCGACTGCAGTTCCGTTGTTTCACTCTGGTGAACGTGAACAGAAGAGGAGTTTAATTAGAGTGTAGGCTGTGCGCAGCCAAATTCTCGATTGGAGGAGAACAGGCCTCTATATATATATTTAGATGTAAAACGAGTGGGCGGCGGCAGTGTTAAACTTAGAGAAAACAGCCGAGCAGATTTGGGAAACTTTGTGCCGTGTTCAGACCGCAAAAAGCAGCTGATTTGCTGCGGCTGAGGTGCAGCTGAACAAGGCACTTAATCCCTAATTGGTCAAATAAGGCTTCCCGGTGTTTCGGTGCGTGTCTGGCTAAGCTCCGATTTTAAGCGTAATCACAAAACAAACCTATTTTGTTATTAACACAGCAGCTTTGTTGTGTTTCAAGTGTTTCGGGTCAGGCTGGAATTTGGTTCTTTTATGTCTGTGGAAACACTGACATGTCTAACCCCATTATGCACCATGCTTATCTGTCTGTACCTGCTTTGCATACAGAGTCTCTCTCTCTCTCTCTCTTGTTTTACATTACCATAGCCGCTTGTAATAAGATCACATTGATTTTACTTATATTTTGCATGGCTGAACTCGTACTACACAGACAGTATATTTTGCTTATCCGCACGTGGCAACATACTCACAATTCACCATCCTGGTTCAGTGTTGTAGCATGCTTCCAATTTTTATGGTAATCCATCAAATAGTTGTCAGCATATTTCACTCAAAACTGCACACATCAACATTGTAGCGAGGCCAGAAGAAATATGAGGGGATCATCAGCATCAGTAAGATTCACCCTCTGAGGACTATGGATGCCTGTGCAAGATTTTCAGACACGCTATTGTATAGTTTTTGAGATATTCCAGTCTCGGTAGCGGACAGACCGACACTGGCATCCCCAGAAGCCACACTCCGCTCAGCACGGCTGCAAACCTCTCATTTCCAGCCTCATTTGCGTGTTTATTTTGTAAGAGCTTGGTGCTGGTTGTGGTGGTGCTGGACGAGGGTCTGAAAATGCACACATCCTTCAGACCGGAATGTGGAACGGGCCGCACATATACTAGCGCAATAAATGTCGAGGCAAGGCCACAAAAGTACTAAACGGGTGCAGGCAGGAAAACATCAGCTTGTGCCGACTGACATTAGTACGTCCCCCGGTGCACGGTCACTGCACTTGACCCGCACTGGCATGAAAATATAGCACCATACGTGACGATAAACATAATTCACTTTAGCTTAACGTATGGGGATGATTAGAAGAAGCCCAAAAAAAGTCAAGAAAACAAGAGGAAGAATTGGATTCGAGCGCTGAAAGAGCAAATGATGGAGCAATTTATTGCCAGCAAAATGTGTAGTTTAAGTAATTTTGTGACTTGACTTTTACATAAAAGTTTGATTGCTTCAAAAATGGTTTTGATGAGATTCTTAAAAATGCCTTGGGTTTTAATGCTTTAACAGATTTTTTTTTATTTGCCTCTCTTTTTCCTGAAAATGGATTATGCTTTTCCCACAAGCCACACAAGGCTTCCTGAAAATAGATAATAGTGTCGCAGTTATGGAAAAAATTACTTCGTTTTTATACCTACCCTAAGGGTGGCTGTCATTCGGATGCCAGCTCATTCCATGGCTCCTTTCTGAATGCTAATTTTTTACATATATAAATATATATTTTGTGTGCTTTTTGCGTGGCAGCTTTACTGCTGCGTCAGGACATGTGGCCTTAGTGGGGTTGAATTGTTACGTTTAAATGTAAAGCAAAAACAGTTTAAAATGCGTTTTTCATTCACTTTCAGTTTTCACTTCTATGTTATCCCCAGTTACAATTTGTGTGGCATTTGGCATGGCGCTCAGAAACCCGCTTCATTTTTATGTTCTCCCGTAATGAGTGAAAAATCAATACCTGCTTGATATGGGGAATAAAAGAACGGCCTCTGCTGCCCGTGGCATCAGCAGCGACTGCCTGACATTGCCAAATTGCTGTCAGAACTTGCAACCCAAGAGGAATGAATGACAGCAACATTAAGAATGGCAGGTTGGGGTTAAATACCCCTGCGTGTTTTATAGGTGTCCATACTGGGACCCGCGTATATCTTCCAAATAAATGAATCCGACTCCTCATCCATTCAGCCCAGTTACACAGGCATAATTTGGTGAGCGCTGAATGATGCCATTTAAAGTGGACTTGCAGCTGGCCGAATGGTGTTTAATGAGGACAGATATTGACAGCGAGGTCAAGTGGCAGTGGATGCTAGTTTACATTAGGCCGCATAATGCGCGCGTGTGCGTGGTGCGCGTATATGTTTGCGGTGTCTGGCAGAGTGGAGAGAGAATTGCTAAGTAACCCCGCGGACCGGCTCACAGGGCAAAAATGGTGGGCGTGCAGTACCACAGGGTTTCCCACACTGCACGGCAGCAGGGGTCGGTCAGTAATTTGGGGTGTGGGCGGAATGTGCGGAGCAGGAAGGGCAAACAGAAACCACGCAGTGAGACAATGCGGCGACCTATGCTTTGCTCAATTTGTGAAATTAATTACTTTTTCCTTCCCCGGCCGCACTGTGAAATCCACACGAGCAACATATGCTTTTTTATCCCTCGCTTGTGAAGTAAATCCAGACGCGTCCACATACATGGAGCTGTTTGTGTATGTATGTGACATATTTGCATTCTGATGACACAGTAGGTGCCATGAAAGACTGATCTGATGATTACATGTGTCAGTGTCAGACACTACAGGGCTGTATACAATATGCAAATGTATCGGCTTTGTAGGATTGCCCCCCCCACCCCCTACGCTCTCCCACCATAAGGCTTTCACAATCATGGGTGAGGGTATAGACGACGTGTGAGTGAAGCACATCGAAGCTGTCACCGCCACCCCCCCACGATGAATTGTCACTACAACGGTACATGATTACAATGCATGCCTTAAGGCTTTACTATGTGCATGTTTGGTAATTATTCAGATTAGAATCTCTCCTTTTCAAATCACATGTTGCTAATTACATGTGTTGATGCTTTGATTTTTTTTTTTTTCTGTTTGTGTGTAGGAGGGGAGCTTGGGGGGGGGTATCTGTTTATTAGCAGACACGATATGTTTCCATGTGCAAAGTCAAAGATCACAGATGAAATACAGCATTAGCGTTACAACATTAAGGTTTCTCCGGGCAGGGTCGCCACTTCAGTGCTCGGACCAGCAAGTGAGTGGATCGGCAGCTGGAGAGGGGCCAGATCAGCTCCCAGGCACCATAGATCCCCTATGAACCAGCTCAGGGCACCATCCTGAGGTGGCCCCCTTGCTCTTTTGTCTCTCCATACATTAATGCATGCGTGTATTTTAGACCTCTCTGTATAATCACAACCAAGTGAAAAAATAGACATAATTAGTCTTTTAAAGGAATAATGAGAAATTTGGTGAAGAGAGTTCGATAACAAGACTGATTCCCCTCCCACATCTCTATGCTGAACGTGAATTAACTTAGCTTAGCATAAAGACGGGAGAAACCTCTTGTGTGGCTCTGTCCAAACCTTACATAATCCACCTACCAGGGCCTCTAAAGCTCCCCTGTCAACATATTATATCTCATTTTGTTTAATGTGCTGCTCCCAGACAGGAAATGACTTCTGGACAGAGCTTGCCGTTTCCCCTCGCCGCCACCCTCCGTGCTAAGCTAAGCTAACACGCTACCGGCGTCAGATTCGCGTTGACAGCGGAGATCGTCTCATCTAACTCTCTGCCAGTAAACTCACGATCGCATTTCACAAAACTGTGCCTTTTTAGGTGAAACTGCACATTTTAAAGACTCGCTGAAATCATATAAATGCTTCGGTCAGCACTGCACACGGTGGTCTGATGTTTCTTTTAGTGCGGACGTGTTGAAAGCAGGCATGTGATGAGGGAACGTAGCCAGCTCGCGGGAGAGAGGTCACACACACACACACACACACACATAGGTACAGAAGTGCAAAGTGAGAGGAAAGTCATGACTCTTGTTTCGACCCATCCAGCGGTCTCGCCAGCTCCGTCTGTGTCACATCACTGAGTCCGTTGATCAAGTCCCAGGGTTTTTTTGGCATTGTTCAACGACACTGAGACGTGCGGATCTTATTTCAGGGGAGGCTCTCGGAGAATGCCCTCCTCAGCTTATGCAACGCGCTGCTTAAAGGCCGCACAACAGGAAACGGTGAAGCGCCTTCCCGGCTGCCCCAGCTCCGACGCACCGGCGCTGTCTGCTGATGAAAAAGTCAACATAATGGCACCCTGTCACCGGAGCCTCGCAAATAACAACCACGTTCTTTTCTTAATTCCTTTTTATCGAACAGCACGGCGAAAGCCTCTGCACAACTGGTTCTCTGCTTTTATCTGCGCATTGTCTGCAAATCTTGATTATAGTCTTGCATTGTTTGCCGCGCGAGGTATTGTCGCTGCCGTGTTGAGCGTTCCCGGAGCAACCGGAGTACAGGTGTCCCCTCCCTCAGCACGACTCGGAGGACGGGGCGAAGCGATACCGTCTTTATTTCGCCAACAAAGGGACTAATTGAAAAACAAAAGGTGAAAAGGATTAATTGGTCGGCGTTCCTTTTGATCTCCCCTTCTCTTCCTCACTCGCCGCTCTCTCTCGCCCTTGCGGTGAATTTGAATGCGTTCGCACGCAAACAAAGAATACTAAAGATCTGACGCCGCTCGCCTCAAACTAAAGTTCACCGCAGACGCAGCGGGCCAATTACGAGCAGGACGGTGCGTGACCCGGCTCCCTCTCCTCCGCAGAGCCCTGTCGTCGAATAAACCAAGCGTGCACGGTAGCTGGCGATTTCATCTCCGCGAATCAATATGAAGTATTGTAAAGTCTGCATTTGGAGCTAAAGGGGTTGGGGAGGAGGCGGCGGCGGTGTGGATCAAATGATACTGTGGCACAGATTAGCCCAGGAGACCTTGAGGATAAGAGAGAGAGAGAGAGAGAGAGCGAGCAATAGAGAGGTAGTGGCGTTGCGGCGATACTGGAGATGGCCTTCAATATGGCCCAGTGGCCTTGTAGGGGAATTCAATACAGCCATTGACAAAAGAAGGCTTCCATTGTGGAGGAGCCGGCCTCCTTTGGGAAGCCGTTCCATTTCCTTATTAATTGTGCTCTCATTAAAATAAAAGGAAGCGGAGAGGGGAACGGAATAGCGTGAGAGTAATGGTAGCTCTTTGCCGTGGCCTCCTTGTTTGGAAGCTCGCCAGGGTCAAGTAGTTTGCAGTTTTAGCCCTTTTTTTTTTTTTTTTTTACACGGGATGGAAAGTACGTGTAGTTTTTGTATTTTATGTTCCAGCACATCCGCGCACATCACCTCCCTTTTTCTCCCGAGTCCTCCCACACACACACACACACACACACACACACACACACAAATCTTCCTCACTGGCCCTCGTCCTCTGGAGATGCACAGTATCAGGCCTCCGGTGGTCACAGCTTGGCCTCAGACTCACACCACAGCTGTCAGACACGGGAGGAGTCGTCAGTTTAGGCCCTGGATCACCGTGGATATGTGGCCTCCAACACTCCGTTTAAAGGAGAGCTCCGCTGTATCACAACCCGGGCCATGTTTTCTGTTGCTATGATGATTGTACGAGTCGGGCGGGGCAGGAGAAAACAGTTTTACAGTTTGATTTTTGTTTTTAAGTTTTTAAAACACCACATTCTTTCATTTCAACACTAATTTAGCCGACGATCCAAGTTATTATTACTGATCAATGCAATGCCCGTGCAATGAAAATAAAACCCAGTCTTCAATAAAAGGTGGACAACAACAATATACAAAGATATATCAATTCTAAATATTCTGAAAGACTGATTTGCAGTATTATAGTTTGAGAAAATGAATTAAATTTGTCCTAAGCAACACCTAGATAATCACATAAAAACACAATCATCTGCTTCTTTTGGCATTTTGTGACATTTACATTTCATATATGGTTCTGTGTTGTACACATGTGGACAAAATTGTTGATACCCTTCTGTTAAAGAGAGAAAAACCCACAAACATCACTGAAATAAGTTGCCACTGACATTAATAAATACAAATTTACTGAAAGTTAACAAATGAAAGTCAGACATTGCTTTTGAATTGAGATTCAACAAAATCAGTTTCAAAACGAACAAAGAAAAATGACTCTGGGTCAAACTCATGGTCCATCAACGTGTAAAGAAAAACACAGAAGCCAGTAGATTATAAATATCTGTCTTTGTTTTTCCTCTCCCATGTGGACCTGCACCTTGTCACGCACTTTGTTCCCATCTGATAGCTCTGACGTGGTGATCTGAGTACATGTTGCTCCTGCTCGGCTAAACCGTCATCTGTTGAGTCAGCCCCTCACCCACGTTTCTCCACACAGGCGATTCGAAATGGAGATGGAGAATAACATCGCGAAGATATCTGTTTTTTGGGGCGGTGGGGAAGCGGGGAGGCGGGGGCGGTGGGGGTGCAGAGGGCAGGAGCCATAACTTTCGCAGACATCTCCCCATAGCTGAGACTCTGACAAAAGACCAACTGTGTCAAATGAGAAAAATTGCAGGTGCACATTCCCCAGTGGTGCACTCCCTCCTGCCTCCCACTCTCCACACACACACACACACACATATTCATGCAAGCACACACACACACTGCCTCCGTGATCACTGGCCCTCATTTGGTGGCGGGATGAGGAGGAGGGGAGCGGGGTGGGGGGGGTTAGAAGAGATCCTTTTTCACCGTTATAATACTCTCCTTTCTCCGCCATGAGATGGGCCGAGGAAAAGGGCTGAAACTGGAGAGGCGGAGCGGGCGATGTCATTCCACAGCGAGCAGCGGCATCAAACGCTGTGGCGTGCCGTTTTTATAGACCCAGTGCAGATGTGTCTCAGCTGCATGTCAGACCCCGAACATACAATGGTGGGTATTTTACACGGGGGTCATGGTGACGATCACACGGAGGGGGGCGGGCGGTGGCGGTGGCGTACCCTTTAACCTTTTAACATGTCCAAGATGGCTCGCAGCTGACTTGCTCATGGGTCCTGTTTATATCACCCAAACATTTCACCACCTGACCCTTTTAAAATGCAGCAATCTGACCCGTTTGTGACACTTAACACATTGAATTATGAACTGTTTTACCAAAGAGTGATTTTTTTTTCTCCCCTCTCAAATTGTTCATTTGAATATTTTTGACCAACTGAAGAGGTCAATCTCCCCAATATTTTGGAAAAAAACACAGTTTCTACATCTGGTGTTTGTTTTCTACTGTATCTTGTGACCTCCCGGAAAGCTCCCTGCATCTATTGACATAAAGCATTGTGGGAAATGCAGTGCCACAAATAAAAAGGGTCACATTTTATATTATTCACTACTGGAACACATTTTTATCAGACTGAGCCACATAATTATGCGCATTGAACACATTTTTTTTACCTTCTGCCATTTGACTCCAAAGTGTTAGGGTTCAGTCTTGAACTAATAAATTCACTGAGGTTCCTCTGTATCCCAGTGACAGGTTTGCCAACAAAAAGACTTGTTTTCTGCGGTGCAAGCCTGGCTCAATGTGATATTGTATCACGCGTCACAGCTCCACACCTGCTTGTGAAACCACGTGTGGCATGTTTTTGCCTCAAATCCAGCATTTCCTCCCATTTTCACGCCGCCTCGCGCTCGTCGCCGGATCCCAAATTCGCCACACGTTAGAGAGACACGGCCGGATGATGCGACGCGTACATGTTGCTTCATACATATTCAGCGCTCATTATCTCCGCACAATAACCCCATGTCTAGTACCTGTCATTTTGAATACAGAGGAAAAGGCGATCAAAGGAGATCATCATAGCTGCGCGCCTCAGATGTAGCGCAGCCTCCCAGGCTAATTTCAGCAGCACTGCCTTGATTGCATACATGTGGAATGAGATTACTTCTCACTCTGTGGGCGGTTGAGGAATCACTTTTTTCACATGTGCCTCTGTCTCTACACTATTTTTTTTTTGTCTTCACACCTTCTCTAACCACTTTCTTTCCCTTACATCGAACCTCTCCGGCATAACCTCTTTCTTCGCAAATCCCCCTCAGCCGCAATGTCACCCACGCGTTCCCTTCCATTTTTTGCTTTTGGTTCAACTTCTCAGTGGAGCCTGTGTGAATGATAACCGTTTAGCTTTGCCACGCTGTGACCCCTCACTCTCCCCGAGACCACTGAAATGACCCTGTAATATCCCATAGTATCCCACATTGGCTGAGGCACTAAGAAGGGATGAGATTAAGACTGAATCAGTGCTACACCTCGTAGCTCAGGGAGGGGGAGGCGACACGGAGGAAGCAGGGGTCCTGATTTAAGAATTGTCATCTTTGAATGGTGTCGTGCTGTATGCGTAGGTGTACATGCCAGATAGCAATATCCCCAAAGGAGAACCCCCCCACCCAGCATACATATATTTCAAATGGGGCATATGCACGTAAAAACACATGTAAGAATGAAGAAACTGCAGGGGAGGTAACAAAGACGCCGGCTGCAGTTAAATACAGATACAGGCTGCACTTAATCTGCTGATGCCACTCGGCACATCAGATTGCACCACCCTTTTAGGTTCTTACGGTATATAGGCCAAACCCCCCGCCCCCATCCCCAACCCCCAACTGCTTCCCTGTATCGCCACACTGCTATCTGTACTCACTCAAATACCTTTGAATTCTACCTTTCAGCTGAAACTAGTTTGTATCATCCACCGGGTGTGTGAAAATGTCTTGAATACATTTGCACTAAAACCCAAATTAAAGTCTATGTGCGTTCTGCATGTGTGACTAAAAATGCTGCTTGGCCTGCGCTTGATAATGTGAATGTGGCGCCGCTCTCACAAATAACTTGAGAAAAATAAAGTCTTTGTTAACATTAAAAAAAAAACATTAACAGATGCATATGCATGAAATCGCATTTTAATTTTGTCATTTAAATAATTTCTTGTTCTTCATTATGTAAGTACACAGTACAGCAGTGAGCTTTAATTGGTATTAATTCATGCTTTTTGCCCCTCGGATATTACACTGCAGCAAAAAAAATTACACTTGCAGGAGTGTGGGAACGAGAATTGGCTTAGGTTTATTTCCAAATGTGCTCCACCGCAGAAAACCAATCACTGCAATGTAATTCACGGAGTCCGGTCCTCGTAGCCGCGATGCTTTTGATAGAACGAAGTGCGTACGGGTTCGCACAGGGATGCTGCGACGGCAAGCCTCAATTTCTTGTTTTTGTCTTCAAATGGCAAGAAATTGAAAAATGCTCATACTTATGTCCCGCTACCCCCTAGACTCCAAACGAGGCCAAATTTTTCATACAGCCTTCACCACGAACAGAAAAGGGGGATTTCATCTCAAGATTTCATCAACAACCAATATGCTGTTTTATGTAAATCATGTTACTATCTTTCCCACTGCAATCTGCTTATTCCAAGTTGAAAAATACATTTGTTTTTTTGTTTTTTATCAGCCTCCAGAAAATTACTTGGCTATTGTACGTACAGTTGATGCGGTGTGTTAATGTTGTCGACTGATTGGGGTCATCTCAGGTTAAGTGCTTTTTTAAAATTTTTATCATTGTCACTATCATCATGATCAACAGACGCACATCATATTTGTGCCAAAGCAGAGGGTTATTATTGGTTTGGGTGTGAAAGCTAGCGTGGTACTAACCTGGAGGCCGGCGTGTCGGTGCTGGGGCTCTGCTCCGTTTGCGCTCACGATTGGACCATTAATACAGCCATAATAAGCGGAGCCCCCGGGATCCATTCAGACGGCAATATTGGCTGCTTTGCTATTCATTACAAGAGAGCGCATTTTCGAGGTGTTCTCTCATGTGAAAGGGCTCGTACAATGCCGTGGGGTTGCTATGGTGACAAATAAAGTGCAGTCAAGTGTTGGCACGAATGGTGCTTCCAAAAGTTAAGAAAGAGATACAGAAGTATGCTTTCATTTTTTTTTATACCCATGCTCGTATTTTTCTTTAAAATGTCTCAAAAAAACAAACTGGAAAAAATCAAAAACAGTATTGCAAGCGGGTTTCAACACACATTGCTCGCTGCTTGAGAAGTAGTTCATCTGCTTCCACAACATGGTAACCTGTCATAGATCAAGATACCCAACAGTATTTATAGTTAGAATTTGCCTCAACAATAAAATGTTCTTTACCTGTTGATGCATCAGTTATAATAAGAATATAAAATATAAAAAACATAAAATATAATAAGAACAACACTCCAAACTGAAAAGATGTTTTTTTTTAATTATTTTACACAGATGCTGCTATTATTACCACAATACTATCCTCTATATCAACCTCTACACATTTAATGGATGGTGGACAATGCTAAAAAAAAAAACAAAATGTAAACATTAGAATAAAATACTATTGTTTTTCTAAACATGATCCCTTAAAAATTGTGCCATCTGTGGTAAAAATGTTTCCACAGATGTCACACATGACAATATCCAGCTCTCAAGTTCTACCAATTTGCAAACATAGGATAAATCAGGAAGTCAGCAGTGTTGCCCGTCTGAATAACCTCTGTTCCCTCCGAGGTTCAGATTAGCGAGGTTGCGCCGCAGTTTGTCTCAGTTCACGATGCTAAACTGAGCTGAGCTCTTGCCTCCATTGTGCTGTTAGGCAGCTCCGTTTGATAATGTGCTGTAAAAGAGTGAGGGAGGGACCTCCTTCCCCCCCCCACACAAGACGAAAATCAGCCTGTTGTTTCTTTTTTTTGACCTCAATTACTATCAGGGCACGTGGCACTATAGGGGCATGTTGAGTCATGTCTGCTCTGGGAGTTGTGTGTGTCTGTGACAGTGTGTTCATTTTAGCCTAGGAGGCACCGTACAGTAGGTGGGGGCCAAGGTGCATTAGTCTTGGCTGAGATGTTCCCTTGAGTGATGCCGGCACATGTGGGTGGGTTACAGGAAGGAGGGAGGGTCGGGGTGTAGGAGACGGAGCCGGGAGGAGGGAGAAGGCAATGAAAGGAGAGGAAATAGCGAAACGATGTCAGACATGACGGGAGCTGAACAAAGCCAAGCTCGCTGTCAGGAGCCGCCGCCGCCGCAGCTGCCAGCTCCGCCGACTCACCTCCGGCTTGGACCGGCTGACAAAAAACGGCAAGCCGCTGATAGGAAGCAGGACAGGCACCTCTGCTCTGTTTACACTCGAGGAAGGAGGATTTGCTCCGAATTTGCCGTCAAATAAAGAGTCTTTGAAACATTATGAATCTGTCCTCAGCCAAACTGGATAAAGATACAAACTGAAGGGAATCGCTGATTTCTCCGAAGCTGGAGTGGATTTGACCTTAGAAACTAATGTTGCAATTTGCACACTGAAGTGATTTTAAACATAAGACCTTGATGGGGAACTAGCCTCCTATTTCCTCATTTTTTCACCCCTTCTTGCCACGGCTATGCACTTAATGAATTGAAGTAGTGATTAATTAAATGAAAGTGCTCGGTAGATGGAAAGACACTTCACCCCTGTGTTCTGAGCATGTGAATCAAGCCTTTATGGAGCGATGGCGGGGTACTCGCATTTGTTCCTTGTGTGTACGCAAACATGAGGTTACTGTCTGCTGGAAGTATATCACACACGGAAGGAAGTTGCTGCGCTCTGCAGATTTCCCTCCATCCAGCGACCAATTTATTAACTTTCACAGTTATTAACTTTCACTGTGTCAATACATCCTTACAGTGGGGAAAGGAGAAAAAAAAAAAAAAAAAAAGCAATACGCCGCTGCTCTGTAATGACTGCGATCTTGTCGATTTCATTAGGTAGAAGTTGCATGCGGCTTTTCAAAAAAACAGATCAAATATTCACCCTGTGAGGAGGTAGTTTATTACGGCTGCACTGTATCCAGTCCTCCCTCTGAGCTAATTTGTTAACACTGAAGAGCTAATTTCCCCTCAGGCATCATGGGCAGTTTGACTGACGGCTTGAAACTCGCGCCCGCACGTTGCCGCCCTGCAAAAAACACGCCATCAGTCTTTCCCCCTCTGCTGGAATTTGCGAGGTGCATGGTGTGTTGCCAATTAATGTGTTCAAATGGGTGTCGGCAGAGCGAGAGGAAAAACAAATGTCTCGTTCATTCGGCCTGTTGAATGGATATCTGGGCCCTGTCATAATGAGTAATGCTAATTGTGCTTAGCAGCATCATTGGTCAAAGTGTCAGAAGCCATCAAGTCGATTTGAGAAGTTTGTCACCGTCGTCCCCGCGGCCCTGCTCGTGGATTCATCACTGCGGAGGTGCTATCTGTCATCTGGCCGATTCAATAAGAAGAAGAAAAAAAAAAAGACTTGTTTAGTCTGATTTCTCTGAAAGCGGTTGAACTTTTCCAGAAGTCGCCTGACAGCCCCGCGCCCTTTCCGAGGCCCTGAATTCGCCGCACCGACGTTGTTTTATTGATGCGGCTCTCTTAAATGCTCCATCTGCAGAGTTCTTTGACAGTTCAGTTCCTGGATAATTCTGCACTCCACGTAAAAGCCTTTGAGATTTCGCTTGCCTTAGGCCATATGTAAACTTAATTTACTTGGGAGAACAATTTGCCTGAACTGTTTCTCACTTCAAGATAAATAATCCCTCATGCATTATTGAAAATGCTATACTTTTTTTTTTCCTTCCCAAAGTTGCAGTCCACAAGATTTCTCCCACTCGTTGTAAAGTAGTCTTACGGGTGAGTTATTTTGCCCCCCTCCCGCTCCATTTGTTGCGTACTAGGAAATGGGTTTGACAGGCTCCCATTGGTCTAATCAAATAACGGTATCCAGATTCATGCGCTAATTAATCACTAGCTCAGGGGGCCGGACCCATCCAGCGATTCTCAGTGGAAAAAGAGACATTTGATCTGTTGAATCAGCTGCCTCGCCCTCTCCCCCGCTCTCCTTCCATCTATCTTCCATTAATTCAATGAGTTCATTTGAACAACTCACCCACCCACCCCCCCAAACACACACGCACACCAGTTTTCTGTTTATATCATACGCAACAAACCTCTTAAAAAAAACCAAATACAATATTGTGTCCTCACATTTTAAAAGCTTCAACGCTTTTTTTTCTCCTTTACTGGGAACATATGTGGCTCTTGGCCAAACTTTACGGCTGTCTAATTATGGAGCGTATTATTATTTATCGGGGAATTATCAGCTGTGTCGGAGCCCGCACACTTCAGCCCCCCCTCCACCCCTCCCACCCACGAGTGATGGCGGTTCATTCAGTCGGACTCGCTGCAAATGTGGTTGACCTTAACTCCTTCTCCCTGACACGTTTTCTTGAGAGATGAAATGAAATACAACACCCCCCCCCCTCCCCCCGAGGCCCCTGTTTTGTCACTAATGATGACTTTTAAATGTCATTGTTACTCTGCTCCAGCTGCACTTCAGCGCCTGCTGGTTCTGAGAAGGTGACGGGCCTTTGCTCGGTATCAGTGACCCAAAAACAAGCCCCGCTTTTAAACAGGAAAATTTACTTCTCACTCACTATCACGATTAGCAAACCCACAATCAAAACTCCAAGGCATTTCCCCCTCGGAGTGATTTTTTAAAAGCTCTGCGGGGGAGCGGCATTTTCCAAATGACCATTTTTCTCTCTGACCTTTCTGTTGCCCTTTCTGGTGAGTAATTGCATTTTTTTTTTAATATTCATTTGTGAGTTATGTCATTTGTAAGCATCATGATTAAGAGCGGTGCTCTGTGGTGCAGAAGTAATGGAAGGATCCAGCATGAACATTACAGTTTGCTCACCCCAAACTGCTTCTTCTTCTTCTTTTTCTGTTTTTTTTTTTTTTTTTTCCATATTCAGCAGTCCACTTGTCGGAGGAATTATCCAGGGAGAATCTGCAGTGGAGATAAAAAAAGAGAGATCTGCACTGCATATAAATACTAAAGTATTAGTTGGAGAGGATGCAAGGGAAATGAATTGAAAAGAACATGGGAAGTTAGATAAAAGGATAGACTTTCAATAAGACCATTTCGCTTTTCGATAGCTCCGTCGATGATGTGCACAGGTAGACAGCAATCCGTGCGAGCGGGGCAGGATGTTGGCTCCGGCGTCCGAGGAATATGAGCCCTATCAATCACCGCCTGCGGGCACAAATGTAATTACACCACAGTTGTTGACTAGCCGGGTAATCCGAGACACCACTGGCATGCGTTTACTTGCTTACATTAGGGGATTGCTGGTGCCCATGTTGACGGCGTTGCGCTCGCTGCTCTCTGATGTTTTTTTTTTTTTAAAAGCTTCTTTGGAGGACACGAGTGGAGTCCACGTCCTCTACAGGAATACAAGACTTAAAAGAATGATACTAAGATATTTTGATTTCACAGAGATTGAATTAATCATGATAAATAAAGATAAAGTTGTGATATAGAATCAATTTTATAGGGCTTTTGTGCTTTTTCTACACTTTGGGCGGCCGCTCTCAAAACAAAGAAACCTCGCACAAAAACACAGTGATCAATAATAATAATAATCTTTTTTCATTCTGAGTCACTAACTCTTTTTTTTATTTTTTTCATGAATCTAAGTGCACCTGCCCGAGTCAACCTATGTGAGCCCTTTCTCTCTGCGGTTGTCAGCTTTCAAAGAAGTTTGCTGCGATCCAGACCAGTACTTTTCGGAGGGCGGAATAAATCTTCCCATTAAGAGGAAGATAATTGATGGCTTTCATCACCGGAATGAATACAATTATTCCAATTTGTGATGTTTCAATGGCAAGAGCGCTTTACCGTGTTGGGGTTTGAATGATTTATGAGGCAAAATGAAATGACACGATAATAATGGCCTTTTTTTTGTTATTGTTGTTTCACCTCACCGTGTGTTTTTGTGAATTGTCTCCCGGTTTTGGTGTTTTGGCTGGGGTAGATTGATGCACTTAGATTGGATTGCAAATGGATATTTAACGTATAATGTCTTATATTTCACACAAACTATTGTGAAATATCTTAAAACTACATGTACTGCATGTACGATGTCGAATTAGTAAAAATAGTTTTGATTTAATTTAATTCGATTAAACCTCATGTTAATTGTGATTATTTTTTGGCCACTTGGGGGCAGCGCAACAAACTGTAAACAACAACACTAATTGGTGTTTTTTGTTAATTGGTGGTTGCCAGTGGTGGCTCTACCTGACAAATCAGAATTCACTCTTTTTTTGCTCTCTCACTTTTAAATACCAAGTTTAACTTTTAACTTTTACTTGTGTTTTTAGAATTTTTTTTGGGAGGGAGAAACAACACTAAGAGCAGCAATGGGAAATTAAAACAGTGAAGTTGCAGACCGAAAGATTCTGAAAAGCTGAGATGCTAAAATACAAGTCCATCCCTCCATTTGACCCTTTTTTCACATTACAACCTTTTAAAAATATTGATCGGAGCAGGTTTTTCATCGCGCTGAGTGTTGAACCGAGATGTGCCGGGGCAGAAAATAATTACACCAGAGCCAACGTGATGCTGAACAAAGTTAAATTCAACTTCTGGTGGAAAATAAGTGATTATAGCTTCAAGGAAACCAGAATTTTTTTCCACATCACCTCATCATACGCCTGAGCACACGTCATACAGCAGGAAGACGACATGGTCTCCTTACAGAGACACACTTCAGACAGAACAGTTTATTTGCTATTTCATTCAAGGAAGAGGATAATAACCAGTTCTTGTCAAATCAATCTGTGATATATGTCACAAAATAAGGTCCTCTTACTGTCTTTTCATGATTCTGGAGCATTTTCAAGAGTGTGTAATACGTTATATTTTGACAGTATCAAGAGTCGAAGAAAGGAGCTTATGTTTTTCTTTTTATTTCAATACAGTCTCCAGTACCTGCTCTGGAGCTTTTGATCACATGACCTTACGCAGGAATTTGCGCACACGCTTATTTCAAAGATGTTTCATTTATTGTTGGACAGATAATAGTGCCTATTCATCACAATATTGATCTTAGGTGATATCACCCAGCCCTATTTTCACATGTGGAAACGCTCTCTATGTGCTTTATTTTTTTCCCCTCCCTCTCTCTTTCTGTCTCCGTGATGAATGTCCCGGCCGCGCGTCGTCTAGCGGTGGCTCTCGCCGCTCAGACACTTGTCTGAAAGGATGTTTATAAAAATCTATAACTGCCACAGTCCTCCTACAGTCACTCAGGCCAATGTTTACGTTTCTCGCTCATTTTTTATTCTCGCTGTAAACACAGAGCCCTCGCAGTCTGCTGTGCACATGCCCGCTCGTGCGCGAGTGTGAGCCTCCACAGACGTGCGTGGGCGTGCGTGCGTGCGCCTGTGTCAAGGAGAGGGAAAACAGCAACCCTCCGAACTGCCGCCACTCGGTCCCTCTAGCCCTCCTGGCCATTTTGGCTCCGCGGTAAACAGCAGATTTTTTGCCAAACAGACTCTCGGCTTTGGCTTCAGGCTCAGAGCACCTTTTGACCCTCTGCCTTCTGGCCGCATGCAGCTTAACTCGAGTGCACCGTGTCACCTTAAAAGCACAAAGAATGAAGCGACTCTTATGGTTTATGTGCTCCAGTCCGGAGGAAAATAGTAAAAATTTACATGAGACAGACTCTGCTGCGGATTCTTTGTCTCCGCCTTTCTGTCGGTCTCTAATTTCTCAGCTGAATGCCCTTGTAATGAATGTTTATTTTTTTTCACAGCCAAATGCAAACACCGTGTCTATTTCCTTACGTTTGATCTGTGTCAATCTCGCGCTCGCTCTCTCCACAACTCTCGGCCTCTCGAGGGCCCCCGCGGTATTGCTCATCCTCCCACTCCAAACAACCGGCGTCCTGTCCGCCCACACTCTCTAGACCAGGGTGGGCAACCTCTCCTCGCACGTCTCAGTGTCAGACCTTTTGATTGCAGGCCCTCCCATCTGTTCTTGTATTCTCCAGCAGGAATACACAGATTGTTAAAAATGCTTTTTTTGTTCTTGTTATTCAGGCCTCAGCAAACCTTAACTCCAGGAATAAATTGTTTTCAAAGTTAAGTGCAGAAATCCTCTGGACCAGGAAGACGAAAAGGAAGGAGTCGGACTTACCCATGCTGACATCCCGTTTGTTATTTCTCCCCCTCCGCAGCCTTCAGTCGAGCGCCCATTCCCATGGCGGTGGTGAGGAGGGAGCTGTCTTGTGAGAGCTACCCCATCGAGCTGCGCTGCCCGGGCACCGACGTCATCATGATCGAAAGCGCCAACTACGGCCGCACCGATGACAAGATCTGCGACGCGGACCCGGCACAGATGGAGAACACGCGCTGTTACCTGCCAGATGCATACAAGATCATGTCTCAAAGGTGAGTTTATGTATTCCTGACAGATTTTGTGTCAATTTGAGTAAAAGTGTATCTAAAGTTGTTTTTATTAGGGTGTTGGTGGATCCTCAGGAAGTTCTTAAAGGTCACCCAGGCCTGTGTTTTAGCGTAGCCGTAATGACCAGAATTGAGGAGTGGGAAGGGCTTTTTAAATCGGTGACGGGAAAGTTTGAGTACAAATATGCCTAG
The DNA here is from genome assembly GCA_028564955.1 of Terapon puta. Taxonomy (NCBI): domain Eukaryota; kingdom Metazoa; phylum Chordata; class Actinopteri; order Centrarchiformes; family Terapontidae; genus Terapon; species Terapon puta. Next base: position 9,468,177 of record JAOXYL010000051.1, on the reverse strand, counting down.
AACTGCTGTGGCTAAAAGTAAAACTAAATAAGTTCCGCCGAACGCGATGATCGGCTTTAGATTTTGTCACGGCGCGACCTTTTTCTCCAACCTTGCAGCGCGATGAACGGTGCGTTGGCAGCGTGAGAAACAGATAATTAGTAAAACCTCTTCGTATGTGTGAAATGCAGTCAGTGTTTTTCCGTGCCATCTAAACCTGGACTGTGCTTTGGAGTGTTTGTTCAAAGTTAGCCGAGACACCAGCGACTCAGAAGTGTTGACGTGTGAAAGTGTTTGCATTTGACGGATAAATAACTGCGTGACACGGGCGTTCTAAGCTTTTACATTCAGGTGCCACCATACAGGAAAGGTGACATAAAGTCCAACTAATTAGGCAAAATAAAATGTCAGTAATCTGTAGGGTTAGTTGAAGTAATGTCGTTGGTGTAGCAGCATGTACCTGATGCTCACGTGGATTTGGAGGAAAATTTAAATTGTGGAGGTCTTGGAAAAGGTCGAAGTAAATTACAGAAAAGTGTGCAGTTACCCTGATTATCCTTTATAAAAAATCGTAAATATATGCCTGTATATATAAAGTTTATCATTGCAACGAACTTATATTTCCTTACTCAAGCAGGAAGAGTGTTCAGTATATAGATATATGCAGTGAGTGCAGTGTATTTACTTCTATACTCTGGGTTTTTCACATTGACAACAGATGACAGGAATAAGATGACAGATGACAGTGATGTTTGTTCTCCTATTCAGAATAATGGAATACGAATATTTGCATGTATGAATATGCTGGCTCACACACACAGCCGCGCTCGCCAGAGATATTTGCTTATTGCTTTTGAGCAATTGACCCAAGTACTTGTGTTTGTTAAAAAATCTTGAAAACATAATCAGCGAATTTGATGTTAATGGTAATGAGGGACGCTGTAATTCACACCTGAGGTCCGTTGCGATGGAATTAAACACGGATCTCCTTGAGTCGTCTCTCTCTCTTTTTTTTTGTTTTTTTCCTCCGTGAAGCAGCTGTATTTATTGATCTTACTTCAGAGAATATGGAAATGTGATGGCTTTGTGTATATGTGTGTGTGTGTGTGTGTGTGTGTGTGTGTGTGTGTGATGGGGGGGGTTTCACTCCATCTCAATGATTTGTCTCATGCGACAGATACAAGGACCAGCTCTTAAGATGTGCAAAAAGTCTAAAAAACACAGGGCCATGTTTGGATAGCAGAGTCACAAGTGGGTTTTGGAAATTGATATGAAAGCCCTCCTTCGGGTAGAACTGCACTTTAGCAACGTTATATAAATATATTTTATGGATTTATTAGGTCAAGAATCCCAGTAAACCATAAACAAGTTCAAAAATCACCACACCTGCCTGCCAATCTATATTCGTCACTCAGTTGGTCTTACACAAATCAATGTTCGTTTGAAATGATGTGAATGCATTATCAGCTATACGTCAAAATGAAAATGTGCACGATGAGCTTTGCTGCCAGATACGAGTCTTGTTTTCAGAGTTATGACCCTCTTGTGCAGAAACCGGGACACGGAGGCCTATTTGTCAGGGCAGACGGAGTGTAGTCTCACTGTTCTTTGGCTTTTGCGACGTAATGGATTGCTAACATTAAGGTAATATATACACAAGTTTCAGGGGTTTTAACCAAGTAGTCTGGATTCAAGAAAATGCGAAGCTCAAGCGAACGTATGTATAGTCCATCTTCGGCCTTTTATTGACTTATTGCAGCACTTAAAAGGGATGGACTTGATCTAAATTGCGACTCTGCGTTCACATTTGTCTACCTCTTTTTATTTTCAAAGCTTTAGTTCCACATAGGATGGACCCCTTCGAGAATACTAATGGGCCTTTGGGCTTTATCAAACAATCGCTCTTGGCTTTTTAGTTTGCTACCATAGAGTTCAGATAATCAGCTGTGTGAAAAGCAGCTGATGGTAAAAAGAGGCAGCTTGAAACATGTTGTCAGATAATTGATGCACCCTGTAGCTCCCTTGTTCTCCAGCCGCCCACTCAGACTAAAAATCCCTGCAGGAATGAATCAACGGGTCCTGCTACTGTCAAGAACACAAAACTAACATAAAGTGCCAGGGAAAAGCGGCGTCTTTTTAGCATCTCGTTGCTACCGGGGGCGTTTCGGCGATGCTAAAAGGTAACTGCAACCCGATTCAGAGCCAGAGCACTTTGTCTTGGGAGAGGAAGTTACTAAGTGGATGAAAGGTGTGGGCGGTGTGAATTGAGAACGGGCAAGGAGGTGGGAAAAAGGGTGGTGGGTCGCGGTGGGGGGGAGTGATGGAAGGAGGGAGGGAAGGGTGCCGAAGGAGGACTGGGGTGAGAGGATTCAATGATATTCGTGGCTGCAGCGGCGCAGCTACACATTAGCATGCAGGAGGTTAGCACAACAAGCGAACGCCACCCCCGACTATTTCATTGTCGAGCTGTCAGAGCCGTTGCTAGGCACCTGCGGCTAAGCTCATTAGGGTTAAAAAGAAAATGAGGACAAAACAGAAACAAGCGATTTGACCAGAGAGGGTCTTCAAAAGACTCGGATGAGGCCGAGGTGAAAGCCAGGGCACGGAGGTTTGACTTGATGTGCTTTGGCATTCAGATGCACGCCGTATGATTTCAGCAGGGATAATGCGATGTGCAACGCGCGACAGAACGAACTGCAAAACATCACCGCACGTTGACATGACATCCATTTGCAGCGTTGCTTTCTCTTTATTTAAATTACACACGACTTGCTTCGATCAGATTTCCGAGCCCGTGAGCCTCCTTTGGCTCAGTTCTTGAGTGATTCTAAAATTCATCACCGCAGATGATTGTGTTTTTCTTCGCGAGCTCGCCCGCTTTATAATCTGCAGCCAGTCGATAGCGGCGGTGATGCAAGCGTGCTCTTTCATTAATATTTTAGCTGGATTTCCCTCCCTCGCCTCGCACTTTCCCGTCTCCTTTCTCCCCCTCCTATTGATCAGGCAGCGTGTTTACATGCGCGCTATAACCCAATCACTGGAAACAACCCAAACAATGTAATAGTGTGATTAAGGCGTTTACATGCTTTGCAGTAACCTGATTTCCCCAATCATTGTGGTTTCCTTGGGTTGTTTGATTACAGGGCTAATATCTGGGAGGATGCGTGAAAACAAGAAGGAGACAGAAAGTGATTCACTGATGTTTTTTTTTCTGGTCTTTTCCTTGGCAAATCTGCATAAATACTCCACTATTATGAGCAACAACTGTTTGTGTATAGACTAAACAACCTGAATCAATAGTGTCGCTTTAAGGCCAACATTGATATTTGACAGTTTAACATGAATACAAAAGCGATATATACACATAAGATCCTTTTCGTTTGTTTTTTAAAATATCCTCGACACTCTTAAAAGTATAATAACAAGGAGCTTGTCAGTCATCTCTGCTGGACTAAAAATGTAATGGTGACGCAATTTCTAAACTTCCTGCACAGTAGTCAGTATCTTCAGCAAACAAATATTAATATATTTGGCGTAATGTTGATCAGTATTACAGCCCTAGCAATTAACCAGCCAGGCCTTGACAGATGCGTTGATTTTCATTTGGGTTCGTTTCCGGTGAATGTAAAATGGAAGCAGCTCATGCCCACTGTTTTCAGTGACACAGACATGGCACAGGCGTCTCGCAAACACAAAGCATGTTTAATATGAAGTGGACTCAAGTTATGGTTGTAGTGCACCCAATCTATAAATAATCTTCCGTTCCAAGGAAATTACAAGCTTTGTGGCATGTCCATGCGACGTACTAATTATACTACATAGAAATAATAATGGTTTTGCTTATGTGGTGTGTTCACACTGAGAAAGCAACTAAATTAAATACATTTAGAAAAAAGACCTGATTGCAGGTTTATTCCCTTCCTCTTGGCATGTATTTGTACAATGTTAATTTCATTTATTGTAACTGCTAAAACTGTGTACCACAAACATACAAGCTGTGCACATGTAGCACGAGATTGCGAGTCAATCAGCAACTAATCTAATCTGTTTACCCCAGTTTCAGTCTTAATGTAACAGATAAACTGGTCAAGGTGTAATAATCTGAGCATTACCTTAAAATCAAATTATCATGCCTGTGAATGCACTGGTAGTATTTTCCTCTTGTGGGACTCTCCCCCACCTCCCCGCTTTGCCTGTGTACCACCTGCCTCTCCTGCTGGCACCAGTTAAGTCGTGGTGACTGGCAAGCGTGGTAGTTAGCATTCACATCCCGTCTGAAGATGAGCCACGCTGCTGCCGGCTTAGTCTGTGTGCCAGCCTCGCATCCATCACCGGCAAATGCCCAGCAATGTCACCAGCTCTCACGAGCTGTCAATATACATTTAGGCAGCTCAATACCCCCCTCCTGCTCCCCCAGCCACTAAGCGAGCTCCATTGATATTCAGCTATCAAACCCAAGCGCTACCTTTTCCAGTTTAGCCCACTTATAAAGGTGTATACTGGGCTACTTCGGCAAGGTGTTTGGTTCCATTACAGTCTTTTAAGCGGGAGCTAATAGCAGCCTGTATCTGAGTGATAGCACACCACTGAGCTTCTGAGTGCTGTAATGCATCTCAAAATGAAGGTTGTCTCGCACCATGCTGTGACAGGATGAAATGAATAGGCCTCTTTCAGAAGCCATTCCTCCCTTTTGTGCTGTGAGCCTCCTGGCTGTGCAGAATCCGCTGCCTCGGGATAAACATGTCACCTATAGGTGGTGCCGTGTTGCAGCCTATACGGAGGCCAATGACGCTGTAATTGAAACAAGCTACCAAAGGTTAATTTAGCTCAATTTCAGGCCATTTACATAGAGTGTACACATGTACTAGAGCCTGTGATTTTTGCACTTCTGTTGTGGGATATTTTTGGAGCTTATTGTTAGGGAGCTGCGTCTGTTGAATCTGCCTCTCTCCAAAGCATGTATAGATCTAGTGCCATTTCCCACTGTGCGAAATCACTGGAGAGGCCGGGCACTCGTGCTATCAAACAACACCGACCCTTTTCTCATCAGAGCCCGAGTGTCTGTCTCCTCCACTTTTTTTTGTGTTCCCCTTTTCCTTTCCCTAAGGCGGTGTGGCCTTCACGGCCAGTAATTACAGGCTATATCAAAGCTATATATCACCTTATATCTCAGTAGACCTCGGCAGGTACCTTAAGGGACAGCTGATAGTATTGTGGCAGGCTTGTGCATGACCCCTGAAGGAGAAAAGCAGGTCAGAAAACCAAACACAAACACCCAAACACGCACATACACATCCTTGTCCCAGTATCTGAACAGACTCTCCTTCTTGCACCACTTTAATTTGCCTCCGTCTCTCTGGGATCCTTTTCTCTGCTGTGTCATCACACTTGTCGTTCGGAGGAACAAAGACGAACAAAACATATTTTTGTCCACCAGCATTGTGCATTTCTGCACATGACACTAATGATGAAGGTTAATAGATATCGCAGCTTGATGAGTCTCTTGAGGCCGATAAAACTAAATGAGCCCAACCTGTGATTTGAACCTGCCGGCCTCGTGACAGTTGACATTTGACAACCTTCCTCTTAATGACGTTTATGTGGGAAATAAATGCTTCCACGCCATTATTTACTTCACCACACTTAGTGCCGGAGTGCATGAGACAAATGGCTCGTCTCCCGTCGGATAAAAACATGTGCTGACAAGAGGGACAAGAATGATTGAGGGATAAGAAGGGAAAAGCAGATGGGAGGATCCTTTCTCCTTCGGCGATGATCTTTCCCATACGTTCCACTTCTCATTATCCTTGGCTTTTGCCCTTATTCCAGAGTTGAAGGATTTGATGAGATATTTGTTTTAGCAGGAGAGTAGGATTAACTGAAGAATCCCCCTGGTTCTTTGGCCCATCTTCATTTAAATCCCCTCATCTCAAGCAAGTAAAAAAGGGGGACAAATTCTGACGGACATGCACTGCCAAATTACTATAGTATTATTATATAGTATATGTATATATATACACACATACACACACACAAAGTGCAAACACTAGTTGTAATTCTAAATAGTTTAAAAACCAAGCACATAAATATCTGTCCCCACTTGTCCTCAGCTCTGAGGGTGGCTAGGTATAAATCAGAGTGTGACCATCTGCTTCATACCATTACACAAATCCTGTGTTCTAAGCCTTTTGTTCCTATATGTTCCTTTCATTTTATGAGGGTGCATTTTCAATGGCTGCTGCATTAAATGAAACAAAAAGAATGAATCTTTGTTCAAAGTGTGTAGATACAACATATCAGTGTTTTATCAAAAGTTAAATTTAAATTTGTCCCCATAAAACATGCAAAACTGTTGATATGGATGATGTCACTGGGGTTATCTGAGCTTTGGCTGTAATAGAAATTCTGCAGTACAAACTGAAGGTGTGGGGTTGGAGGTTGAGGGATCTAATGACAGATGCTATTAAGTTGCGCTATGGGAACTGAAGGATCTAGCGTTTTTGGAGCTCGACTCAAATAAAAGGCAGGATATCTTGGTGTGTATCTGGCTGCATTAAAAGAAAAGCCGGCACTCATGCATATTCATCTTGTAGTCTTAAATACTTAATATAGTCTTTAATATAAGCAAATAGACAGCTGACATTGACATTAAGAGGAGAGCTTATCATGCTGAGCAGATGCGAAAGTAATACTATCATTGGTCATGCATGACCCCCAAAGCTCTATCAGAAGTGGCCCTCCCTTGTTTTAAGTCGAGGTTTGCATAAACATTTAACTCCCCAAACAATGAGATGTCAGATGAATTAATGCAGGAGTTTAATGTTGGAAGTGTAAATATCACGCAGGTGCCGCTTTAAATTAAAGGTTATATTAGGCAGACTGTAATAAAAGGGACCCTGTAGCACTTAATTATATGGAATGATCCATTACCACTGCTGCTCCTGGAGATTTGGTTCTTGCTGGGTACCCCAAACTAGGAAAGAAAACATACATAAATATGCACTGTTTGTTTAAACTGTGCACTTAGCTTAGCATATTAGATTATATCGAGTGTATATTTTGCATCAGTCACACAGCAGAGTTTCGATGAGGTCCTGACTACAAGCTTTTTCCAGCCTTCCTCTATTTATGCTTTGTCATTGTCACTGGTTTGTCTTGCTTACTCTGGGTTGGAGGCTGTTTTTCCATGATACAATTATGTGTTGAGCACCTGACAATTACAGAACAAAAACATGACCGATGAGCGCAGCGGGGGACAACTGCCTGTTGTAGTAGTATGAACAAATAGAGAGTGGTGGGTGGTTTTGCAGCTAGCGTTAATATGCAAAAGGGTATTAATAAAAGCTGTGACAGAAAGAGAAGATAAAGACTTTCTTTTGCTATAAAGTAAACATGCAAAGCAACAAACACGCTTCAATTTTTTTTTTTTTAATTATGGTAGGAATTTAAGGTGCCTTCCCATCTGTGCATTTTTGCCTCCTGCCCTTGCGTAACCCTCTTCACGTAAAGATCCAAGAGATTTATTTCTCCCTCATCCTAGTCTTTTCCTGCATTGGATGACATCACCTGACATTCATTATCGTGTCTCATTTCTCAGCCCCCGACCTGCCTCCAACCCTACTCCAATCCTCTTTGATAACAACCTGCCGCATTTCATTTTGGCCAATTAGCTGCTGTAAATTTCAAGCCGGCAGCCTATCCTGTGAGCCCGGGTCTCCAGACGTGGCCGTACAAGGCTCCCTGGTGATTAGAGGGAAAAGGAAGGCCGGTTCAGCAAATGGGAAATGTTTAAGGACATCTCCCCATAGGAGGCGGATTGGTATCTCTCAGGAGGCAGAGATAAAAGAGGACCGGATTGACTCCGACCAAGCCAGTGGTTTGAATCGACCGTATCGGTGTCCATTTTTGGAGTCTGAGCTGAATGCCCCATAGACTTTGTTATGTCCCAATAAGTTGAGCGCTTTGCCAACAAATCCAGAAGTTTGGGAGTTTAAAAAAAAAAAAGATTCTCAGCCCTCTTCATATTATCCTCTGTCTGGTCATGGGATTTTTTGGTGTGATTTTTAATAGCTGTCACAGTGGTGGCTCACTAAACATGGGGTTTAGGCTCAGTCCATTTGTCTGCCAGGGGAGTGAGTTTCACTTGGATGAGCGCAAACAGTAAAGAAAGGGCTAATTCAGACAGGAGCAGGTGGTTAGTCAGAGTGCAGGGAGCCGACGAGGCTTTTCCCTTCCCTCTATCTGATATTTGCCCTTCTCTGCGCTCCATAGTCTTTCATCCTTGTTCTTCTAGTTTTCTGCCTCTTCTTTTTTTTAATTGGCAGGTGGGAGTAGGCAACATACACATTTGATGTCCACTGCTCTATCTCTTCTAGCCTGAAGCACTGGATCCATTTTTTTTCCTCAAACATAGAGAGGGCATGCAACTTCTTCTGACCTTTAACAACTTTTCTAGCTATTCATCATCTCTTCCCCAAGATAAAAAAACAACAGACTTTAATGCCGATTCTAATTTTTGGAGTCAGTTCCAAAACTTAGCGTGGCTCCATCATCCCTTCAGTCAACCACTCAGCTTTCCTTTGAAACTAACATCTGCAGTTGTCAAGATAAAGCATATTAATTGAGGGGCTGATGAGAGGAAGTCATTCTAAGAAATGTTGTCAGGCCCGAGGGGCTGCAAAGTAAACTGAGTGAAATGGTGATGTTAATTCATGACCAGTGTACATTACCCACATGTTTAAAGAATAAAGAAAAATAAGCATCACTGCAGGGCCCATTCGTTGACATTTTTGTGTTATTTCAGGTTTGAAGAAGAACTGAAGAATACTTAATTTATCTTTATGTTTATCAATCTTTATCAAAGATTGTACAAAGATAGTGAGATCTTGGTGTTTTGGTGAAATAACTCACTTAATTATTTGGTGACGAAATTTATGGCAATTACAGAATTATGTCAAAAAACAGTTAAAAATACATTTTTAAGTAAGTATTAATGGCTGAAACTTTGTAGTATCGCAACACATTATTGTAGTAAAAACGTTTCAAAGTTCTTATTTCTTTTCCCCAGCATTGCTGAATGATCTGTTGGTTCCCACCAGCCTGTTTCTATAACCTCATCCAAAAACCTTGGGTTGCCAGGGGCAACAGCCGCATTAGTCATCACCTTCCTTTCTACTAGTCTGGCAAAGCTAGCATTGCATTTCTAATTTCAATTCAAATGTCTTTTAAATGGCAGTATAATGCTATGCAGAATTATGATTGTGATCATTTTGATTATATTTGATAGGGGTGAGCAAACAGTTAATCATTCGAGTGGAAAAAAAGGGACAACTCTCGGTGGATAGCCATGTAAACAGGATTATTGTGGGGAATTGTCTGTTTATGCAATCATTTAAACAGCTTAAACAAACTGCTTCAGTCTTAGTTTTGGCAGCAGAGGCGTTATCACAGCACATAAAAGTAAGCATGCCTAATTGAATCCAACCTTATTAATCACTTAAGTGAAACAAAGGTAAACATCAAAATAATGTAATACATAATTCATTTAATTTTACCACAGAGTCAGTGTGCAACTGCGGATGATTGTGTTGCCAAGTCAAACTTTCTGTATCTCTGCAAACACAAAGACACATCACCTGCCTTCGGTGTTACGTATTTTCCGCTCTAAACCTCCCAGACAACAAAATCTTTTTCCCCACCGCACTTTGCTCTCTTTTGGGGCCATTTTTGTCAATCACTGCCGAGTCTGGCAGAGCTGATCAAAATGTATGAGAGCAGTAATGTGACTGGCTGGGAATATGATGATTAATCTCCCCACCCACCGACCCCTCGTTGTCATATTCCTCTATATCCAAGGCTTTGGTGCATAGCTCGCTGTGCTTCTCACCTTTTCTCAGATTTGATCAGGTGACTGACAGTCCTGGGATTTGGTGAGCAGGTGTTTACTTTAACGCCATTGATTTTTAAATATCATTGAACCAACTCCCCAGCCAGTACAGCTTCAGTAGACCCATGTCCAGTATGAATTTGTAGTGGCATTCAGAAATCTGCTCATGCTTTTTTTAGTCACTTCGAAGCTTTTAGTGATATGGATATTTGAAGTGTGTGACTGCGCCGCATGTTCTCATGTCTGTGCAAAGGTTGGTGTTTGTCATCCGGCTTGGTTGCAGTTGGACGTTGCTCGAAAATGACTCATCTTGGAGAGTTCAGTCTGCCATGAGCCAGTGTAGTCCCACTGAAACGATGGATGGCTCAAACTGCATGGCTGGGAGAGTCTCCAGTCCTTGCTCAGCCCAGCATTACGAGGCATTTTCTACCTTTCTTAATCCCGCTATCTCCCCCCTCTCTCCTTCTTCCCCTGTCCTCTCAATTACTGTTTGACTCTAAATTCCTTTCGCCCTCCTTGGCACTCCTCTTTCAGTGCCTCCGTTTTCTTTCATTTCACTTTAATGTTTCTCTTTTTGTCTCCGTCACATCGCCCCGTTTCTAATGGGCTCACACTGGGCATGAATGAGTAGCCACAATCCAAAGTCCCAGGCTACTGTTCTTGTGAGGGCAGGGAAAGCGGGATCTGCATTCACGCCACATGGCCTCTCACCTTGGCAAGGCGAAATCAAGGGAGCGAGACAAGGAACGGTCTCACCTTGTTTCTTTCGCGACTCTCTGATTGGCTGCACACGGTTTGCACCTCACAAAGGACCTGTTTTATTAGCCTGGTCTATTCACCCACGGTCACCGCTCTCATCGGCTTCCTCCACTCCATTTTGGAAAAAGTAGATCTCCAGCATAGTGTTTAAGATGTCATGGATACAAGTTTCCAAAAGTACATTTGTGTGATAAATGCGATAGTGGTATTTGTGTTTTTCCGGGGATTGAAAGAGGTACTCCAGAGTATTTTGAAATCTAATCTTTTTTTATCATTTCATATCTCAAACTGTATTATGGCAGAATTTTGGAAAATGTGTGTGTGTTTTTTTTTCTTTTTCTTTCAAACATGACAAACCCCGATTAATGAAAGTGGTTCAATTATCCACTTCTGTTTCATCTTCGGCTGTCGGACTCACCTGCATAGTTAATATGAAATGGAAAGCTGAAAAATAATGTATCAGTCTTTTAGCTGGAAAAACTGATGACACTCTCGTAATCAATGTTTTATAGCTCTGTTATATAATTCCCTTTGATCCAGCCTAAGCAGCTGCGTAGAGTTTGTACTACTTGAACTCTATACATATCCAGTAATCCGTATGGAAATACTCAGCAGTAAGCTTGCATCTTGTGGGATTCTGTTAGCTGTGCGCTTTTAGATTTCAGTAGATGATTTAAATTTGGCGTTCCTTGTCCCTTAAGTGACAGACAGGGTTTATATTGTTCTGATAATCATCATCAGGCTAATTGGTCATTTATCACCAATCATGTCTTCATTTAATGGCCTTTAGAAACATGTTTGACCTTTCATTTCCTCACTTTGACCTTTGTCGCTGTTGTAGAGCTGGAGCTTCTCAAATGTCCGTGCTCACTGTGCTCAATGCTGCCTTTGTAGTGTTTTCTTACATGGCTGAGATCAAGTCAGGAAAATAAGTACATATTTTAGGGATTTGCCTGTGCAAGCTGTGCCCGTCGCTACCTAATTAATGTTTTTATTTTGTCTCATTCCAAGGTTCAAACTTATCTCAACTTTTTTGCCTTACAATCTCAAGTTAAGTCTTTAGAGAACCCAAAGTCTCTAAATTCTGCTGCTGCTGGACTCGAGATCAAGTGTCAAGGCTCGCTGTTTAAATGATATGCTGAAAATAATTGTTTTCTGTTTTCTGAAAAAGCCGAAATTTCAGAATATATTTAATACCAGTGCTTGGCAGCAATCTTGTATATCCACTCTCAGAATAAATATCCTTTCTAAGCCAGCATTTCTCAACCTTTCCTGGCCTGGTAGCTTGTTTTTGTGTTTCAAGCTCCTTAGACCTCAGCAACTTTAAGTTTTCCAAGTTTGCAATGTGAATCTGAGAGTGCCATTCTTTGGCATTTTCAAGCATTTAGAGGAAGTTCAAAAAGCAAAATAGTTGATACTCAGTTTTGCATTTTAACTACTTCTCATCCATGTTGTGTTAAGTTTTAAACTTCATTTTTACCTTGGGAAACAGCAAACCAATCTCCAAGATAGTAGTTGATCTGGAGCTTTTGATCAATTGTAATTTGTTTTTTAAAACTTTGAAATTCAACTCTTCAACTCAACTCAAGACTCATTGCTTTTTGTATCATAATATATTGTATGATAATATTAATGTAATTTAACAAAAGTCCTCCATAAGCCCTTATGTAAATCAGGTGACTCCATAAATTAGCAGTAAACAGTTTTGCTGGAAAAAGTGTGTGACTGTCCCTCCACCCCAACCATATTTAGTGATGCATATATTCCCGTCAAGGGTTTCGTCTGTGTTTAGAGTGGCCTCTCCTGTTTTTGGGTGTCTTTTGAAAGCTAATTATGCCAGGCTATTTTCTGACCGGAGAGCATGTCAATATTACACAGTGGGAGAGCTCTCACTTGCCCCGCGCCGCATTCTTATTCATGAGCTTTAATTCCATCAATGGCCTCCTCAGCCACTGGACCGTGGTTGTCCCTCACTGTGGTGTGTTTTTAAGGACAGGGCTTGTAGCTGCCACAGAGTAAAGCTACACCATAAAGGAGTGTCGTTTGTAGCCCCGCCCACTCACCATTTACATAGAACATGCTCAAAAGTGCTGCGTGCAAAGCAGGAAAAGAGCTTTCGTGGGTGCTGACATGGACCTAATTTTGTCATGTGCAAGGGAGGAGGGGGACTGAATATCTAAAGTGGAGGTTACGAGGTTCTTGTTAGGGACCTCACTGAGGAAAACAACATGATGCTAAGCTTATCTGCGCAGTGATGCAGCAATGCTCTTTTGGATTCAGTCTTTATCTGGATTTTGGAAGAGTTGGGGTTGGCAAAACCCCAAAATAAATGGCATCAATTGTAAAACCTAAGCTTGGTTGCTTAAAATGCAAAAACAACATGGATCAAGACACACAGAGGAGTTGATCGCTATCAACATTAATAGATTTCCTGCCAAATGAGTACATGTGACCTCTATTTAATCAGGTAATTCCCATTGATAGTAAGATTATATTTTCAAGGGAGACCTGAGTTTCAATTTAATTTAATTATTCAAATTATAATTATGATATAACAAGTCTTAAAGGCCCCATAATGGCTAGTAAAACTCTGAAGAGTCATAAAAATAGCTTGAATGTATGTGTATTATATCAAAGAAAGATGGAAATACTATGTGCCAAACAGGCATGAGTATAGTATCCCTTACCTGCTTTTTTGACTGACATTAGTCAACAACAAGAGACTGTAAAGGACTTTAAAACTGTGACTCTGTGACTCAATGAAGCAAAGAAATTGAAAGATCGAAAAGGACAGAGAGAGAGAGAGAGAGGCATAGTCTGTTGTCATAGCTGGAGAATGACAGAGAGGGATGCAGCAGAGATAAAAGATGAGACACCTCTGCACCTTCTTCCCTTTCGCCTGCTGCCACTGTCGCCGCACAATCAGGCTTCTCATGTCACCTTGAAAAGTTGATAGAATTTACTTTGCGTCCACTGTTTCCTGATACAGAAGTTTACAATGCCTTTCACTTGCAACTTGGACATCTGCTGCTGTTTGCTTAGTTACAAGATCAGAATTTGAATTTGCCTTCCCGAGGATCTCGTCTTTTCTTTAAAAAAAATGCCCTCCTGTGCACTACTGTTGGTCATGGTGTATATATTTAGTTATAAATGTTAAAGCCTTTATCAATCACAGCCACAAACCTTCTTCCACGATCATCTCAGCCAATCACATGACAACACTATATTTAATTATAGATGTGATGTAAGTGTTTGTTCCAGTTGGGAGATTTGGTTGCCGCAGCAGCATATTATTAATACCATTCTGCAAAGTCACAACAAATGAAAACAGAATAAAACAACACAAAATTTAAATAATAAAAGCAATATAATGGTATATTTAAAGTAGTTACCAATAGCACTGCTCTTCTTTATGAAGTTTTAAGTGAATACAGGAAATCTAAAATGAAACTGCTTATAAAAGGAGTTTCTCACATTTTGGAAATCAGATTTCAAGAGTATTCTTTTGTAATTGCTGCCAATTAAAGACTTTCTCCTCAGGTCACTGCAGCTTCATCATAACTGCTGTGATGAAATGTTAAATACTTTAAACCTGCCACTGTTAGGAATACTGATGAGTAATTTAGCAGCTGTTAATGGTAACCTATGAATAAAGCTTTTACTGATAATGAGAACCAGTTACCCACTGTTTCTTGGAAGGAGACACTGAGTTGAAATGGTGGCTCCATTTTCCTCACAATGGGT
>JAOXYL010000051.1:9423945-9446319 GCA_028564955.1 Terapon puta | reverse complement strand
ATTCAGATGTGCCATTATAGATAATTTCCCTGCTTGTGTATAGATGGCGGTGTGTTTCTGTGGAGCGCAGAGCATCTCTGTGTAGGCTGTTTGAATATGTATGCAGCAGTCCTCGACCACCCTTCAGATTCACATACAACCTGTGTTATATCAAAGGTTACCTCCGACCAAAGGCCCATCCGTTTGAATCCTGACACTAGAAAAGGATTGTTACAATGAATAAATACTTCAACATATCGTGTACGTCCAAGTTGCCCTCAACCTTTAAACCCCTGACTCCTTTAATAGAGCAGCATGTACACATTGTGATGCATTGGATAACATTAGGTAGGTAAGAAAAAATGGTCCTGTACAAAAACACATAGTGTATTGTGTTGAAAATTCTTAGACAGATGCTGTGTGCAATTGAAAGATTTATTCTGGGGCAATTAACATACTCACTTGACTGTTGTTTTCGACTACAAAATTGCGATGATGCAATCAAATGCCTCACACACAAAGACAGCCCTGTTTTTGTTACAATTAGAAGTCTCAGTGGCTCATTTTGTTGTTTTTTTTGGGGGGGATTACAAAATGATTATAATCTTGAAAAATTAGGCTAAATCTCTTCAGCTGACTGATATCTCGTGTATTAAAGACTGGTTGCTAAACAGGTGTGCCTCAGGGTCTTAAATACGCCGAATATACTGTATTGAATTTGTCTTCTTATATACATTTTTGTGTAAAAGGCATTTGCCATATGTGGTGCATTGCAGAATTATAATATGCACTCAAGCCACTCAGAGGCCTTAAAGAGTACTCCACTAGTCTCTTATGATGTTGTTGATGGACACTTTTAATAAGAAACCATTAGAACTGATGAACCAGAGATACTTTTTTTTATTACATGCATTTTACCTCCTTATCAATATGTGGTACCTACATTATGACAACTCAGTTCGCCTGTGTTTTGCTAGTAGGGGCTAATGTCACATTGATCAGAGCACCGTGAGAAGATACGAGCAGGCTAAACTCGACACAACTGATGGAAGAGATGCATGTAACCGGGCACGGTGCATCTGATAGAATATTCACTGTCACTCGGCGGGCCATCTACATCCAGCCATAGTAACTTAGCACTAAATGAATGAATATAATTTTTGTTTAAAATAATTCCGGCCCACGTCGGGAGCTAATAACATTGGTGTAGCTACGCCGAATTGAATCACGTACAGCCAGCCCTCCCGAGCAGAGGCGCAGGCAGCACTTCGCGAGCATTAGCATGGTTGTTAGAGTTAGTCTGATAATCCCCAGCTTGGGGCATCTTTGAAGTAACTCCAAATAATTGGAACGTATAAAAGATACGTTGTTCTATAGCAGCTCCACAACAGGAAACTTGATACACATGCTCCTTAACAAGCCTCTCTCTGTGAACAACGGGCCTCCACAGGGACCTTAACTTATCATTTCTCTTGCCGTGAAAAGCCCTACACTAATCGACACTCAGCTGTTACCTTTTTTTTCCCTTTAACACTTCCTGGTTTTACTCAAGAGCAAAATGCACAGTGCTCAAGGCCATCGCTTCTCCTCTTGTAACATTTTCCTCAGGTTTTCAAGGGAGTTTTAAAGGTTGGTTGTTTCTGTCTTTTTTTTTTTTATTTTGCTGTGCCAGGGGACAGGCCGAATGAGAAAAGATGGATGCTGCGGCATGCAGCTGGGAAAGATAATGAATGAAGTCGACCGTGGGTGGCGAAGACCATCACTAAAGCGTAATGGGTCCCAACAGAGGGACGGGGATATTGACCCGTCCGTCACTTTTTCTCCCCGCTTTCCTCCCCTCCCCTTCCCGCCTTACAAATACAAACCCTCACCAGTGTGTACACAGCCTGACATGCGCACACAGGCTGCAGTGTGCACGTATGGCAAACAATACAGACACGCACTTTGTCTCAGCATGCGCACACACTCTGCAAAGTCCTTAAACGCCCCCCTCTGCATCTTTTTCTATTCTTAACGCGAGCGCCACCGATGTGTGTGTGAGTTTCTCGAAGGTGGGGCACTTTGGACGTGTTTGCTCTCTTTAACTGAAAGCAAATGGGGAGTTTGCGCCCGCTGACAGGGACCATTTCATCAAACACACGAACTGCGGAAGAACTCCGCCGAGGGACGTCCCCTCAATGCACAACGCCAGCCGAAGCGTCTCCGCTCTTGTTTGACTCACTGCAGGCAAACGTCTTTGATATAGATCCTATAGAAAATCGCTTGATGCGAGCTGGCGTGAGAAAAAGATTCAGGCTTGCATATATTTTTTTCCACCCCTCCTGAACTTTTAAAAGCTGGCAAACCTTACTCTGCTTCCACTTGGTTGGTATTTTGCTTCTGATATAAATCACTTGAGTTCTGAAAGGAAACAGTGGTGCACACCAATTCTCTTTTATTACTCTCTATTGTGGACAAATCTGTCTAGTTTTGACAGCAGCCGCACCGTCCTTGTCTCAGACTACCGGCTCATTGCTTTTTTCTTTTCCTCCTTTTTCTTCCACTAATTCATTTATTCATTCTTTATTTTTTTTGCCCTGTGTCAGTGGTCAATAGACTGAGGGGACTCAGCCCTCTTACATCAGAGGCAGCAGCAGGATCAGCCGGCGATTATAGTCATTACAGTTTGTGCTTACAGAGGGCTCTTGTGCTTTGTGCCACATCTCCCCTCGTCAGCTGGCAGTCTGAGCTCTAATCTGCCAGTTATAACAAACAGTAGACGAGGGAACAGGAGGAAAAAAAAAAAAAAGCTATGAGGGAGGAAAATTCGGGAATGCGGATAAAAAAGGGGCGGTTGCTGGCCAAGTTGCAAAATCGAGCTTTACACTTTCTTTTCGAATCTTACCCCAGACAAAGGGTTATATCTAGATATAAACCTTCATCACTTGCTGGCGTTGCGTGTCCAGAGGAGCGCTGATAACACCTTGAGCTGATGTATTACTGTTGCACGCGTTTCAAAGAAGACATTTCATCCCTCTGTTTACAGTTTGCTGCTGGAAGCTTCCGGCAAGACGCCAATTAGGGCGCTCAGCCCGCAGTAGCTTCCAACCACCTGCTGTCTTCTTCCTCCTATAGCGCGCATGTAAACCACATAGCCCCATACATATTTGAATACATCACTCAAACCAAATCTATTTCCTTCTCCCCTTGCTAGTTCAAAGGGCTCCGTGAGAGCCAAGTGTCTCATGAAATCCTAATTACCCCCCGTAATTGGTAATTGCGAAGTCGGCGTGGCACGTGGCGTGGGCAGCTTCACCCTCTATCGATCCCCCTCCTACTCAGCAATTGATTTGCACTTGATACGTTTAATTGTAATTATTTCTCCTCCTTATTTTATTCCACCCCCCCAGTGTGATGCGGCTGCCTTCAGGACACTAATGCAAAACTGATCAGGAGGTGCGTGTAGCTGTGTATGCAGAGGTAAAAATGCACTGCAGCGATGAAAGGGGGATTTTAAATATGGGTCAAGATTGATGTTGAGGCCGGGATTAAGTTTGCAATCCACGTTAAATACACATTATGATGTTTAATCCCTCATGAGGAAGTTATTACGAACCATGATTAAAATTCCAGATTTTGTGCTAGCTTAACTTCCAAGGGCAAAAGAATAAAGGGCCGTACATTCATGTTGTCCATCCGCAAAAACAAGCCAGTGACTGCATCTGTGTTGCTAAAAATGCAAAAAAACCCAGCAAAAACAACCCCAGTTTGTTTGTGTGCACAAATACATGTCCATTCATGCAAGAGCTGGTGTGTTTGTGTCTCTGCTCCAACCTCCAGCGAGTTACGTCTCACCTATCCATCTCACTTCTAATTCCATGTGACACTTAATCTTAACTTGTGTTCTCACCCGCTGATTACAAACCTCCCCCACTTCTAAATAGAATAAACCAGAAATGGTAGTCAGGAGGGAGGCTGCAGATATGAGAAGGCTGCCTCTGTAATTGTTTCTCAGTTTCACGGGCCTGACCCCTTGTTTATTTGACTGGCATTTACCGCCTGGGAATTAACTCGTCATAGGCGCGGACAGGCTGCGGACAGCTGACTGCAGTGAGTGAGTGAGTGGCAGAGGGCGACGGCCGGGGCGGGGGGCCGGGTTCGTGAACCCGTAAAGCTCGCATGGGAGAGACTCGGCAGACCATATCTCATTACTGGGCTGCCTTGAAATGAGATGGGGCCCCTTTTTGCTTGTCCCTCACTGGTTCGATTGATTAGTCGGCAGCCAATCAATGTTAATTAAGGTGTAGAGAATCCTTTAATTGTGGCATATGAATCATTGTGTCAGACCCTGCCTTGACCTTCACAAGACTTGTACTGTGAACAGCCTTGCCGGAGAATAAATACCTTTTATATATTGCAAGATAATGGTGGCCCGTAAATGAGCATAGATTTGATGGACGGCCTCGCTGCATATACTGTAGCTCGCAGCAGCCGGCCTCCATAAGATCACACACACAATGGGCGCTCACATGGAGACCCGACCGCCCTTGATATCCCGGGTTTCATTTTGCAAACAGACAGAGAGCACGGACTGATCAATACTTGTCAAAACGTTTAAGAGTTAATGTTTTGAGATAAGTGTTTCTATTATGTGTGGCGAGAGGCTCTCCGTGCATATGAAGTGGGGCTTTGATTGATGACTGCCAAAACCAGAATGGCACACGAGAACACCACCGGCACCATAATTGTGTTTTTTAATGAAGACCCACATTTCATGTTGAGGCTGATTTCGCACTCAGTTGATTGTGTCTGCTCCCCCCGCCCCCCTTTTCCTCTCCACAACCTCCCCTACCATCCATCATGGTGTAATAACAATGTAACCTGTACATGCTTTAAAGCCTGGTTGTAGGTCCTTGAAGTCCAACTGTACTCCCCAACAGGAAGATGAATTTACCCATGACAGAACCTCCTGAACCTAAAAAGAAGGGTCAAAATCATAATTTCTCAACATTAAATACAATACTGCTCCAGTATATCCCGTTTTATTCCCTTAATCTTTTCTTAATCAGGGTGGTGTCTGAGACCGTTCACTTTACACTGTATATAGTCCATCAGTCAAGTCATGTGGCATGTAAGCCATAAATGGAGTGTATCTAAAGCCACATTAGCAACCCTTTCAAAACAGCTTATGCAAAATACATTTTCTCTTATATAGGGAGATAAAACAAGAAAAATAACGATGTTTATAGATATATGAGATACACCACACAACATTGTGACCTACATACCACCTTAACCCATCAGATTTTTTCCAGTATGCCAGTCTTAAAGTAAATACTTTCCATACATAGTAGGTTCAGACTGTCATAATTTTTCATTTATTTCATTCATCCTTTATGTAAAATTCATTCAGATCTAGTCCTTATTTAACGTTCCCAGCCTTTAAAGAATACCCCAGCGATTTAATGTAGTACTTCCATTAAGTTGGGGCACTCGCAAGAGATATTTAGAAAAAGTGGCCAAAAGCAGCAAAGACCAATATATTCAGGCTTGTAGGCACCGTGTCCAGCACTTTCAATAATGCAATTTAATACTTGCTTTCATTGGACAGTTCTCACCTGGCAAATGTCAGTGTCTGTCAAAATCTTAATCTCCAGTTCATAACACAGTTAAAGGGAATGACATCATCCAGGTCTTTTGTTCTTTTTCAAACCACGGAAACCCAGCAGCACTTTTCATGGCGATTTAAGTGAACCTGGTGTGTGAAAGAAAGTCCCTTTAAAGTGTCCAGATATGAAAATCATTCACAGTCCTATTATTAGTATTTAAGGGAAGTGGCTGGATGAATCATCTCCACAAACAGCTTCATAATCGTCATAATCTCTGCTACATAATTAAATACTTTCAACTTCATTAACCACACGCTAAACCTCTGAGTCATGTGCGACCGTATATTGTGGCCTTTCAGAAGCTCCTACGACTGCCTGATGTTGTTGCTATTTTCTCTAAAAGAGCTTTTCTCTGTTTTTCAGATGTAATAACCGGACCCAGTGTGCCGTCGTGGCCGGCCCAGATGTATTCCCTGACCCCTGCCCGGGAACCTACAAATATCTGGAAGTCCAATATGAATGCGTGCCCTACAGTACGTACCCCTTCATTCTCTCGCGCTCTTTAAGCATGTCCTAATGCTCTTACCCATTCTCATCTCCTCCTAACAGCAGTGACTCATCGACAGCCCAATCCTCATGCATTGCTAGTAATGTTCCAAGTGTTCAAAAATATCTCCCAATGTGTCATCCAGTTTAGTGGAGCAGATTAAGACGCAGCGGTGGATGTGAAGACGGGTGATGATTCCTGTGAAACGAAAAACACAACACCCAGTATGAGAACAGGAAATATTACTGACAGTGTTGTTTATGTGTGAGAAAGGATGCCGACTATCAGTGTGGAGGAACGTTAACCCATCGATGGGGCACTGACGCCTATCAAACGTTAGAAGTCTCGTTGTGACTGACAGGAGATTAACTCTTCATTTTCTTCACCCCGCGCGCCGTCGTTCATGTCAGCCAGGTTACGGCCTGAATATTGGTTGGAAAATTCATTGGCGGTGAAGTAAGCGGATCCAAGGTGTGTTCTGTAACACGGCATTAAAGCGATACAGGCAAATGATTTAAAACCAATGTAGATCCGTCACCAGGAATAATGCGGCGGCGCGAGAATCACATCAGCGTGATAAAAAGAACAACACCGCATGTGTCTTAATGTGAGATGTCAGAGATGGTTTTAGCTACGTTTCATATTTTAGATGCTGTCGTCTGTTCCTTCCCATCAGCTCCCCCAGTTCACAGCACTTTTAATATCTTTGAGGAATCATGTCTGATCATGTCACGTCTCTGTTAGCGCGACGGCAAGAAAGGCCATTTGACTTTAATCAGAATGAAGCGTACTTTGTTGTTTTTCGGTTCAGTTCAGCTCGGCGCACGCTACTTAATGTTGAGATCGGCGAGGCATCTCTGACGGGAATAAATAAAACAGAAAAAAAGAAAAGGATTTAATTAGTGCAGCAGGTGGAAAACACTGTCGGGCCGCACATGACTTGAGTGGAAACATTTGGGCTGGGAAGGGAAGGATCAGCATGGGGGTGACAGGATGAACACACAGAGAGGAAGTCCAGGTGAGGCCAGAGGATGCGGCATGGACGCTGCCATCTGACCTTAGGTATTGTGCTATAATGACCTTTCGAAGTGGAACACCAAAGTCACGGTAATTACGCCGGCCCGAATCCTGGCACAGAAATGATATAAAACTGGAAATATTTGGTCATTTATCTGCAGCTGCTGGGTTCAAGCGAAGTCTAATAATTCAAATTCAAAATCAAATCCATCTTTTTTTTTTTTTTTCCTCTCCACTATTTGATGTCCTCACATGGCTCCCTCAGTAGTCTGCCTGACAGGAGCTTTCATGTTGTGAAGTGAAAACCATTTCTACCTGTGATCCAGCGCTGGCAGATGGCTCTTTTATATCCGACTCTTTGCAATATGCACATTTCGCTATCTCAGCCACCCAGTGTCAGTGTCTTTCCAAGGTGTCCGTGTTTAACACTGACCCAACCAAAGCTTCTGTAGTGGACAGTAACATAACTTTAATCAGCCCTCCAGTTTTTTACTTCCTGAAGCTATTTAAACACTGTGTGCTTTGCTTTGAGTGCCAAATATGGACTTTTGGTCCAGAATTTTCTCCATTAAGCTTTTACTCACTTATATTTCCATCTACTCTACTTCAGTATGCCACTGTTTTACCATTTTGTCCAAAGTATAATAACCTGCAGAAGCCAAGACGGGAGTTGTGTTTCCAGGAATGCAGATTTTCAACCTAGCACGCCATTGTTTGAACATCTTGTCCAGAAAGGTTTACCTGCCGAAGCCAAGATGGATGTTGTCCCAGTTTTTGGAGTTGGCAGTGCTCAAGTAATTTTTTTGTTACCTAGCATCAAATTGTGAGGAAAAATATGCATGTTTATGCCACTTGAGAGGAGCCTCATTCCCTCTCGCCATCGTCAGATGGTGGTCATTGCTCAGTGGAGGGTGACACAGTGCAGAGGCTCTGTTTTTCCACCTCGTCCCGACCCCTGTGTCACATCGCAACAGCCGTCCTGTCCGGTTGAAATTCCCACAGCTTTCTCCTTCAGTCCTCCACCTCCACTGCCCACCTTCCACCTTCTTATATAATAACACACTCAACCAACTTCCTTAACAAAAGCCAAGCCTAAACACTGAACAGTTTGCCCGTGTAGTTGGAAATCTGCTTCTGGCAGCTTTTTTTTGTTGCTGTAACATCGGTGCCGCCTATTAGGGTGTACCCGGGAGGGAAGCAGGGGCACCTTGTCTGGTGCAACTATGGATTGTGCCCAGAACCATTGTAGGATAAAAAAGAAAATTCTGCTGGCAACGCAGAAACATCACAGAAGTCATGTAGGCGTTTATTTGTATATTGAGCGGGGAAGCAAAATGTAATCACAAATGGTCACTGGAGACAGACTTCGAGACGCATTTTATTGCTGGGTGTGAATGCAATTCATCTGTGACAGCCCAGTAGACTCTTGTCTCACCTCCAAGATAAAGCAAACGGATCCTTTTGGTGGGAATGGGCCACATTTAAGAGCATTCCTTTGTCTTTTAATACCTGCGCGTCAATGATCATCTCATTTTTCAGTCTAAAAAAATCAGGTTTTAACTGGTTTGGCTCGTTAGTTTGCGACAAGCAATTAAGTACGTGCATTCGAGACTGGTTTGAGATGCGGCAGCTCAGTCGTGGATGGGCTTTTAACACAAGTCTCCTTACTAAGTTCCTGAGACAGACTGAAGGATTTGAGTGTCGAATAAGAGAAGCAGCCACCCATGACTTCAACTCTCCTTCAGTGGTCTTGGCTCTGTATTCCACTGACAAGCTCTCTCTTTTCGTCTTAATATTCTTTTTTTTTCTTTCTCCAAAGTCTCCCTCACTTTCGCTTACATTTTGTCCTTTAAATGCTCTCGCTGCTTTTGCCCCCACCCCACTGTATCCCTTTATTTGCTCCCTCTGTTCCCCCACCTCACAATCTCAGCTGCCCCTCCTCTCCCTCCGCCACCTTCACTGACAGCTCTTTTATCTGTATTCTGCTCTGGGAGCTTCTTTTCTTTTAGGATGAATTACCGCTCTCTCCTCCGTATCTTCATAAGCCGGCGAGATCGTACAATCAGATCCGCCGTTAATAATGGCGCAGGAGTGTGCTAAATCGATGAACACATGCCACAGATACAATATTGATTTTATTAATTTGCAATTTGATCTGCTTCATCAGTTGTAATGGGAGGGGGGGAAAAAAGTCACAACAATTACTACTTAGAGTGCCAGTGTTTGTCTGGTGCTGTGCGGCCGCATCACAGCACAGGGCAGCAATTCACATTTTCATTCTGAGCTGCCGCCTTCATAATCATCGGATACCAAGCTGCGTCTTTCTTATGTGAGGAAATGGCATTGCTTTGAACAATGAGGGAGGTAAAATAGAACTGATAGAAAGGTGAGACAATAAAAAAAGAAATTGATATGTATAGGATTAAAACAAGATGTCCTTAATACATAAAGTTGAATTGTGTTTGCTTTTATTCACATCTGTAAGTCTTAATAGACTCATGTATACATCAGAGTACGTTCATTTCTCATCTGCCAGAGGACACTTTCTTCTTTGTGTAAGTGCAGTTTGTGCATGTTACCCCATGCACTTTGCAGATTAGCAAGCCTGCCCTGAGGCAGACATGATGTGCTGACCCTTTATGATGACTCATAAACATGACTGTGCTCCAATGGCTGACATCTGTTTCCGCCCCGCCCTCTCACCTTGACTCTCGGCGGTTCAGCGGAAAGACGCGCGTCTATTCTCTCAGCGCCTTATTAAAACCTTTACCCCCTTTGCTCGCCCACATCTTTCTTTCACCATAACTTCCTCTTTAACGGCTCCCCACCCCCCCCAAAAGGTCGAGATCATAAGAGGTCAACACAACTGTGTCTTTATGTTATGTTCTTCCTCAGCAGTAACGAAACACTTACAGTCCCCTTCAGTGGCCCCTGAAATTCTCAGACTTGTCACACAAGAAAGCGCATTCAAAAGCTTGGCGCCGCTGGAAGAGCCTCTCTGTTGTTGGCAGCTCACTGTTACCTTTCTTGTCCTTCTCCTGAGCATCGGCCACCTCCCTCCAGTAATTAGATGCACCTCTCCATGTCGTTTCCATGGCAAATTGACTGATTTGGTCCAGGCAAGCGGTCAAACCCCTCATCTCCCCTTTGCCAAAAAAAAAAGAAAGAAAAGAGGTAGGGGATAATTACACGTCCTTTCAGGGAAACGCTTTTGTTCAGTTCACTTCTCAAAATTGACACTTCAGCGTGTAAGGCAGATGAGGTGGAGGGAAAGTGAGCGACGAGAAGCGAGTGGGAGAACAAAGGAAGGAAAACCTGCTGGCAGTCTGTTGCTATACATAAGCCACTAGTTCCCCCCACTGTTTGTAGCTAATAAGGACAATGTAAAATCCTGTCTCGCACAGTGGGATCCGGCTCAGCCCTGTCAGATATTTCTCACACTTTGGGAAGCTAAGCCAGGACACATAATCATGCAATCAATTCCCCGATTTGAACGGAGCGGCGTAATCCCGAGCTCGCGCCTCGCAGAAACTTGCCATGTAATTTGTGGGGTTCTTTAGTCTCCAACTCACCTAATTGGTTTTTAATTCATTTTGCTAATAATAACGCACCTAACCCGGTTCGGGGGTGCGGGGGTGGGGCGTCAACGAATAATGGAATAGATTGTTTTGGCATGTTTTACCTTGCACCTGCTACCAATCTCTGTCCTCCTGCGCTGGCAGGTGAAACCACGAAATTGATGCTCTACACATGGCTATCACTTACAATGCAGTTTGGGCAGAATGTGCTGTGATTACAAGGCCCATTATGCAGTGGTCACGGCGAAGGTAAACACCACCTGTGTGACCAGGATGGGGGCTCATGGCTGTAATGTGGACGCTGTGGTTATGAGGTGCCCCTTGTTTTAACGTCTCCACACACATCTCAGGATTTTAGATTGTTAATAAAAAGCAACATTTCAGATTATGTTCTTATGTAGACGGGCTTTTGTAGCTGCTCTGTATTCATCATCCAGGACCCCGTGCAGTTCTCTTCACCTTGGATTATCTCGCGGCAACTTTTAAGCTTCTCAAAGA
The DNA here is from genome assembly GCA_028564955.1 of Terapon puta. NCBI lineage: Eukaryota > Metazoa > Chordata > Actinopteri > Centrarchiformes > Terapontidae > Terapon > Terapon puta. The sequence continues at coordinate 9,435,112 of JAOXYL010000051.1, read as the reverse complement.
GTAGATCACTCCATTTGATGTTATCAGTAAATCTACTAAGCAGATTGTATGGGAGTTCGGTGGCTTTTTGCCCTTGAGCTCCCCCCAATCCGCGTTCATCAGGTCTAGTGTGGGAGTCAACACCGTGACAGCAGATACATCACACAGCCACACCCTCCCCGCTCTCCCACCGAAATGCCAGTGAGCATTAGCCTTCTTGTTCAGACAGCTTTTTTTTTTTTCCTTCTCCCCTTCTCCCCTTGTCCCCACCTGAGCGACCGGCTCCGCTTCGCCCCATGTGTGGAAGAAGGGGGGGGCTGTAATGCCATCACATCACTCAGTGACAGCTGACCACTCCCTAACCCACGAGGCGAGCTCTGATGACTCCGACTTTCTGTCACATAGCTCACACAGCAGACTCGGCTGGTGCGGCGGCCTGAATTCGCCGAGATTGATCTTGTCACAACACATTGGTTTTAAACTGTGCTTTGCGGGAACGTCCTGGTTCATCGGGGCTCCACCGTTTGCACGTCATAGTCCGACCGAAATCGCAAGCAGTCCTCCTTTTGTTGCAGTCAGAAATGGCGTAAACGTGATTTCTAGATGACAAGAGATGAATCAGAAATACTCCCTTTCCCTCAGGCCTCTGGGTGGGTGTGTCAGTGTCGGTGTTTGATTGAGAGTTTAGCTAACGGGCTCATTTGCCGCAGCATACGGAGAGACAAAGTAAACAGACGTGGGCTGGTATCTGTGGCGTACCAGAAAATGACAGACGGCATTTCTTTAACAACGATATTGAAGAACAGGGACAGCTCCAGCATCCACACTGAGCGACCAGAGGGTTTGAGCAGTTTAATGTGCTTACGTTGTACACCTGACTATCTGTCGAGCCGGCATTTAGCAGTGCACTGGGTGTTTGTTTGGTAGATCATTCGGTAAGCTAAGGAGCAGGACACGACATGCCTTTGTTTGTAGATAAGGAGTGGGGATTAGCTTGAAAGCTAATGTGGGTGTGTGCTGGTCAATGTCTCAGGCTCTTACTGTTGTGTGTAGCTGGCTGTAAGTCAATGACCCATGAATGACTGGTGTTCTTCCTGCTTTATGCACACACAGTTTTGAATAAAATTCATTGATTTACTGCATATATGAACGCAAAACTATGAAATATGAATATCCACACATTTTTTCTCAAATGAGAAGACAGGACATCTGATTAATAGAGCAGAAAAACATCATGGACTTTAATTCCACTCGAACTTGGAATAGCTTAACGAATATCATTATCATTTCGATTGGATTAGTCATAAAGTGGAGGCACATGTTTATAGGGCAAGGAGAAATGATTTAATGATTTGTTCATAAAGCTGCATGTCTACTTTTACACGATGTTTACATTTTCATAATAAAAGCATGGTTGCATAAAACAAAAAAAAGATGGCAGCTTTGTGGTCCTTCCACGGGGAAAAAAAAAAAACAAAACAGATATTATTTTCCCAGTTGAGAGGAGTGATAATTGCACGGGGAGGCTGTGATTACCAATGTGGATAAATGGTGGTGTGAGAGGGGTGAATCTGGACATGTGGAAACTGTTTTCCCCCCACTAATAGCTGAATAAGCTGCTGTAATCTATCAGGTCCCCGCTCCGTAATGGCTGCTCTTTTGCTCAATAACGGGCACGCAGTATCATCCTCGCTCTTTCTTGGACAGACACCCCTGACGTATCGGAATGAATGCTCTTGTGTGGCGAACAAGCGTCTAGTAATGTTCATAAACACTTCCATTTATATAACACAAGCGGGGCTTTTATCTCAGTGTTTCCTCCAACAGCTACCCACACTCGCACACTCAGGCACACATGCCTGAAAGACTTGTTGGGGTGCCAAGTGTCGAGGATATAGCACTAATTAGAGATTGGTCTCTTCAGGGGGTCTCTCCTTTTAATGATCACCATACTAATCAAAGCTCCTTCTCCATTTCCTTGTCTTTTTTTTTTCCTCTTTTCTTTGTTCACTGGTGCTCCACCAAGTCCAGCCACACACCAGACTGAAACCTCTTTCTCCCCCTCCCCACATTCCCCCTCCATCCCTCTGTTCTCTTCCATAATTCCAAGGTCCTTGAAAATCAAGACATATTTTAGGAGGTGCAATTAGGTTATTTCTGCTCCAGTTGCCGCTATGTTCCACAAAAATGTATTTAAATTTGTTTTGCCTAGGCTGCGCTTGTCTTTTCTCCCTCTGTTGGTCGGTCCCACGTGGGTAGCCGGTTGGATGAGCGCCAAGTCCTTGCACCTGTCCCTCAAAGAGAGACAAACACACGCGCGCGTGCTCGCAGACAGAATACAAGCAGGCACGCACACACAGCATCCTGCATTGTCAAGGTTATAAGATAGCATAGCAGCTTCCCGGTGGGGAGGGGGAGAGGGAGAGAAAGCGACGGCGACGCAGAGGAGACACGAAGGAGGAGATTGAATAAGTATGAGAAAGGAGCAAAGAAAGAGAGCAGACAAGTGGTTGAAAGGAAAAGAGGAGTGTTGAGAAATGGAACCTGTAATGATGGCATGGGAGACTCATGAGCACCAACCGAGGGAAATGATAGAAAAAAAATGAGGGAGATGAAGAGAGAGCGCGGAGAAAGAGAGATGGCAGCCTGCGCGTCCTCCCCCATCCTTAGGCACATGCTATTCAAAGCCCCGTAATTTGTGTCATTAATTAAAAAGCTGATGGGATGGAGTTAAGGGGTTTGCTCTCTGCAACTCCTTGGTTGAAAGAGAGAGGGAATTTGGGAGGGGGGAAGAGGAGGGAAATATTGCGAAAAATATTGCAGCCATTCTGCCATGAATCTCTATTAGCGGCTAATGATACCATTCTGATACCTCTCAGCCATTAGTGTGAAATTGGGAAGCGTTAATTATTCAAATGAAAATCCATACAGCTGCCGCTCACATGGCAGGGTCGGCGCTCACAGCCGCTAAAGGTCCCCGTTGTTAGCTGATCAGCATGTGTTTTGAGCAAAAATTAGACTACAGTAAGTATGCAGAGCGACCGCACAGATGAGAATTTATATTTTAAATTATGCATTATCTGAACAAATACAGTACAGACTTTATTGTGCAGTGGCAGTATAATAGAGTTTTAAACATGAGTACGTTATGGCAGAATGGTCTGCCTGTATTATCTTCAACCTCTAAGCTCAATTGTGTACACACAGGAAAAAAAAAAAAAACATTTGCTGTAAGTTTTTGAATATAAGACTAATTTTATAGCCATGAAAGAAAATGTATTCTTTCAAAGGGGAGCCGCACATGTAGGTCACCCGTTCAGCTTATTAAATTTGGTACGACAGCATGACCAATTAGGTAAGCTACGGAATCGAGCCATGCTGCCTTTTCCAGCTTTATGTGTCTGGCAGGTTGAGCCATACAGCAGCCAAACTGTTACAAGCTGCATGCACACGGTTCAGTGAGTTATTGTTTTGCCCCGAACCTGTTGCCAGAATTCACCGCAACCAGGCCAAGCAATGCATTAATTCAAACTTTGGCCTGGTAGAGCACTCATCTCATTTGCTGTTTCCATTGCTGACATAAAAGCAAACCAACCAAAAAAGATTTTTAAAAAAAGTAAACATATAATTGAAATTTTATAGGTATAGGGTGCTCTGTGCGGCCACTATTTTTCTATCCCTGGTCTAAACCCCACATGAATCTGTGCTGGGAAGTAAATGAGTGGTTCTGAGGTATCTTAGAGCAAGGCACTTAAACCCGAACTGCCTCTCAGTGTCCAGAAGATAAGAGGGCTTTCAGTGGGCTCCCTCTTTTCAAGTGTGCCTGTGCAAACTTGCCTCTGCGAAGCTGGATGTTAGTGAAGAAGAGCATTTGTCCTTGTCAAATCTCCATTCAATAACTGATGTACAATAACAGGACTTCTATCAATTGGCAAGGCCACAAGATCTGTAAATTTTTAAGAGGGTTTTTTTTTGTTCTTGCCAATGATGACATTTCCTCCTTCTGGTTTGCTTTGGCATCCAGAAAGGATGATTACAGCTTAGAATTTCTTTTTTTTTTTCTTTTTCCTCTTTTAAAAAAATGTGCCAGACTCTCGCGATTTCTTGTTGAGACATCCAACTGTCCTGCCCGCTGCAAAAGCAGAATGACGAGCTATTTTCTCTTTATCGCATTATCCGTCAAATTGGTGCAATTCATTGTGAAATCATGGGTTTAAGTGCCATTTGGAGTCACACATGGCCCCTTAAGTTGCTGAAATTTCAAGAGCTTCACAGGGCCTCTCCACCCTTAAACTGAGCAGACCTGCGTGCGCTCAGCCCCCCAGACCCATCGCGGATTAGCTCGGTCCCATATCTGCTTTTTAAACGATTTGATGGCCACTCGGCACTCGTCGTCTCGTATTCAAATAATTATCTCATTACCTCATTCATTGTTTTAAAGTTGATTTCACTGAAGCACAGTGTGTTGGAGAGCAGCATAATTACCATTAACATCATCGCACAATCTGGTTAAGTATCTCCATTAATTGTAAATCTGTATACCTTCAAATGATTCCTAAATGAGAAGAGCATAGGTAAAAACAGCTGCTGTTTGTAGCCCTGGGCCATTGTTAAATCAGATAAGGTGTACCAGAAGGAGCACTGTGGGAGATGCTGGGCTGTATACTCTATACAGCCAACTGTGTTTTCTCTCAATAAGTGCAGCTTAGGGTCAGTTTTAGCATTTGGGCCCACGAATGAGGCACTCACAGGCCTATTTTGCACGATGGAAGAGGGCGTAACCTTTTCATAAAGGTAAGAGCGGATTCGGACGGACCCTTATTTTTTAGAATTTGTGTTTGTGTGTATATTTTGGTCGTTTCTCAGACATCAGAGAGGAGAAAGAGAGAAAGACAAGCTGGAGGCAGAGAAAAGGATGAGATGAGAGGATGAGAGAGCTAAGTGCTTTTTAGTGACTCAGTGACAGCCGTGACCAAAATCGTATTAAGGTCACAATGGGGGCGATGGGGTGGGGTAAAGAAGCTTTTCAAATGAATCAATTCACTCGCTTCGCACACGTCTGTGACGCGGTGAAACGTGGATCTCCCGGGCTCGTACCGCGGGTATATCTCAGCCTATACTGTACCCGTGGTGAAACACGAGTGGACGTGACCTGAACAAATTGGTGTGAGCGATCTGAGGGGTGACCTTGCCTCATCTCGTGGTCAAGCGAAAAGGGCCACATACTGTACAGTCGCCCCAGGAGTGGCGTATTTCCTTGTCAGGGATTTCATCCGAATCCTTTACTCCCTTCTCACACCATCTCCCCCGGCGATGGCGTCGTATACCACTTCTCACATCCCCGCCGCTAATGCCTTTTTCTATAGATCATTACCCTCCTCTCCCCTCACCACTGTTAGCGATCGCTCAATCAGAAATGCCGGGCCTCCCCGTCGTGCCTGCTGTGCGGCCGCCGCTCCTGTGAGGTGAAGAGGCTTCGATCGGGGACGTTTGGCTATTTACTCTGATTTGATCTATGGGGTCCACATGCAGTTCCGAGTTATTGGCAAATTTGAGTTGCCAGTAATGGTGATTCAGATGTAGCCCAGAGCCATTGTTGCCCAGGCTTGGAATGGACTTATCGTGTTTCAAAGACAGCTGAAGTGCTTGCCGTTGATGAGGTGTCGCGTGGTACCAGTGTACAATTTTATGATCTGACAAACACAGACGACTTGTTGAAAGCCTCTCCCCTCCCTGATATTATTCTCTCTTTTTTTTTTTCTGCTCGATCCCTCAACCTACGCAGCTCCGCCTCACTCACTGTGTTCCCATTGGCTCGCCCCTTCCCTCACATTAATATAGCTCCCCTCTAATAACTTTCCCGTCTTTCAAACTTTACCCCCGCCCGCCCCTGCCCGCTGACCTCCATACCTCACCCTCTTGCACTCTCCATTTGGAGGAGAGGACTCTTGTAAGCCCTGGTAACAGAGGTTAATCCTCTCTTATTAGAACCGGGATTACTGGAGGGGAAGGGACAGCACCAGCAAAATGCCATGACTGACATAAAAAGCTTGTCCGCAAGAGGAAGCAATACATATAGTGTGGAGAGTTGTCCAGATGTAACAGCCATAGTACTTTTTCTGAAGGCTTTCAGTGTACTTGTTGAGCTGTATAGTCGAACCAGATTTGCCAGATACTTACACTTCTAAAAAGGGCATTCATGCAAATGATTTTCTACCAAAAAATCTCTGTTAAAGCTGCACTAGTCGATATTTGTAGGATCAAATGACTATGTTAAATGTGAAAAGGATGACTCTTGGTGAATTATCACTATGGTATGGTAAACTGGTTGATTTCTTTTCCATCATCAGCACTTACCTGCCCAAAACATTAGAACCAATGAAGTTAGATGCTAGCTGCTAAACATAGCATTTAGCAAATAGCAGTTAAAGAGCCATATCCGTAAGCGTAGGTGGAAAAAGAGTAGAGCTAAAATGAGGTTGAACCATCGGATATACTTTTGTGGGATGGGAGGTGTAAACATGCGATGGCTTGCCAACATGTTTGCCATACCAGCTGGCTCTGCATCCAAAAATCCACTACTGCGTGTTTAAAAAACTACATCTCATTCCAGAATAAGTCAATATCAAAGACATTAAAATGATTTTCACCACTGACAGTACGCCAGAATTTAGGTGGGTAGATCTCCATCCTCGTCAGTCCCTTTAAGGTCATAAATGAAAGATTATCAGTTTCAGACTACAGCGGTGTTTAGTGTGAAATGTACCCAATTTGTATGTGAGGTGCTTTTTTCTCCCTGTCGCACCTTAAACTCAAAAGCTTGCTTGTAAGCAACCATATGGTCGAATGATTTTATGACTTTAGAAAGAGTCATGGTCGTCAGTACATCTGTTTTACACGTTCCTATCACACAGCCATCACTGAAAAAAAAAAAAAGAAAAAAAAACATTTTGTGCAAGTTAAGACCTGATTAATCTGTCTTTTTCCTACAGGCTCATGTGTGACGCAGCGCTTGTTTTTTTTCTCCTTCTTAAAAGCTTATGATTAAATGTTTTCTGTGTCTACTCCACTAACCCCATGCTCTTCTTGTGCTGTTGTGTGATTGTTATGAAATAAAGACTTTTCCCAAGTTATCACATCAATAATCTTTTTCTTTCTTTCTCTCCCCTTCATGCCTAAAAATAGAAGTGGAACAAAAAGGTAACTAAATGCCAACAACTTTTCTGTTTCATCTGCATTTTCATTTGGGTATTAGCTTGCAGATTTTTTTTTTTTTTTGTGATTGAATTTCTTTGGTGACGGGTTGCTAAAGCGGCTTTTCTTACATTTTGTAGATGTGTTCTCATGGTATGGTTCATTGGCGAGGTTGAACATGTCATTCATGGGGAAAATGAATTAGCTAAAAAAAAATGCACTGGACTCTTGCCTCCATTTAGTGTTCATCGACACAGATCGACAGCTTTTTTTTGACATTGCCACATTCGCGATAATTCTGTAAAAGGTCATTACAGAGCGGCTCCCTGGCGAAAACCCATAACCCTGGGATGTTTTTATTCCTTGTTATAACTGAAGATTATTCCAGCTCTGCTTTATCTGCTGCATAATATTAAAGCAGAGGGCTATACGGGGTGATCAATAGCTTGTCCAATAAGCTGTCAGCATTTTTGATTATAGCTCTAACATGATGATGGCTATAACCTTCAGGGACTCACCAGTCAATACTGGAGACAGATCATAGCAGTCATATTCTCACCTTATCAGCACTGCATGATGCTGCAGACTGTACGCTAACTCTTCTCTTGTTCCCCAGGAGCATTGTGTTTGTAGTGTTACCTTTTTCTTTTCTTTCTCTCTTGTTTTTTTTTTTTACACGAGCTGGAAATATGTCCTTTGTCAGACGTTAACTGTGGAGCTGGATTTTAACTCAAAGATGGAAATGAAATCATTAAACAAGAGTCAAGAGTGCTGCTTTAATAGCTGTACAATAAATTTTAAGCTTCATAGTAGTCATTAATTAATGACAGCGTACTGAAATCTGTGGCAAAGAGAATGAGCGATGAAGGTGAACGGGGAGTTGAAAAACATTTTACAGAGATGACTTTATAGAGACGACAGTGCTGCCGCAGTGCCAGTTTTAGTGAAATTCCCCATGAAAGCCATGATTGCTTTTGTATCGCTTCTCTAATATCTCTCATTCACTCCATCGTCTCTGTGCTTACATCCTTAAAAAGCATATTTTACGACCTCCTCAGAGCCCAGCGTGCCGCCAGTATAAAGCTTACCTACTCTGACCTTGTACCCTAGCACGACTCATCTTTTTCAACAGTAGGAACAGCCCTCTTAGCATTTAGCAGAGCAGCCGCTGAGATGTGTGTGCCGAGGTGCCGTGTCAACGGGACGCCTCTCGCCACATTTTTCACCTGCAGGTAGACAACATGTTTAATCTTAAGAGATTACAAGGAAGAGACGCCTCTGTTTCTCGCTGTCTCTTTCTCCTCCCTCTCCTCGGAGCGTGCAGCTTTTACCTCTCGACGGATCTGCGGCTAGAACCTGTCAGCGCTGTGTCAGGCTCCCGGCCCATTACTGTGAAAGGAGGCTTCACACACACTTTGTTTTTATATGTTGATGTTCTCTGGGCCCAAACCTGTGGGGGAAAAAAAAGGAAAAACTGCACTGTCTAGATGTTTTATTCTTCCTTTCTGTCAGGCCTACACTTTTTTTCCAGTCTGTATTTTTCTCTTTAAACAATTTTGCATTTTAATGAAACATTATCTTTTTTTGGTGAGTAATGACACGTGATTTTATTTTATTTTGTTATTCTTTTCTAATTTTAAGAGAAAAAAAAGTGCATTGTATTACTCGATTTAGATGTCATCTGTTTAGAGAGACAGAAAATTATAATTGCCTGAGTCCGAGATGATCCATAATGAACTGAAATTAGCTTTTGCGAACGGTGCCCACTATTGACCTGCTCCAGCTGTATTGCCTCGGCCTAGCTTTATCAGATTTGAGTACAAACCAGTTCACATATAATTAGTTTACTGTGTGTGGTGTTGTAAATCAGGCTGCAGACTAAAAATGTCATGTGGATGAAATAATGGACAGGCAATCATTATATAGATGATGTAATTACTGTATTTTTGTCCTTTTGTTTTATTTCTCCTAAAGGGCTGCCTCAGCCAATAATTACAGCGGAGCCATTTGTCAAAATCTGTTAACTTTGGGTTTGTGTGTTTAATAGTATTTATTGAGAACTACCACCAGGGTGTTTTTAACGAAAAAAAAGAAGAATGAAACCTTTTTATTCTTGTGCAATTATATTTAATTTAGTAGATATGAACAGAGAAGTCGCTCTGTGAAGGGAAACTAAAATGGTTACGTGTAAGTGCGTGTGGGAGAGTCAGTCTGTGGTGAGTTTTAACACCATTTTCTGACTTGTTTTGGCTCCGCATCAAGTCAGAAGAGATCACCCTCTCTCTACCCCTCCCTACACACTCCAAGTCTTTTTGCTCGCTGACATTGTAAACTAATTGCCTTCAGGCTCAGAGACTAACTGAATTTGAAGTATCTTACACAAAAACTGTTAACTGTAGTAAGTAATTGAAACCAAAAGAGCACTCATTGAATTTGAAAAACAGTTGGAACTAATGAAAACAGCACTTATGTTTGCACATTGGCTCTTCCCTGTTTAACTTTCATTTGCATGCGTTGTACAATCCAAAATTTGTTGGAGTAATCCTATGAATTACATTACTAATTACATTCTTTGTCTGACAGTCTGTAATCTTTTTCTGAATCGGTTCATCCCAGCACTGATGAAGAGGGTGTGATTCAACATCTTGGGCCGTCACAATGGAGAAGATTGAGCTGCAGTTTTCTTCAGTGTCATTACATCCAGTTGGTTTTTCTGTTTACTGATGTATAATACCTGCCAATGTAACTCTGTACTTGTCTTTCCCCTATTTTGGCTCCTCAGTATTCCTGTGCCCAGGGCTTCTGCGCAGGGTGTACCAGAGCGAGCACCTCTTTGAATCGGACCACCAGTCTGGAGCCTGGTGCAAAGACCCTCTCCAAGCCTCCGATAAGATTTACTACATGCCCTGGACACCCTATCGCACCGACACGCTGACAGAATATTCCTCCAAAGAAGACTTCATCGCCGGGCGGCCGACGACGACTTACAAACTCCCGCATCGCGTTGACGGAACCGGCTTTGTGGTGTATGACGGGGCGCTCTTCTTCAACAAGGAGCGCACACGCAACATCGTCAAGTTTGACCTGCGGACTCGTATCAAGAGCGGCGAGGCCATCATCGCCAACGCCAACTACCATGACACGTCTCCATACCGCTGGGGAGGGAAGTCAGACATCGACCTGGCTGTGGACGAAAATGGCCTTTGGGTGATTTATGCTACAGAGCAGAACAACGGGCGGATAGTCATCAGCCAGCTCAATCCCTACACGCTGCGCGTTGAAGGGACCTGGGACACAGCTTACGACAAGCGATCGGCCTCCAACGCCTTCATGATCTGTGGAATCCTCTATGTGGTAAAGTCCGTGTATGAGGACGATGACAACGAGGCCACAGGAAACAAGATCGACTACATCTACAACACAGAGCTGAGCAAAGACGGCTTTCTGGACATCCCGTTCCCCAACTCCTACCAGTACATCGCTGCCGTGGATTACAATCCCAGAGACAACCTGCTGTACGTTTGGAACAATTACCATGTCGTGAAGTACTCTCTGGACTTTGGAGCGCTGGACAACAGGCTCGGTAAGACCGATTCATTTTCCTGTTCTGTCCTCACATTATTCACGCATGTAACATGTTTCAATGACATTTTCAGTGCTTGGGTCAGTATTTCAGCGTGGGTGTGTGGTGTGCTACGTGGAAAATGGCATACAAATTTGAAATGGCAACTTAATGCCACACACCGTGGTATAAGATGAGTAAGTAAGTCTTGACCCTGGTTATTTCCGATACACTAAAGAGATTTCAGTAGAAAATGACAGACATTTATTTGTTTCACCCATGAATTTGGAACAGTGCTCACATAAAAAATACTGTAATTTTCTGCAACAGGATAAAGACACTGATCCATGCAGCCATCTTTTTCTATGTGAAATTCTTAAAAAAAAAAGATTACCACAAAACATGTCATGGTTATGGTTATTTTGGTGATCC
>JAOXYL010000051.1:9387596-9408293 GCA_028564955.1 Terapon puta | reverse complement strand
ACACACACACACACACACAGGCTTCATTAATGGGCAACACCAGCACCCGTCGAGACCTCACTAACAGCCGTCATATGGCAAGATAAGACGAACACATACCCCACCTCCCCTCGGCGCACTCTTCAAAGCCACTGCTCTTCAGACGACACTGCCAAAGCAGAACACGACTGTGTGAGCTTCCTCTGCCACTCTTTGAAAGTTCCTCGAGCTCCCCTTCCATCTACCTCACTTCGCTCGCTGTCATTCTGTCTCCCCCTGCACCCCTCCGACTGCCTCTCTTACTCCTCTCTTTCATGCACCTTCTCCTGCCTCTCAATATAGGAGGAAATGCAGAGTCCCTTATCTTATAAACCCATCAAACATAAGGCTGTCCAAGGTGGACCGGGGAAGGAAATTATATGTCAATCAAAATTTATATCGGTTAATGCTGGTCGTCTCACCCGCCAACGCACCCTCCCTCTAAGTACAAGCAAGGGCGATTTAATGTCGGCGTGCAGCCGTGCTGATGTCAGCTCTGAAAATATAGACGCAAGATATTTTTGGAAATCAAAAACTCTTTGTTTCCAAACACATTTTATTGTTCAGTAAAATTATTGCAGAATAATAAGATACCCCCAAACCGTCTCTTGATTTAAATGTATTTAACTTATTAATTACAATTAATTAGTTTAAAGGTAAGGATAGCAGGGTCAAGCCCCTAACAGATGATGTTTAATTTTTACTCAATATCTAGAGGGTTATTTCTACTGAAGCCCAGATGGAACATTCTAACACAGTCACTCCCCAAACCACGTCTCTGTCAGCAGAGAGAGTTTTTCTCGAACCAGCTTAATTGACCTTTTGTGATGGATTCTGCTACAGCAGACTTAATTGGCACCTATTTTGCTGCATTTTCCTCCTCGTGCAGGAGTTGAACTGTCACACATACGCAGAGACTGTCTGACTTTTAATGATTAAATACAGGCGCTGTCTGGGCGAGCTCAGACGGCCTCAAGTGAAGCAACTTCATTTCAGTCACTGTAAGATAAAACCATCCAATTACATTTTCCTACATCCATTAATTTAATCACTTAAGAATTGTGTTTCTCTGGAAGTTGCAGTTTTATTTGGACAAGTTTTGCAAATAAGAATGGGGCTCAACATGTAGAAGAAATGGATATTAGTTGACCAAACACATTGTATAGTTCATCTATCTATAATGTGAAAAGGGAGTATAAGGTTTTTGAGAGTTAAAATGTGTGGTAGCTTGTCTCCTATGATATCTTTCAGACTCACACATTGACAGACAATGAAATTATATGTCACCATAGCTTTCCTTTCTTCTGCGACATGGTTACGTCCCTCGAGCTAACCAGTTTCATGGCTTTGTTCACTGTCTTTCTTCTCTCTCTAGGTGTGGCCTCATACATGTGCATAGGTCCGGAGGGATACTGGGACCCCCAGGGACCTGACTTCAGCAACTGTACCTCCCCTTGGGTCAACCTCATCAGTCAGAAGGTACAATATCATGTTCAGGAAATCTTCACACTTTTTGGCTTTTTTGTAGTTTTCCTCTTATTCACACGTTTTTCTGAAAAGCGGTATATGTGCTTGGTTGGGGAAGGAGTGAAAACCAATACTGCAGCGATCACAGTCTAATGGACTAACCTGGACCGCTCTCTGTCCTATGACATGACACAGCCGTTAGTTGCATTCTGTTCTTCTCAGGCTCGATCGATTTGTATCTCCTCTGCTATGCGCAGGTTATTATGCAAAGTCCCACATAAAGCTTCCTGTGTTTCTATCTGTAATAGAATCAGATCAAAGGAGGAGCAGGTTACTGCAAGTGAGGATCAGGGTTCCACGTTATGAATTGCAGGCAATGTTGAAAATGTTCTCCCTTAAACTCATAGGACCCCGAGGCGTGCATGTTATAACACTTATGATCTACTCAACGGCACAAAGCTCGGCCCATTAAACGGCAGTTTGCAGATATGGATGGAGAATGGCTGTTGGGGAACAAAATAGAAGGGAGAGAAATTATCAGGTACATTTCCGTGCAGCGTCGCGCCATTTGAGCGGTGCAATAAAGCTTTACTACAGGCTGCTGTTTGGAGGGATTAACTAAAGCAAAGTTATTCCTGAACTTGCTATAGTTTTTTATGTTTGTTGCCATGTTGTTGCATGGATCCTGCAATAACAATGTGACTCCAATACAGAGTTTTGTCTGTTAAAATCAAGAGGAAGAAGTTGGCTTTCTAGTAATGCACATATTTTTAACAAAAGTGTTACCAATCATCTTTTTTTTAAAAAACACATCACACGTCAGGAAGTGTCTCTGTGCAGACAGGAAGACTTTAATGAAGATCAACGTGTCAGAGATCTGGATGCCCATCTGGCACTTCGTTATTTTCTATGTAGAGCCATTGTCCTGTATGTGGCACTGCTCATTACCAGATGGTTCGATAGACAAAATGAGAGAGGAAGATGTAGCGGGAGAAATGACATCAGATAAGCAGAAAGAGAAAGGGAAAAATAAGCAGAGCTATTTACCCTGCATCCTCAGCTTGCCTCATTAAGAGACAAGAGCAAGGAGGGAAAAGAGGAAAACATCTTCCAAAGACACGTTCCCCTGCACACACCTCTGTGAAGACCAATTTAAGCAGCATAATTGGCTTGACTAATAAACTCACAGGCGATGATAGCAGGTGATGCCGGAGTAAATCAGGATGGGCCTGTTTTAGTTAGTGTCAGTGCGGTTTGGAGGCTCATATTACTGCACCTAGTCTATTAGTCAAAACCTTGAGGGTGGCTGACCTTTGAACTATAACATCAGAAGAAAAGTGTGCAGTGCGATCAGTGATGTGGGCCGCACATTTCAGTTCTTTAATGAGACCAACTTAAAATAATTAGTATTTCTTGTTGTCAGTTGAGACTCATTTCTTTAAAGAGCCTGGTGACGAGAGACTCAAAAATTAAAAAATGGGAAGTGGTTGACATCAAGGGGCACATTATTAGGTAGAGGGAGCTAGGTGGAGACATATTCTGTCATTTGAAAAACCAAGATAAAGAGCTGTGCAAAGTACAAAGTTTGTGGTGCGTCTCATTAGCCAATAATATTTGCCTGGAAGTAAATCTAGTCACCCTGACATACTAACAACTGCAGCTTACATTAGAGCGAATAAAGATGTTCTTTAAATTTTCTTTCCTGCATTTCTCTCCAAATGAGTCATTTTGGTCATGGACCTGTGTCTTATTTCAACAAGTCCCAAGACACAATAACCAGATGAGCAAAACATGAGAAAAAAATGAATCTGTCCTCAGTTTACAACATATAAAGTGCTCTCCCCCAAGCTGCAGTGTTCCCCATTATTTTCATAAAGGTGTAAGGCTATCTAGGGAAATTCCCTCAATAGCTGATTTCATAATTGCTTCCGGATACAATATTGGCCCAAGTGTGCAGTCAGCTGGGTACCGTCTCACCACATTAATTGTGTGCAATATAGCAGCAGTTGGGGGAAGCGTATAGGCTAAACGGCATTCATTTTAAGGGCCTGCACATTTGTATACTGCAATTTGTCATGTTTTCCCATGTTTTCCAGTGTGTGGGTTGTGAAAAATATGTTCATGAGGATGCGAGGCTTGTTTGGATTTTTCTTCAGCTGTAGAAAAAGAAACATTTCCTCCAGTTCAGGTAAATGTGTCACCGTCTCAATGAAGTTTTTGTGAGCGAATTCACTCCTATTCTGTATTTCTTCCCGCAGCTGAAAGCCGGAGAGACAGCTGCAGTGATCGCCCGGGAGTTAGCAGAGCAAACTAAGCGTAATCTTCAGGCGGGCGACATCACCTACACGGTGAAGGCCATGGTGCAGCTGGTGGATCTCCTCGACGTGCAGCTGAGGAACCTCACACCGGGCGGCAAAGACAGCGCAGCACGCAGCCTGAACAAGGTAGTAAAAGAAGTGTTTGCCCTTTATTCACTTCTCCTTTGCTTTTGAGGAATGTAGACTTGCTAACAGGCTGCATAAACATGGCCCGCAGAGATGGTGACCTCTTCCCCCGCTTGCCCGCACTGTTTAGATCAACCTTTGTGAAGCAGCAGACCCAAATTGAAAGAATTTTGGGTGAAGAATTTTTACAAGTGCCTGTTTGTAAGTCAGTATTTCCATTTTGACTCCTAAGCCTCTCTGAATTTCCAAAATGGAGGCTCACCTAACACTTCAGTCAAACCAGAACAGTAGGTATCCTTTTAATGATCTCCTTTTTGGCCCGGTGCTGTCAGATAAAATGATATCCACCATTTTCCTGTGGTCCAGTGCATACTAAAACACGCCTTCGACTTCAGTGGATATTTCAAGCACATCCCTTACTCATGTTGTATCATGTATTATGCTATCAATTTTACTTTGATACGTCCTAAAAGATTTTATCCATATGTCATGCTCGTCAAAAGAGCTACATTTGCACCACTTGATTTTTACTAATGGGACAGGGTAAGATTTCAGTGGGCTGGATCTAAGCTGTGGGAGTTTTTTCTTTTTTTTATTCCCGAACCTGAAGCTAATTCATTTATTCCCCAATTCGCAGCAGAGCACAGTGAGGGGCAATCAGGCAAAGCGAGCTAAAATAATACTTTCTGTCTGCTGAGCAGCCAGCAGAAAAGCAAACATCAGTGAAATTCAAAATGTCAGTTGTTAATTTGCTGGAGCGGCTTCACTTGTGGAGGAACAGGAACACCTGTTCTCAGATAGCTTTTTGGGGCTTTTTTTTTTTTTTTATTTCATTGCCACAACAGACACAGATGTCCCCATTGAGATTTTAGTGCCAGTTTTCTCCAATGGAGAGGGGAGGCAGTAAAGATGGCCAAAAGGCCTCCGAAGGGAAGATGAGTAAATCCACATTGAGGAGTAACTAGAGTTTATAATAGCTCTTGAAAAAAAAAAAAAGGTTTCTCGTAAAGCAGAACATTCAATGTAGAGGCTATAGCGCTGGATGAGAGTGCTGTTGTGGCAGGAAATGGCACAAAGAAAGTAGGCACTGGGTAAGGGGAAATGAAAATCCTTTTAAAAGTAGGATCATTTCTTCAAGAGGTCAGAACTGACCCATGATTTGTAACTCTCTGTCCTCCAACGTGTACTCCGGGCTTGCAGTATTGTGCATGTACGGGAAAAAATGGATCTCGAGTTTCCTTTCTCTGTTTAACTTCCCTTTCTAATGAGAGCTCCCCTGAAAGGAGCCCACAGAACTCTTCCTCTGTGCTCCGACAGTGGCTGATGTTTACCTCCCGAGTTCAATCATTTTGACACAATCTGCAAAGAGCTAAGCGAATTAAAGATTTCTTTTCTGATAGCGAAGCACAATACCCTCTGCCAGCAGACAATGAAAGGATTGAGTTGGCAAACGGTGAGATCAGTGTCGTTTTCATGATCAAAGGGTAGCTGGCTAACGGCGCGGACGGGACCGTTTCCAGGAGAGTGGGCTGTGATGTCGAGCAAGAGCCTCCTTTATGGGGAGATGCTGCTCTTTCTGAGCTAATCTGCATGGGATTTAGCATGGTACCAGAACCGAGCTGCTAAGCCACACAGTAGCTCTGCTGGCGCCGCGCTTGTATCAGAACTCGACTGAAATAATTCACTCTAACGGCGTTTCCTTGAGCCTGAGCTTTTTGTCATTTTTCAGGTGTGCTAAATTGCCGTTCAGAGGATAAAACAGCTCTTCAACGTTCTCATGTGAATTCCTCAAGTGAAAAAATTAAAAATGATATAAAGTGATAACCTTGAAATAACATTTAAGAGTGTCATAGGCGTATTCCCACACGCCCTTTTATGTTCCTTTTTAGCTCTAATTAACACGAGTCTCTGCTGTTGTTCCAAGATGATGTATAATTAATGTATACTGGTTTTTACGCAATGAAATGAGAGGTGGGCTTCTCTTTTTTTTTTTTCCCTCACCACTCTCAAATCTGTACTTCAAGCAAAAATGTGTGTCGAGTGGAATTGTTTGAGTTGTTGACCTTTCGCTAACTCTTGCATTTTCTTTGGGTTTGCAGCTACAGAAAAGAGAGCGCTCTTGCCGGTTTTATGTTCAGGTATTTGGATCAAATTTTTCTCATGCCTGCCCTCCACTTCCTCATTGTGCCAACATTTCTGTCATTTTCATTTCAACCATGAAAACGCGAAGTTTGACCTTTTGAAGCCGAAAGAACTGGCAACACAAAGCCACGGCCTCAAAGTGGACTTATGTGCGTACCACATACTGCGTTTCTGGAAACGTTAAATCAAAGGGTCAAATTTCAGCAGCATCATATAATTTCCAATCCATCTAAGTAATTACCGTCAGTGTCTCATACCCAGATGTGCTCGTCATATGTCATCATTTTCCCCTGCATGCATATGCCGTGATGTTCTCCCTCCCTCTCTGATATGTCCTGCACGAGCATGGGGCTGAGAATGTCAGTACTTTCAAAATGCCACGCAGCCATCGCAGATCCCTCAGATATCTCAATCACTTTCAGAATTCCCCAAAACTATCACGTCAGCACATCAGCGAAGTAACCCATATAAGTGGGTAGCATCCGTCAGAAATAAGGCTCTCAGGCACGGAACACGCGCCCACATTTCTCAGCAAATGCTTAAGAGCCAAAAGAAGTGACCTCATTATACGAACAACTCAACTTGTAACTCCTAAGTCAGCCAAAGTCATGGCATGTTATGATTCTCCCTGATGCATAATACATATGTGTCCCAATTTAGGGGGGTCTCCGCCGCTTCACTCAGCTATTTCTCGGGCCAGTGAGTGATTTTGTTTGTCCCCAGGGTGACATTTTAACTGTCATCAGAATACCTTGACAGGGGAGCTATGGGAGAAGTTGACGTCCCCGTCTTCCAGACAGATGGTTCCAGTAAAACTTCACATTAGGGCCATATGTTGTCTTGTATGTATCCTCTGCAGCGCTCATGTTAAGCGACGTATGTATTTTGCCTCGATTCCTCGTGTCAGAAAGCACTTCACTGGAAATTGAATACATTTGTATACGTGCTCGTGCATGTGCAGAGGTTCTTGAGGGATCAGGCTGTCTTTTATCTGTTGACAGGCCTGAAATAGCTCTTTCGTCTGTGCCACAGGCCTCCATTGTTAATCAGAAGAATGATAAAACATATTATTAAGTCACAGCGTTGCTCTTGTTAATATGTTAATTTATGATGCAAATACTCACGACCACATCAAGTATGAATTAATCCACAGCTGAAATGCATCTCTTACTGCTATTGGAGTAACTCTCTCATAAAACTAAAATTCCCAGCTAATTCATAAAATTACCGGACCATCAGTAGGAGCAAGTGTGGCGCTAATACATTGTTATTTTCAATCATTTTCTGGGATGTGTTCAGAATAATATGTATAGAAAATGTATTTAACCACTGCATTTTTCAGACTGTAAGTTGCACTTAAAATCCTTTAATATTCTCAAAAATCGATGCTGCTCCTTATAATCCGGTGCACCTTATGGTACGTAAAATGCAGTTCTTTTCAAACCACAAGCTACAATTTATTCTAAAAACAAACATTGCAGTTAATCTGGGACTGTTTCAAGCCCAGTGGTGTGATTTTAGGTATGTCTGCCATGTTCACTCAACATTTCTCAGTTAGCAAGCGGTTAACATGCTAACATTTGCTCATTAACATTAATCACAGAGTACACCAGAGGCACCATGTTGACACCAGATATTATTGCAGTTCATCCTGAAGGGAGACATTTAGGAGACATCATTTAGAGATCGTCAGCTTCATAATCGTTGGGCTTCATTCTGCTATGAATGCCTGCACCAAATTTCATGGCAGCCCAGGAGCTGTTGAGATGTTCCAGCCTGGAAGCGCGCGACTGACAGATATAGCTGTTTCCATGTGGTAGTGTGTGCTTTGAGATGGGCTGCACACCGCCATACAATGCTCAGCTGTGCATGTCCTCCTCTGTTACCTCGACAAATTCATACAACGGTGGAGAGCTTTCACTTGACGAACCAGAATAATGGCACACCATCTGCGGCCATAGGTAAACACAGGCTTCCACTGCACGTGTCGCCAGCCTTTGAGGGACTTTGGTTGATTAGGGAAATTTGGCTGGGTTCCCTCCAACGGGGCCCCGGTGGTTGATGTAAGTGGGATCAGCGAAGGAATACGATGCAAATGAGAGGTGCACCTGCCTCCGCCGTCTCCTCGCTCAGAGACCACGCACGGCGCTGTAGACACACTTCGACGGCACTTTGGGAAAAAGCGGAGCGTGCGACAGCAGGTGTAGCCTCGGTGAAGGAGGACATAGTCAAAATTTAGATGCCTAAATGAGACGTGGAGTGATTCTCATCCTGACTGGGGGCTTTTATCTCGTTTAAAGTGGTAAAGTAGAGGACGACACTTGAATTCACCTGGTGCCGAGGTCTCCATCTCGTTAGGATCATCAGGACTTAATTGCTGTTTCGGTTCCGTATTCGCAAACACTTCAACCTGTAGCCTCAGATGAAACAATCATTAATTATGACTACTTCCGAATGTTTCTTGGTTGTTCATAAACAGTGATCTCTGCCACATGTCAGAGCCAATTTAAACCCACCAAACAGGATTTGGCCTTGATAAAGCTACAAAGCGCATAATGATCCTCTCCCTATGTTCTGCATTTCCCCTGCAGGAATGTGTCTCTGTTGCGCCCTTTGATTTCGAACAAACATGATAAAAATAGCGGCCTGCCTCCTGTGCCTTTTGGTCATATTAATGGCAGCTTGTTTATAGGCAGTGACATTATGGTCGTCCAATTACTGTGATTATGTCCATTTCTATGTTGCGGCCAAACACGGCAGTTTCCAACGGCCTCCTCCTCCGGCATTTATTTATTTTCAAAATGAAAGTTGAAGATTTCCAGTAAAGCATGCAGCGGATACCGCTATTTTAACTCGTAACAAATCCAAATAACATCCTTTGCCTTCGTAGGAGCCAAGCGAGTGTGAATCTGCAGGGTACAGGGAGGATACTGAGATCCGACCCCTCATTAAAATGACACCTTTGCATGCAAAGACGACCGGGGGGGGGGGGGGTCACGGGGCAGGACGACCCGAGAGCAGGCGAAACGGAAGGAGGCTCCTCGTTGAGGAATGTAACGAGATGATAAAAATTTCCCCCCGCTAGTCAATTTGTTGAAAGATGAAGATAACCACATCCCCATAAACAGAGACCTCTTCAGCCGGCCTGCCGAGCGCCGTTCCGCCTGAACAATTTGTGCGAGGTGTTTCTGGAGCGAGGGAAAGGATCCCTCACACGTTTCAGGAATGTGTCGTCCTATTAATATTAATACTCAATATTTTTTCCATCTAGATTATATTTAAATTGTCTATTAATACACATACAGTACATACAGCTCAACAAATAACCTAAGATCTATTATGTACCTGCACTCATCGCCTCTCATGGAACATTCAGCTTGATTTTAACTGGACTTTTTCCATCTGTCACACTCACTCTAACATTCATAATTCACTTAGATGATTAATAAATTGTAGCAAATTGTGGCAACTGGAAGTGATTAGTGCTAAAAAAAATTGTATGTCTGTTAAAAATGTTTTACTGTTGGAGTTATTGCTGTGGAATAGATGCTTTTAATGAGGCAACAGGTCAAGATGGATGACATTTTGATTTTGCTGTGACAGTAAACAGCGTTGACAGCAGATTAAATACAGCAGAAGATCAATAAAATATTCTTAATGGAACAGGGGGATTTAGAGAGAAAGGCATGTCTCTAACATAAGTCTATTTTAAATGAAAGCCTGCTTCTTTCTGCTGCCGAGGTAAGTTAAAGGCCGCCATTTGGGAATTGTACAATAGTAAGATTAAAGACATAATACAAAAAGCACAAAGGTAATCCCTCACTAACTCGCATGCACCCGCTTACTACGCAGAGAGAGCGAGGTTTCATGAAATATTAAACTGGAAGGTTGCAGAGATTCTCAAAGAAGACGAGTGATTTGGCGAGCAGGTAAAATGAAACGCGGCGAACGAGAGACAGAAATGATGCAACGGCTTCACCCGTGCCAAGAGACACGCAGTCAGATGGAAGAGGACAGAGAGAACAAGATATCCCACCCTGTTTGTGTTGTTTCCCCCCCACACCACACCACACCAGCCCCCATTTTGAGATCAGCCCTCATCGCCGGCGAGAGAAAACAAGCGAGAGGGGCCGACCGTCGAACGGAAAGAGAGGAGCGAGCAGAAAACGATAGCCGAGTGCACACGCAGAAAAGCAGACCCCCGCGAGCCAGCCAGGAAAGGAAGAGAAGGGGGATCAGCCTCAGCCAGAATCAATTTCCCAGACCCAGAGTTCATTTCATCAATCAGCACACAGATAGAAGCACACACACCGCGGGTCGGCTTGGACTCCTGCCAAGCGCAAGCTAATGTCCACCTCTCCCTTCCTTCCTCCTGCATTGGTATAAATGGCCCGCACGCCGCCGCGTTTCACGCCCAGCCATCATCCCCGGTCAGACTGGAACATTCCAGCAGTGAGTCCAGTTAACGATTAGCATTTCCTCATCCATCGGGAGCTGGGATATGTGTTGTTTTTACTGCGGGCTTACATTCTTTCAGCACAGGAACATACCGAAGTAAAAAAAAAAAAAAACAGAGAGAGAGAGAGGCTGGGAGTTTGCAGCAGCAGAGTGAGCTGCTACATTTGACAGATGGAGTGGCAATGTGCTAATAGCAGTAAAATAGCGGCAAGCCACCATCACGTCTCTACGACTCGACTGCACGGGCTACGATGGTGGTGGCGGTGTGCTGCCTGGGTGCACGTCCTCCTCCTCCTCCTCCTCCTCCTCCACCCTTACGTTTTCCCACTTTGGCTGAAAATGAAGCTGTTTTCACACTGATCTCATGAAATTTTGTCGAACGAGCCCAGCATTTTCCAAAATGCAATTATCCTGCTCTCTGCGCTAAATGTGGGGGGAAACAAGATTCCTCACACTGGAACGGATTACAGGAAGGAAACACAAATACAAACCGGCAGGGCTCTGGCACTGAAATAGCATCATGCCAAGAAAAAGCATGGCGGATTAGATAAATAAATAAGTCAACTTTAAAAGATGCTAAAAGCTTAAAGAACTTGGTATATATAAAACCTTTTTGTAGCAGCTTGCTTTTAAATGAATTGTTTCCAGATGGCCTCACAATGATCATAAAATTCACCACACCTGGCCAAGAAATATTTTTATATATGGATTGGTAACAACATCCCTTAATACTAACCATCTCCCGGCTGTAGCCTCCTATGATATATAACCATATAGACATGAGAGTGGCATTAGTGTTTTCATCTATTTTTTTTTCCACATGAAAGTGACTTAGCGGGTTCCCTGAAATGCCAAACAATGACTTTAAACCTCCACTAATCCCTAAACTGTCAGGAGTATAAGAGCAGTTGTTTAAATTCCACTTGGAAACCAAACTAAAACACTGAAAACCCGAGCTTCCTTGTGTTTATGCTCTTCGCGTAGATTCGGTGATTCACCTGGTCCGGTGCTTGCATAAAAGGGCTTTTTAGATGTGTATGTTGCCACCCAGATTAAACTAAACCCATCCATTAACTTCTAAGGTCCCATAAAATACCCCCTCTGTGGTTTGACGTCTTTTTCCATTAAAATGCAGTTTGGGGCAGGATTTAGCATGGGGGTGGGGGGGAGCATAGGCAGGATATGTACTGCAAAATGGACACGAGTCTTTACAGTTTATTGTTGTCACTTTGTGGATGGACACAGAAGGAGTGGAATGACGTGTTTTTCTCTTCGGTGACGGGCCGTGCTTTGACAGCACCAGTGATTTTTGGCAATGGTGCTGCCCAGATACACACCTTTGACACACGTCATCCAGCTTCTACGTGCTGAGATAAAAACATAAGGACAGGAGGGGTTGGCTCGATCAATCCAAAACCTATTGTGACATTTCATTGGATAGACTTAGTACTCACGCCCCTGGGTTTCAAAATCTGTCACCAGAAGCATTCAGACATTTTGTAGGAAGAGGTAGTGGTAGCTTTGATATGAAAACATGTGAATGTGCAAATCTGACACTTATTTGGCATCAATGCCGCAGCCGGGATTTAGAAAATACTGAGATTTTAAGAATATTGGTAAAAACTCACCACTTTGTCACTGTACAATTTAAAGTTTTTAGATAAGTTAATTGTTGACAACAAAACATTGTTATTGAACTTTAAAAAGTTTTCTCAAAGAAAAAAAAAGGACACATTTTGTTGAAAATTCAAGAAAAACTACAGAGCTAACACCAGCAGCCAGTTGGCTTAAGTGACAAAACATGTCTCCTATCTCGGGTAAAACTCACTAATTAACAAGTTATTCATTGTTTGTAAGAATGTGTGAAGATAAATTGTGCTAAACTACTCTTTCCCTAAAGTTTGACACTTTGGAGATTTTTCACCTTTTAATTTGCAGAATGAAAAAAAAAAGTCCCAGAAAAAGAATATGAAGGACATGACATAGATAGCTGAACAAAACCCTCAGGGACACAAGGTAATAATACAGAAGAGGCATTTTTCATTCAGCATGACCTTTTTTAAAGTTATTTTACTTGTCTAAATTGTTGATAACAGTTGTTAAACCGTTCACTGGAGTGGCATATAAAGAGAGTTCAGTTTTGTGATGAAGAAATATAATTTTGGTTCGCCTCGGCGTGCCCTTTCCCACAACTCCACAAACTCACTTGGACTTCAGCGACATTGTCGGCAGCAACAACAATCATCCTTTCGAGCAGTAATTTTTGGACACTGAAGTTTCCTTTCTGTGCGTGACATTGTATGCGTAGTTCCTTTATGTTCGGGTCCAGGTAATTGTGTCATTCCAGCACAATATTCTGCAGTAGCTTCATTTCATTCTCCAGTTTGAATGAGACGAAATTGGCATGCTATACGCATTTGAATAACTATAATGAATAATTTGCATCCCAGTGATTTGGTAATCCCTTGCATGTCCAAATAATGCATCTCCATGAGTGAGTGTCAGCTTTACTGTTATTTCGTCTGAACGCCTGAAGGGCCAATAAGAAAGCTGATCTCCATGCCAATATGAATTTTTCATACACAGTGTAAACCCTGCTCTCTGTTGTTTTATTCACTCTTGTTTATCAATAATCCATCGTATATCCCCCTCCTCATCAAGTTTCTGACCCATCCCTCTGGCTTTGGGCTGAGCTGTTCTTCCACCCTGCTCTTTTCCCCATAAGTCTCCTCTGTATGAATGCAAAAAAAAAAAAGAAGCTGAGACATCCTCCTATTCAGGTCCATCAATCCTTTCGTCCAAAAAGAACCATTATTTCACTGTTTTAAGAAGTGACGGGGAAAAAAAAAAAATCTTGCAGCGGTGAACAAAGGAAATAGAAATGTCAGTGCCTGAAGAAAAAGAGCTCCTTAATTGAGAGTGAATCAACCTCTGCCTCTAGCTGAATGTCAAAAGGTGTGATTGGAGATTGGCTGCAGATAATGAATAATTACATCAAAGTTGGTAGACGGCGGGCGCACGTGTACGCCGAGCTGTTTTACTTTCTGTATACTAGCAGGTGCAGAGGTGTGTGTTCGCTCTTGCATCAGTCTTTCACTGTGTGTGTGTGTGTGTGGGGTTGTGTCTGGGTGTGGGCGGCTTAACGTGTGCAGGGTACGTTTTGAATGAGGAAAAGCCAGCTGGTGCTATTTGAAATTCTCATCCAGCGCCAGTGAGTTGAACACAATCAATCCTCCGTCTCCTCTCGCTATCACAGCGATTTGAAACAAACCTACAACTTAACATTAAAACGTGATTGGGTGGTGGCACGTTACACTCTTTCTACACAGTTTTTCTCTCTTTCTCTCTCCTTTTTTTATACGAGGAAGTCATTTGATACACTAGAGCACATGATTTCTCTTATCGCCTTTGGCTCTTTCTGAGTCACTAAAACTCTTATTCCCTTTCATAATCCATTGATCAAAAAGGGGATCTAAGCGAAGTTCAGAGAGAAGCTCTGTGGCGTGACACAGATATTATAGCTCCCATCCTCAAGATGTCACAAGTGTGTAAACTTGCTTTTGAAGAAGTGCAGAGCGGTAGAATCGAGATTTTAATTTCTCTTCATGTATCAATAGGGAGATATACTTTAATATTACCCCTTGAACCCTTATTAGCAATGCCGGAAATTTCTCTGAATTATCCGTTTGACCACCTACTGTACTTTAATGTCTTTGAAATAGCCTTTTTTTTTTTTTTTCCAGCGGCAGTGAGGCTCGTTTTCCTTTTCGGAGCAGTGGGAATGGATCGCTTTGCTTGACCAATTAGTATTCCATTCATAAATCTTGCCATTGGCATTTTTAAATCTTTAATGGCTCTTAATTTTTCATCTTGTCTCGAGAATGTTCTTGTCTCTTCCTTGCTTACCAGCTCCAGCATTGTTGCGGGGGAGATTAAAGAAGGCATAATGGCCGTTCTCTGTTGTTAATAAGCAGGAGAGATGTGAGCTGAATAGTTGCAGATTGTTTACCTTGTGCAGCCACTAGAATGTCTCAATGTCGTGGTGTGCTCTTTTTTTTTTTTTTTGGACCGCTTTTGTGTATTGGGATTGTCTGCATGGAAAAACATTAATCACACCAATTAAAGACTCTAGCCTCAAGTCATGTAAGGATTGGCCTCCAGTCTTGTACGCTTCGGCTCTGATTCATTTACATGATTAATTCTTCATGTAGATAAAAGGAAACAGCAACAAAAGCGCGCTAACAACGTAGCCAATGTTATTGCAGGTTCAGGTGTTGCCGCCGCTCGTCGACGATCCATGTCCAAAAGCATAACTTGTAAATGAATTGGAAATAGGGTCATGAAATTGCTCAGTCAAAAGATGATTATGGAGTTTTTCAGTTCAAATGAGAAACACTTCATGCTCCCTCCCCGCGCGATCCCACAGGATTGTGTGATTTGTTTTTCAGCCCCCTGCTCCCTTTGATCTCGCCTCGCTCACATCATACCGTTTACCAAATCGCCACGTCGCGCAGCAGCAATCTCGGGGCCGGCTTACAGTAGCTTCTTTAAACTCAGTCGATGATTTGGACTCCCCGCAGGCCATGGTGGAGACGGTCAACAACCTGCTGCAGCCGCAGGCCCAGGCGGCGTGGAGGGAGCTGAGCACGGGCGAGCAGCTCCGGGCCGCCACCATGCTGCTGGACACGGTGGAGCAAGGCGCCTTCGTGCTGGCCGACAACCTGCTGAAGACGGACATCGTGCAGGAGAACACCGAGAACATCCGTGAGTGTGCACTGTTTTCGTTGTGTGTCTTCTCATGCAAATGCCACTTAGCACTCACTTTACATTGAAAAAGCTTTTTTTTTTTTGCTAACTGGAACATGATTGGTTCCCACAACAGCAGCGACGTCCTACACAAACACATTTCAAACATACGAATGAGGTGACAATTACACATCTGGATTTACATTTTTCCTGTAAATTAAAACACTGAGAAATGTACACTCGCAAGTGCAATTTATATTGTCTGTCTTTGCCCACATGGGTAAACCAGCTCAGACAGAACTAAGTTAATTTCTCCTCAAGCTGCTGGGGAACCAATTATTAGCTCAGCTGGAAGACTCTGCGTTGTCAGTTGTGATATTTAGAAAATTAGAAGCCGAATTCAAAGAGCTGAATGTCGTCTTTGGTGGTTACAGTGTTTTCTGCTGGTGTTTTTCTCTTGTGTCTGAAGCATTTCATCCTTCACTGGTCTTGGCTGGTTGAATAGAGAATACAAAGTTCACCATACTGCTATTGATCCAGGGTGCTCTCGTATTGACAGCCGAGCTCTTGAGGCTGTGGAACAAGTGCGAAGGTCACTGGATTAATGCTTTCTCCCTCGCAGGAGGTTAAGTTTGGCAGGGCTGCTTATGGCTGGTGGCAGTCGGCTGTAAATTGACAATTATCTCAAATGATTGTGTTTATATTCATGTCAATTACCGGCCGGAATTAACCACTGGCAATGCAGATCAGGGATCAGTGCTCATTTTCCAGTGTGTAAATACCAAGTTGGCACAGAAAATGGATCTTCTGTCATGAATATTTTCCTTAGTGGTGCTTTCCAAAGCTAGATGCATCAGTTGTTGAAAAGCAGAATTTATAAAAATCTGCCGTTTACATTGAGAATTGTTTACAAAGCACAAAATAGAATTGAATTAAACAAGCTTTTTTTTTGCAGGCTAGTCGTGGGGCAAAGGGAATTAAGAAAAAAATAATGTTATGATGTATTGCCCTCTTCTCTGAACAAGCGTTTTTTTTTCTTCTTTTTTTTTCCTACAGTCTTGCTGCCATGGCAACCTAAAAATATAGGTCTACCGACTTAAAAGGAAGTAAGCGTAAGGAGAATTAATAAAAAGGATTTTATTGTATCTGGCACACAATTCATCTGGGTATTAAGGAGATTCTGGGCTCGTTTGGAGGGGGGAATGAGACGACGCCTGCTCAACTCGAGTGAGATTTTACAGCCCATGGTGGTAGTCTGGTTAATTATGTGCCGGTGACATGTTTACTAGCCCTTATCTCTCTGTGTGCTCGGCTTATTTTTTTCCCTTCCTCCTCAGTCAGTTGGCTCCAGCAATCCCTCATTCGGAGCAGGGTAGTTAAATGAGGACAAGGAGGGCCATTTAAACATTGGTAATCACCGCAGCAGCTAATTATTGATCTCTCACGTTGAATTACATTCTAAAGTGAGGGTTTTTTGTGCGCGCGGGCGAAACGCAGCTCGCATGCGTTACACCTGGCGACGCGTCTCCCAATGTTATTTATTTATTTTGCAGCAATGTGCGTCTTTGAACGGCGAGCAAGCTCCTCGTTCCAATTTTAGGCTCAAGCTGATAACGAGATCTATTTTCTTCGCTTTCAAAGAAGAGGGATATTTCTACACCCATTGTGTCCGTGTTGATGTTTACATGTCACAGTGCATGTGCTCGTCTGGGGCTTTGTCTGCGCCAGAGCGTGCCTCGCTCTCTCTGCATGGTAATCTCTTGAACAGATTTCTGCCGATTAGCGTGTTATTTAAACGGGCTTTGAAGGTATAGCCTTTGGGTCCAACCACTACTATGGCATCAAAGAAATTCCCTAAAGCCCCATCGTAAGCTCTTTTACACAACCACACAGGGAAAAGAGTGAGGGAGAGGAAAAATGCTTCCTTTATTCCAAAGGCAGCCTCGGAATCCAGGGAATGGTGAGCTATCTGGGGTATTGTCTTAGCTAAGTTGAATAGGAATGTATCACCAAAACCCCCTGGCCTTTGCAAAAGCACAAGAGAATGTTAATACAAAGGGTTTTTTTTTTAAAAAAGGAACGTATGGGAAGCCTTGTTATGAGAACAGATACAAAGGGAGGATTAAATCCGGCCTCTTTGTAGCTTTTCATGGGCACTAACCTTTATCGGAGATGGAGGTGTCAAAGTGCACTGACATCAGATCATCAGCTGAATGCCTTAACAGGCTTAATGAAGTTTCTATTTCCTCTACTTTGAGTTTCAAGGTAAGATTTTCCACTGAAGCCTCGCCTGCAAGCTCGCTCACACGTTGCACAAGCATCGGCCGCCGAAGCGACGCACGAACTTCATCCGTGACCTCCGGCAGATGAAGGCAGCCCATATGAAAGTGAACGTTCTTCCGCCTTAACGGACTCAAATTGGACGCGACGTCGCCTTTTGTCAGAAAAATTCAAATCAATCAGAAACACGAGGAGTAGCAAAGAGTTTTACAGTTAGATCTGGTGGGAGAAGTGGGGAGCTGTCAAAACATCAAAGCACGGACCAGGAGACGCTCGGTGGAAGTTTTCCCTCCTTAACAAACACTTCTTGACATAAATATTAAATCAGCGGTGCCAAAAAAGATATCGCATACACTGAGGAGGTTGTAGTTCTGGACAGTGCTCGGTGCGACCACATCGACACATCAGAGAAGAGCTTGCAATTCCCATGCTGTACATGTACTTGAATGTAACTGGGCGGTGGTAGTCAGTCAGCTAAAATCCGG
Source organism: Terapon puta (assembly GCA_028564955.1). Lineage (NCBI taxonomy): Eukaryota > Metazoa > Chordata > Actinopteri > Centrarchiformes > Terapontidae > Terapon > Terapon puta. The sequence continues at coordinate 9,390,253 of JAOXYL010000051.1, read as the reverse complement.
ACAGCTGTGATAGTAAAGCAGGAACAAACAAAGCTAATGGCTTATTGGCAACATAAAGCATGGCCTCAGCTCTTTGCCTGAACTAAACTATGCTCATTTAATGTTTCCAACAACTATAGTCAGTGCTAACTGGTGTTAATTTATATACACTGTGCATATATACTGTACCTTTGCGTATGTGTGTGTGTGTCTTTTGGAATTTGACATTTGTGCAGCCCCGTCTCCATACCTCAGCCTAGCAGTGACTCAGTGGATTCATCTCAGTGCTCCGGGAGTTCATGTGACATTTAGGAATGCCTAGACTTCCCACAGGTCACCGGTACTTGAGATTAGAGCGCACTCGACTGCTTTATTAAACTGAAATGTATCATACCATAATAACTTTGATGGAATGAGCTTGCTTTTTTTTTTCTTTCTTTTTTTTTTTTCTTTTCCAGCGAGGCTCATATCAGCAGCTCATTTTCCTCTGCTGTATGACGCCGGAGTCTTTGAACCATAAATTAGGAGCTTGCCTCAGACACAACAGCTGTTGGGCTGCCGCAGAAGCAGGCCTGTCTTCCCTCGCTGGTCTTTATCTCCTCCCCGCATCTCTCCGTTCTCTTCTCGAGAAAAAGATCCCTTGAAATGAAGGCGTCGTTTTCTTTTCAAAGGGCAAAGACAACCTTTTGTTGTTTTTTTTTTTTTACAGTTTAAGAGAAAACAGTGTCACCCAAACACTCGATAGTCATTTGATTAAGAGACCTATAGCAAGACACTAACCTCCCCTGCAGTTGAGAGGGAGGCTTTCCTTCAAAGCTGCATGAATTAAGATGTTGCCTTTCGTGCTAGTTGGAGATGCACGATGAGTAATAAAGTCAGCTACAACAAAAGAATGGCTTTTTGAAATAATGAAGCGATAGGACATGTGCTGGAAGTTAAATAATGACTGCAGCATGCAGTTATTAGGGATAAGCAATGATGACAAATTTAGCCATGAACTGTTTTAAGTCTTTTTCAAAAGCATTTTTAAGGAAAGTATATTTTGAGTATATATTGTTACGGTCCAATGCCTTACTCATGTCGTGTGGGATAAAGAGAGAATTGCGAGCATTTACATTAAAAGCAATTGTGTATGGCCGTTATATCATGTTTTATCTTCAGATTCATTCCGGTGAATAACAGACTTTGGCTGATTGGTGACATTCACATTTTTCAGGCAGCTCTGTGTTATTTAGCACCTACATGTATTGTATTACTGTATTATTGTATCACTGTTTGGTATCTGCAGCACCTTTTTTGCAAAATGATCTATCGGCTTGTGTTCCATGAAAATAAAAAAAGTATTGATTAGCTCCTTAACGCTGGCTTGTTTGATTTGTTGTGAATGAGCGCAGAGCTGGAGGTGGCGAGGATGAGCACAGATGGGAATTTGCCCGACCTGAAGTTCCCACAGACTGGAGGACAGGGCAACTCCATCCACCTCTCAGCCAACACGCTGAAGCAGCACGGCAGAAACGGTGAGTAGTCAAACCTTTTGAATCTGCTTTTATTGCTCCCCCATTGTTGATCTGAAGTGTGATCGCGCCTGTGAACAGCTTCAGTTGGTGTATTATTCAGACTTGTGATAAAAGATTTAAAGGACAAAATGCAACTTGGGTAAAATAGAAATGCTGTTGTATTACTTGAAAAACCTTCTGGCATACAAGATCCACTATAATTAATCAAAAATTCTTTTTGTTATATTTTTTTTCTCTACATCTGGATGTGACATTGCACAGGGCTGCAGCGGTTTTGTTGGAATTTCATTATAGATGCCTGTGAATAACTTTCAATTTTCAAAATCCTTTTGTTGGACTTTGTATAAAGCAAAGGGATCGTTCTGCAGTCTTCAAATAGGACCCCGGCTACAGAATTAGTTACACTCAAGCACTGCCTCTAAACTGTAAATGAGGCAGTTAGACACAATACATAGCTATCTTCAGGAGCAATGCGGCCCCATTTTTAGACTTTATTATCTGCTCATGCAAATCAGAATCGACTCAAGCTGCGCCCGGTGCCTCTCAGCTGGATGACTAAGTCCATGTCCAGCCGTGCCCAGGCGGATCATTATAGCAGGGTGGCGGATATTTCCCCGTCATCCAGCGCTATAGCACCCAAATTGTTTTCCTTTCATCTGAGTGAGTGATCTCAGTCACGGCGGGAGGGAACTTTCTTTCATATCAGTGCTCAAAAGTGAGGCAGCGGGAGCGGAGAGAGACGCGCGTGAGAGAGACAGAGGAGGAGGAAATTATTAACAAGAAAAATGCTCGTCTTTGTCAGTCACAATAGAAGAGCGGTGACCACGTTTCTCTGAATTTAAATAACCGTTTGCCCTCTGCGGTTGGCAGTATTTTGGCAACCTAGGCATTGGTGTCTTTTGAGTTTTTCCCGTCAAGCGTTTAGGACTGTGGTGCTAACAAAGCTTCAACTGAGGGATAACTTCTGTGACTCATTTTGTGTCATGTGTTATGTCCACTATTTATCAAGTGTTAAAGTTCAGCAGTGTTTATTAGCCATATAACAAGCATAAAAATCGGACTGCTCGATTGTTGATAGACAAGGAAAAGAAACATATCCAAACTGACCATGGTGCACATTCTTGTCACATTATTTAAGTACTGTCACTGTCCTTTAGTATT
>JAOXYL010000051.1:9341608-9360571 GCA_028564955.1 Terapon puta | reverse complement strand
TGATCCTTGTGTTTGTCTCAACACTGCACTATGTCAAACCCAGATGCGTCTTTGTCCAGTGTCTTGTAGCTGTCACTATTTTAACTGAGTAAAACAAGACGACCTATAAACATCACAGTTTATAAATCCCGTCTGAGCTTTTCTTCGAGCTATCAAGGTGAACTGGTTTGACGGCGATGATACCACTGGTTAATTAAGTCAGCTAAGCACAGTTTAATGAGGTGTGTCTTCTCTGGTCTTATCTCCCTGCCATTTGGTTCCTCTTTATGGCTCGATGTCACGTTTTCTGTTCAGATTTCATCATGCTGCCTTGTTTTAATATGACTGTTTCATCTCTCTCTCTCGCTGTACATCTTTCGCCCTCCCTGCTTTTCTTCTTTTGATTAGCACTCACATCCTGCCTTTGTATCTTATGCTGTGTTTATCTTTAACATCTCTGTTTTTCATCTTTCTTTTTTTTCCCCCTCCCCTCTTCATTTTAGCTACCGTTATTATGATGGATGTGTTATTGTAGAATGGCACTGGTAAGACGCAACACTTCTCGGCAGAGGGTGTAGAATAGAATTGATATTGTGTTTGACGTGTTTTTTTTGCCCCCTCCCACCCCCCCATGCTGGAGACTGCAGCTGCCACTGCCCAGTGATTCATGGATTACAACATGAGTTTTGCACAATTGTGACTTTAAATACCAGAGTTGCTTGTGAATGCGGAACATTTAGAACCTGATGGACTGGACATTTTATGGTAGAGAAAGGTCTGAATTTTTTACCCAAAGATAAGAAACTTCAAATGAAAATACTAACGAGGATAATGTCAAAGAAAAAATGTCTCTGCCAGCATCAAAATCTTGGCACTATTGATGTCTTAAACACTTTGAGGTGATTAGCATTTTAAGCATACCTTTGGTTAAATAATTAACACCCTGTCGGGCTGATCACAGCACTTCCTCTTTTCCTCCCAGAAACAGCCTATAAAATGACTTTATGCATTTAAAACAGGTTCAATTGACCAATTGCAATCTCGTACATAAATGATCTGTGACATTGCAATGAATGGCACCTCTGCAAATTAAGTCATTTTGAAGGAAATTGGCGGTAATTTGATGCCACAGTCTGAAGTAGTTCTCTGCTTGAAATTGCTCATTTTTGGCGTTTCATCTCGCTGATTAGCACAATAAAGCTTCTCTCACTCCTTTGTGCTTCGAAAGAGAAGTGCTCTGCTGCAGCCCTCAGGGATGGCTAGTATATCCATATATTGCACAGCCATTCAGATGCACCCATGGTTTTGTGACAGGCACAGTTGAGCTAAAGGACTGATATTTCTGAGATGCTTTATTCGACATTACAAAATGTAATTAAAATACACATTTAATTTGAATTATTCCTCAATAACTTGATTGCCCTTGCCAAATACACTTTACATAAATAATTCTCAACTCGATGATGCCAGAAATATGAGCTGAGAGCTTCCGTAACCGTTGTATTAGTAGCTTTCAGGCACGAAACAGTCCTGACAGGATAAAACTCAACCGAAATGCACCCTCTTCATTTGTAAGTGAGCTGTTATGCTTTTCAGTGGCTGTTATGCAGTCTCAGAAGTTTTGCCTGAAGGCTCCATCCACGCTGCTCTCAAATTCGTCCTCATATTTATCTGATAACTCCAGAAGAAGATAAGCCGTGTGCGATATGAGTCGCAGCCTCTTCATATCCTGTCCTCTTGGAGGCAATTCTTATGACCTCTTGCATCTCTATCATCCACCATCCTTCGAACAAAACTGTCACTAGTTAGAGGACAATATTTTGTTCTCTTTGTGCCCACCGCTTGTGTTTCTGTGTCCATTCCGGGGGCAATCGCCTTGATGAAGTACCTCTCCCACCAGGTCATTAAGACAGCCCTGGGAAAATTATGTTTAATGGTTGCCCTGGTGAATTCATAAATCATTTATTTTGCCGCACACCTGGCCCATTTATAATGGCTTAAATGCGAAGGTCTGCCAGCATTTATGAGGGGAGCTAGATACCTCTGTGAACTGATATAATTATGGTTATCACCTGTAAATCACTAACAAATCCCTCCCAAAAATGTATGAATGTCTGGCCTTGATGTTTGGATGTGGGTGCTGTGAATGTAGCTTTCATCTCTGCTGCCAAAAGAAGCCATCCTCCTTCTTGGTGTATTGTTTCCCTCTTAACGTCTAAATTTGTTCATTGTATTTATGGCCACACGCTTTGGATTACTCCTCTCCATCTCTTTGTTATGTGATTTGATTTATTTCTGCCTCTTTTTCTTTTTGTCATTTTGTTCTTTATATCACTCAGCTATCAGGATTATGAACCTGAGATCAAGTAAGACAAAATTGGAAGGGCCCTTTTTTTCCCCTCCATCTTTCATTTAACAAATCCACACCCAAATCCATCCAGCTGCCTCTCGGAATCATTAACGTGATTTATCGTGGAGCGCTCAGTCATGTTGAAAGCCACATTAATGTGCACACAGCACTCCTGTCTTAGATATACATAGCCTACAGATGTGACAAGTAAGATTAGTTTAAAATGGCACCTGTATCTTCACTCTGTGCACTCTATAGAAATATTAGTACTGTAATGTAGATATGGTGCTCACATTTTTCAATCTGTGTCTAATCTGTAAAAGCACATAAGGGGACTAGTTTCATGAATGAAAGTGTAGGCCAGCGGTACTCTTACCCCAAAGGATACTCATGCAGTAGCTAGAAGCCCACTTGAAAATATTCTAGAGTACCTCAAATATGTTCATATACTGAGTCAGATGTAACGCCTGACCTGAACGTCACACTGGTGACTGAGCAGGCATAAAGTGATGGAAACAGTTAGCTAAAAGTCATGAACAAATGGTTGAAACATGTGAAATACAGCAGCACCACCAAAAGCAGAATAAGTCCCTTTCAGGATATATTTCTACACATATTAAGCATCATTTTAATGAAACACAGTTTCTAGGCATTACAGTAAAACATTGCAAAACCACATTTGCAGTTATAAATAACATCATTGTCTACAAAGAACAAAAAATACATGCTCCTAAAGATGATTTATTTCTTTGTTTATTTGACAGGATCAGTGCACAGCCTCTTACCCATAACAGAGTTAGCCCTGGGAAAGAGACATATAATAACATCTCTATTAGGAAAATAACCAACATAAAAATGCAATTAACATATAGTTCTCAATACAATAACAAGATTTTACACTAACATAAAGACACATTAGTAGTGAACAAGGATTTAGAAATAGCACCTCATGTTGTTCATAGCAGCTATCGGTTGACTTGTTGCTTATATCCTCTGCATTTTTCTGCTAATCTGAATTGCATAAACTTGAAGGCTCGAGTACTGACATGCAGACAGGTGACAAATTAAAGGAAAAACCTGAATGCTCGACCTCAGAGTGAAGTGTAAAATCAAAGTCATCACCTTCATACTGTGATGACACATTTCTGTCTTGATCCTGAAAAACTGGGATGTCTTGGACCTTGTTAGTCCATGCTCTCCACAGTCATCATCAAAACACCAAATATTGAATGACTTTTGGAAAAATAGTGCTCACCCCTCATCCCTCTGCTAGACTTGTAAAATCAATGCAATCGGAACCAAAGAGCACTGAAACTGTTCCTGCATTGTGGTGGCCCAAACTGATTTTAAGACACTTTATACTGGTCTTTCCTTTCATTTGTCCCTTGTATATATCACTAAGAGCAGAGAAGTTTGCCATTAGTTTAACAGTCAGGTGTACAACACTTAATCAAGGTTGCCTGATTATTTTGGTGCATATAATTGTGCTTTGACAGCATATGCCTCTTGAATTAGAGGCTGCGGAAGGAAAACATAACTGCCTCCTTCAGATAGCTGTAAAAAGGATTTAATCAACTCAAAGGGAAGATCTTCATACATGCAGGCTGTTGTCGATGACAGATGCTGGCAAGATTCAGATATTAATCTTGGCTCCACCTCGCCTAGCACAGCGCACAGGGGAGTCGCCAAAATGCCAAAAGGGTGCAGGTGAAGAAAAAACACGCCACTCTCCTGCGCTACGTGCCTGCATGAAGATAGGGCCCTTTCATTCTTAATAGAGTCGGCGTTCTCAAGGGCATTTATCTCTGTTCAACCTTTCAGCTTGAGTAAGAATTTACAAGACACTTATCCCAACCCTCAGGCAATAGAATCCAAAATGTAATGGACAATAGTCTTCTAATGAAAATGCCATATTTGTTACCCTCCCATTTATACAGACCTCCATTGTCGTATACGTGAATCCGCAATTTTATGATCAGCATCGCCTTCACAAATAGTCAATGGCATCACTTGAAAGGCTGCTAACAAGGAAAGTCAAAGGTAGCAAAGAAAAGGACAGAAGAGAAAAAAGAAGATCCAATCCATTCCTCAACCATTTTCTAACCCTTTTCATTTGTTTGGTGCCCTTTCTCCTGATAGGAAAACCTTGATTTTTGGCTGGACTAAACCTTACCTTGAACTGATTTATTGTATATACTGACTCATTTTGGATGACATTTTCATTCACTAGTTTCACATAATATAGTTCTTAAATTGCCATTTTTCTATTTATTCTCACAAAATACTGTACTGGCACATATTACCCCCCATTCACTTAAAACTGTTTTAAAATATATTCAACTTAATAACTTTGACAAGTCAACTTTGTAAGACCAGGTCTCTGTTTTTTCTCCAGATCATGGGTGATAGGAGCCATTGCCTTGCTCTGTCTGCTGGGTCTGACCTGGGCCTTTGGCCTGATGTACGTCAATGAGAGCACGGTGGTCATGGCCTACCTGTTCACCATTTTCAACTCCCTCCAGGGGATGTTCATCTTCATCTTTCACTGCGTGCTGCAAAAGAAGGTATGGATTTAATCATGCTGTATGACTTCACACTTTGAAGTTGTATAATATAGACACGTACAGTTGACTGCACATATCATTAAATTCATTTCATGCCTCAGTAAATTGCAAGAAAAGCATCTTCAGATGTGCCAAGTATGAAATGCTGTGAGACTGTTACCCTTTTAATGGTGAGCTTGTATGTGCTGTACCTGTGTTTCTGTTTGATGCAGGTACGTAAGGAGTATGGAAAATGTCTGCGCACCCACTGCTGCAGTGGCAAAAGTGTGGACAGTTCCATCGGCTCGGGAAAAGGCACCGCCTCTCGCGCTCCAGGACGCTACTCCACAGGGTCACAGGTGGCGGGACACTTTTCATGCTTCCTTTTTAATTTTTTTCTTTACATTTCCCTTTTTTTTAAGCAAATTTAACACTCATTTGGTTTTGAATTACCACACAATTTTACCTGTCAGCATGGCTCAAAGCGAGGATGACTTGTTCCTAGATAATAATCTGTGATGTTACACAGGTGTGCACTTCTGAACAGAACAAATGTGGAACTGTTTTAAAAGTGACTCTGTGGGCATGTAGGTAGATTTCAAGAATGTACAGAATATGTCCTTGTTTTGAATTGATAGCAGGAAAATGTAGTGCTCGTTGAGCTAAATATTTTCTAAGCACATAAAGTCAGCCTGCATTTCATTTTCACTGGAGCAGGCTGCACACTGGTTCAGTGACACTGACTAAAGTGTTGGCTTGAGCTTCATGGGGAATTTGTTCATGCTCACAGAGGCAGATTTGACTGTCTCTGCCAAAATATGTGAATTCTGTGGCAAGTGGTAAGTCTCCTTGTAAAGTAGATTGTTAATGGATTCCTCCCACACAGACATGAAGTATAGGATGAATTGCCATGATACACTTTAATTGAACATCATATCCATATTCTAAAGAGTGCGATTTCCTTCCAGTATTCAATTATAAATAGTTCTCAGAGTCAAGCATGCAGTGGCAACCCACGGTACAAGCTGGATTCTGCCTACAGATCAAAGTGTTTAATTATACACAGTGCTTTGACAAGACGGCTCTAACCTCACGCTCAGTCACTTTATATGAGCAAGACAGGAATGGAAACACTCAGAGAGACGTGGTGGTTTATTGCTAACTCTGAGCCTCCTAAATGAATGTGTAATCAGCAAAGTACATTCGAACCCACTGGCTACAAAGTTCCCATCCGTCCAAAGAAACGACGAGAAACAGCAGTGTCATTTTCAACCCATCTGCGCCTCCAGTGCTGGCGACAGCATGATGTGCAGTATGTTAATGAGATCGGCAGAGTCAGTGTGTATGTTGCGGTATGTGCGAGCTGTGCGTGTCACCCGGGGTTGACTCGGAGGTGACCGAAACAGCATGTCAGTCTGAGGGCACGGTATTGACCATAACGCCACATTTATGGCAGAATAAGGACGATTTTTACAGATAAAAACATCGTCCTTGAATGGAGATTTTCAAGAGGAGATTAGGTGAGATGATGAAACAAATTTAACCAGTGCTGACAGCAGAGGAAACGACTTAATTGAGAGGAAACCTGTCCAAGGTGCTGAGGTCAAACTGAGAAAAAAACTATTTTCAAAGGTATTGCTTCATTTCTTGACTTAACTGTTAAACCTGTCCAATCATTTTTAGCATGGACCCTGCAGTTATGTTATATTCTGCATTTGGGTCACAATACGTTACTGTTACAGCAGTGTGAAACTGACTCTTCAATTCTGTGTCATTATTAAAGAAAGGAATGGTGACCTAAACCAAAAAAAAAAAAGATACTTTCTGTATGACATTGGAATTATCTTTTCAGGCATTTGTATATTAATCTGAAATCTTCCTGCCAAGCCCCTCTGGCACAGGATAGAGAGCAGTCAGTTCTGTAGTTGGATATCCAGACCCTTAGCTTGTGCAACAGCCCATGGGACTCTGTCATAATTAACCAGGATGAACCCTCTTGGATTGAGCCTTTGCAACCCTGAGACACTGATTCGGAGAGCTTGACTGATGACTTTATTATTGACTTCACCTATCCCAGTACTAATGCTCATCTTTAATCAGAGGTTACTTATCCCCTCAGCTGACAAGTTCCATGGTTTAAATACCAGATGTAAAAGAACTGACAGCCTCTTTTCTTGTGTGCATGTGTGTCACATCTCAGCCTTTATTTTTGTTAAAAAAGTACTTCAGTAGAGCGTACATTTTCAATCTTGAGAAATATACATTAATGCTGTTTATCTCTTGGTTTCTCCTCATTGAACTCAACCTCCATTTTTTATGACGTTTCGGCTCTGTTACCGCTCTGAGTGAACATTCTGACGTTTTGACATGTTGTTTGTCTCCGCAGAGCCGCATCCGCCGAATGTGGAACGACACAGTCAGAAAACAGTCCGAGTCCTCCTTTATGACCGGCGATATCAACAGCTCCGCGTCCCTCAACAGAGGTACCTTGTCCCCCTGCAAACATTTCCCTTAATTGATTCCTCAATACGCCGACCTTCACCTTAGACTCGATGACTAATCAAGGACACGGCTTTTCACAAAACCTTCTCTAATTTTTTTTAATTTGAGTCATAATCACTTGCTATTCAATGTGTGACGAGAGGAGTTTTGAGTGTCAAAATCCTTTTTTTATTTTGACAAGTAAAGCTTTCAACCAGACCTCAACCCAGCTTCTCCAGTCAAGGAAATTCAGGCAATTCATAATAGATAAATGCCTCAGATGTGAAATAATTAAAATCCCAAACCCAGTCCTTTCCACTGACTGTTAGTTATCACCAAATATTGAAGCAAGTTTTTAAATATGACAAATTAAAAGGCACAAAAGAGAACATGATTATGATAACAAAGACATTGATTGAAAGGATAAAATCCATCTTTGGTGTCATGCTGCTACACAAAATTAGTTATTTTGAAGCATCAATAAAACATTTAAACTCTCCAGTAAATTTTACTAATTAAAAACATAGTTTCATTTCTTCCTAAGCAATAAAATAAATCACAATTCAGTAAATAAAAATGTGACAGATCATGTATTTCACCAATTTTGTTCTGAGAAATTCTTGCATCAGTGCATTTGGTAAAGGTGATAAAACGACTTTTTAATTTTCCCCTCTCAAGCAGTGCAGCACTATGCCATCTGACTGCGCTGACACTGAAACTGAAACTGGGCATACATTCAGGAAAAGCGCTAAATAACCACTTGAAATTCAGTGAAATTCCCTCTCAGGAGCACGTTAATAAAAAGCATTTTATCATAATGCATTTCACAGTCGTGCGGTGAATGGGGTTTAACGCCGGAGTGTCTCAGGTTATACAGAAAGTAGATACTAGAGTACATCTGACATCCAGTAGCAAAAACCGCCCTGGCTGGCATCCCTCCCTGACACTCTCCCCACTCATCGCATCTCTTGATGGAGGGCTCCAGTTCCACACTGCTCACTCTCTAAATTCGCTCTGGGCGCCTGCTTGCGTAGACACTAATGCGTAGTTACAATGATGGATTAATGTTCGACACAGAAAAGAAGTGTCAAGATCTCAATAATTAGGCACTCAGCTTAGCACCATCAACAGGCGCGGCTTTTATCCGCTGTGTAGAGGCTGAACTGGGGCGGGAGACGGGTTGCTGGGTCAGGCCTTGAGGAAGAGCCTACATGGATGTTCCATAAAGAAAAAAGGTGGAGACAGAAATTATTCATGCATTATTTGTACCTCTGGCTTTTAACCAGGCTGGAGCTCATAAGACACAGCACTTGCAAGAGCTCGAGAGTGAGCCGGGACGCATCTTCCCCCATCGCAAGCCACCATGAGGAACGCATGCAAATACGGTCTGCACTTATGTGTGGCGGCTCCCGTGCTGCTCCCTCGCACCTGAGCGTGAGCTCGCAGCTGACACTCTCGCTGTGCTCCTCTTTGAGAGCCGGAGTCATGCAATCATCTTGATAGCATTGCGCGTTCAGTTTATCCCAGCATTCAGTTCTTATTGCGCCCCACAATCAGTGTTTTGGAAATTGTCCAATTTATCCAACACAGACACAATAAGTGGTGGGATCTGTCACTGGGAGAATGCAAAAGGGGCCTGGTGTTTATGGGATACACTGTAATTAGGTTAAGCAGCACCAGCGACACCAACAAGAAATTACTGTTTTTTAAAAAATCAAAACAACATTCTAATTTCCAAGTGAAATTATAACACGCCTCATTAATACTAAAACCCCAAACAAAAAAGTCAAATAATGCAGAATATTAGTCAAAATTGGCTTCTTCTAAAATGTCTTGCAAAGTCGTGCACAATTACAATGCTGTCAAAAGTATAAGATCAACTTTTAGGTTGATGGTGAGAGTCACAAGATAATAAAAAAATATCTTGCCATTGGTATGACAGATTCAGAGCACAAGAACAGAACAGTAGACGACACTTTGCCAGAGGATCTAATTGCCGTGCACTCGTAGCTCAGATAAAAGATGTTTACCCGCCCTGGCGTAGTGCCTAATGGAAGCACGTGCAGGCATCGCCCTCATAAGTCTTGAATTTGGCTGAATAAAATAAAAGCATCATATTGTGTTGACAGGAAGAGGGGCGGGGGGCCTTGTAAACAGGAAATGAATGAGAGCCACAAATATTTTCAGCACACTTGATATTTCGCATAATTCAAACGCTTGCAAATAAATTATTTTTAGCGTCGGCGAAGAAAAACATCAGGGAATGTGCACCATTTATGTTTAAGATTGCAGTCTTCAATTCTGCAGCTAATCACAGGGCTCAGACTGTGAAGACTGCTTTGGTGTGTTGGTATGTGGCCGGGAAACTGATGAGTCACTCTGGCAAGATCCTGGCAGCGAGTGTCTGAGGACAAGCACCGCATAAATAGAAAATGAGCCTCTGTTCTGTTTGTGCGAAAAGGAGACGAGGCCGGGGCAAATAATGACCATCTTGACTAAAGAGAGGACGTATTGCTTCATTCAGAGGTTATTTCAGCAGTGGCACATAACGGTGAATCAGGCAAAACTTTGAACTTTGCTCTTTGGAGAAAAGGAAATATCATACCACTTCAGCTCCCAAGATTGGCAATGCCATAAGCGGTAATAATAGTGAAGTGTGTGAGTGTTCGCCGTGCCTCGCCCCACCTGTCAAGCTTCCCATTTCCCACTGAACAGTTTACAGTGATGATGGCTGGCAGATTTACCACTCAGAATTCTCATTTTGAGACAGCAGGTCCTTGATTTCAGACAGAAGTAGATGAAAGCAGGCTTTGTATACGTTGGCGAGTTAGTTTGAAGAGTATGATAATGGAACATGTGAATGACTGTTATTTTTTCTCTAACATAACTTTGTTTGACTGCTTCGCTGACATTATTCATATTTTAGGGGAGTGATACTCAATAAAGAACTTTAATGTTGCCTTAAACTGTGCTATTGAGAGCAGAGCTTTGTTTTTAACGTCTACCCATATAGTGATGCAGTCAGTTAATAATGGTCCGATAATTCTTGGATAATTATGTAGTTATTAAGCTTGTTAGCTAGATGTAATAACAATTGCATTTCAATTCAGAGCAGAGTAACAATTCTTTGCAGCAATTTTGTGATCCTTTGCTCTTTAAAAGTAAAAATAAAATGCACCACACTACAAATTCTTCAACTACAGGTTATCTATTGCAGCCACATGCTCCAGGCTTCATTGAGTGGACAAATCAAAAGCTCAACAGGCGGGCTGTTTTAGTCACCATTACTAATCATTGTAATTTTGGAGATGGTTAGGAGAACAGGCAGTCTGTCTCACTTTTTCCCTCATTTTCAAAGACCAGGCAGCCGTTTGAGTATTGTTTCCTGTCCCGTTTGAGTCCAGACATGCAACAGTATGTGCTGTGTTGGCCGTGTCGGTGCTTTGTAATTTCTGTCTGTTAACACGACTATGCCGCCTTACCGTGGAGCGCAAAAAAAAAAAAAAACAGGCTCCCGCTAATGGCCAGCATTAACAATACAATTAACACACTTTCCATCGGTGCCATTAGCCATGTCAGTTCAGCTCCGCCACTTTCATGTAGCAAACCCTCCTCGCATTAATGATCATGTGATCATTTGGATGTAAATGGCTGTCATTGCTCAGCTGCATCTGCCCTACTGATATGTATGTTCTCTCTCTTTCTCTCTGTCTATATCTCAATTTATCTGCCCACCTACCCTTTTTTCTGTCTCTACGCTCTTGCTCTTTCTTTTTTTTGTCTCACTCTGTCTCTTTCTGGCTGCTCCAGGGGCTATGGCTAACCATCTTATACCTAATGCACTCCTACGTCCTCATGGCACTAACAATCCCTATAATACATTGCTTGGGGAATCGGCAGTCTATAACAACCCTCTGGGCATGTACAACACACAAGGTGTGCTAGCTTCTTTTCATTCTTTAACATTGTGGCTAGAGCAGTGTTTTTTTTTTTTTTTTCAGGAGCGGTCCTGGAGAAACTGTGAGGTTGCACATCTTTGTTCCCGCTCAGGAACAGAAAGCAACTTTATGATATGAGAGTTTAAAGTAATGGACTTGCACTAAGCTGAAATGCCAGCGTTCACCCTTGGGGGCTTTTACGGGGTTTGATTAAAAAAAGAAGAAAAAAAAAAACACTGCTCTAGATGTTGTGTGTTTTTGCATTGTACAAACTTAATCGCAAAAAAACCCACAGGTGTGTTTCTCTGTCGGTTTTTTTCATTGGAGGTGTATCTTGGCTTCTGGTCAGGGCGTGCAATTTGGTTACATAAGTCACACTCAGACAAGGCTGTTTGGCCTCCATAGAGACGGCAAAAATGATCAAGAACAGACGCCCTTAGTGAGCCGGATACATCCCCAGCCATTTATTTTAAATGTGCTCTAATGTTGTCAGCAAGGCTTGTGTGCCATGTCTTCTGTCTCTCTTGTTTTTTTTTTCTCAGTTTTAGCATTTCTTTCTTTTTGATGCTGCTGTTGGGTTGTCAAACATTGTTCTTCATGATAAATATTGTTGAATCTGATAATTATATCAAATAAATTTATATGGCATAGAAAAGAATCGTTTGGAGGGCAAACATGAGGATTACCCTAAATTGAATTCTCTTAGTGTTAGTAAGATGTATATAATTTTCTATTTTAATGCTCCTGCCCTCTTGTATATATATTTACATATAATTTATATATATAATAATTTATATATATTCAAATGTCAGTCATTATAGCAGGGTTATTTGATCTATTTTGTAATATATTTATGAAGAGGTTGCTTTTTCCACACATAACATCACTATAATAATAATAATAATAATAATAATAATAATAATAATCGTAAATCAGTTATTGAAGTTAGTTAGAAACCATCTTTGATCAGCAAAGAAAAAATCAGCTTTACTGTGGGATAACTCTGACTATTTTTTAATGCTGTTTCTCTCTGTGCAGTGCTGTTATTATTTCATTCCAACTCTCAGCAGTCAATATGAGATTGCTGTAACTTTGTGAGTCTGTAAAACTGAGAAACTTGTGTAAAACTGAGATAAAAAACTCACAGAGCGCTTTGATCAGTGGATAATTTATGTCGGCAATAGAAGTGCTGCATCGGTGCTCGCGACAGAGGGCCATAATTCACTTACATTGCCTTAGATGTAAAAGAAATATCTGAAAGGATGAAAATGCTAATGCATCAAAAGATTTACTGGTGCATTTGAGGCACACTCACCCATACCATGTTTCACCCCGAGGATCGTGCAAACAGTTCCAGCGAAACCTTTTTTCTCCTATCTGTGTTAAAGAGATACGTTGTGGGTCTTTCTGTACGTGCCTCCGATTTGCATGGTGACATAAAACAATTGCATTCTAGAAACATTTTCCTTGATGCGTCATCGGCATACTGTTTGTGCACATTTCTCTTCGACCTGTCACTGTTATGCTTATTGTGTTTTCTTTTTCTTCTTTCCTTTCCCTCATGCTGTCCCTAAAAGAGCCCTACAGAGAGACAAGTATGGGAGTCAAACTAAACATTGCTTATCAAATGTAATTGACTTTGGCTTTACTTTCTTTTCACTCAGTGCTGACAAAAGGGTAATGAAAAAAAAAAACGTATTCCCTTTGGAAGTAATAGCATTCTTTTATGACAAAGGCCCTCACCATTTCAAATAGACCTGTAAAAATCAGTTTAAATCACATCCTGAATTCTACTGCACCACTTGGTATAAAAAAGAAAAGACTTCAGGCATTTGCTGCTTCTTACAGGCATTTGTTATCACACTCTGAGTAAGCTAATCCAATTACAGTCCGACGCACCTCAGCATTTCATAAGGCACGTCGATATGAATTGATCTGTATTCTGAATATTGAATATCGTGCCTTTGTTCACGCACTTATTTATTTCAGTTTTTTGAACCGTTCCTTTTGATCAAGCCAATGCACATCTTGAAGGTCTCATAAATGTGCCTTGTCAAATTTTCAAGAGGTCAGACTGTGGACGGCCTTGTCCGTGGCAGTTTGAATTATCATCAAAAAGTGTAGCTTTGATGTTGATAGCACGGACTCGGTCGAACTGATAAAATACGGAATCGACATGTTCGTGCAGCAGAGAGAACAGAAAGTCTCCTTCCTTCCAGCGTGGGTTGACTCTGAAATATTTAAATTCATCTTTAGAGGGATGGCTGCTCATGTTTACATGGATAAAGCAGGCATCAACAAATTATTTTTACTGGGTTTATAATGTTACGTTAAAATGCTCATATGGGACAATATGGATGGGGTCCAAATTTACAGCTGGTGCTCTGGTTTGTGCTCACTTTAAGTGTTTAATGCATGGCTCTGATTATCGTCTTTGTTTGCATGAATGTAGTGCATGAGCTTTGTGTTTTTGTGCTGTGCTTGAGCTCTGTGTTGTGATATGTCGCACATATATCAATGTTTTCACCACTGCCATAGAATAATCGTTAAAGTTGAATGAAAAGTGACAGTGAGTCTTAGAAAATGCTCTTTTGTAACAAGGTAAGTGTGTGTGATGTTCGTATTTGCGGTGTATAGGCTTTTAATGCAAATGTGGTAGGGAGTGCTTCAGGGTCAGGGCATATTTCTAAATAAAAGGACTACAGTATTTTATGGATGTAATCTGTGTTTGTAAAAATGGCTGACATCTAGCTGTCGCAATTACATCCCATCAGACTTCACCCTTCTCATTCGCCCACTCTACCCCCCAACCCAACCCATGTTTGTCATTCCAGAGGGAATCCTGAACAATGCCCGGGATACAAGTGTCATGGATACTCTACCACTGAATGGTAACCATGGCAACAGCTACAGCATCGCCAGCGCCGAGTATATGAGTGACTGCGTCCAGATCATTGACCGGGGCTACAACCACAAGGAGACCACCCTAGAGAAGAAGATCCTGAAAGAGCTCACCTCCAATTACATCCCCTCTTACCTGAACAATTCCCACGAGCGCTCCACCGAGCAGAACCGGAACCTAATGAATAAGCTGGTGAATAATGTCAGCAACGGGGGCAAGGACAGTGGCTACGGGATGGGCTTGGGAGTGGGCATGGGCATGAACGTTGCACTGGGCCTGGACGACCACTCCACCTTTGGTCCGCACCACGACGAAGGCCTGGGCCTGGAGTTAATCCGCGAGGAGTCCAACGCCCCGCTGTTGCCTCAAAGACCGCCTCCGTCGCTGCCGGCGGTGGACAACCTTCACAATCACCTCCACCAGTCAGTGCCGCCACCCCTCCCGCTGCCCCACCACCCCTTCTCGTCCGCCACCACTTCCTCCTCGTCCCGGCGGAGGATCCCCCAGGAGAACAGCGAAAGTTTCTTTCCCTTACTCACCAACGAGCACACCGAGGACGAGGGCTCGTCGCCCAGCCACAGCCACCAGAGAGACTCCCTCTACACCAGCATGCCCATGCTGTCCGGGCTGCCCGACGTATCCGCAGAATCTGCCGACGGCTCCAAGGACGGCGGCGACACCAAGAGCCCAGAGGCCAGCTCAGACGACGTTTACTACAAGAGCATGCCCAACTTGGGCTCTCGCAACCACCTCCATCAGCTGCACTCCTACTACCAGCTAGGGCGGGGCAGCAGCGATGGCTTCATCGTGCCCCCGAACAAAGAGGATCTATCTCCAGAAGAGGCCCACCAGGAGCCCTCGCACCTGGTCACCAGCCTATAGGCCCGACGCCCTCTCACTTCTCCAGTGTCCCTCCTATTACTGTAGTCCTCTCCTCCTCCCCGTGTCCTTGTTCCATCAGTCGTTGGCAGTGGTAGCCTTTCTTTTTATTCTGTGTCCCGAAGACTGAGGCGGAGCAAATAACTGTACTCTCGCTGTTGCTGACCACAAACAGGATAATAATTGCTACGTATGGGGGCTAACGTGACTATATTTGGTTAGACATTGCGGGAATCTGTTGATGTTGTGTTTCCCCCCTCAAATCCTGTGCGGTTTGACGTGTTTTGTCTCAGTGTGAAAAGAGACAATTACTCACACAGGATTTTTAGGTCTCAGAGATATAGTGTGACAGTCAAAAGGAACTGCATAGCCCCAAACTATACAAGTCTAAACTATAGACTTCACCAGAATAAATGGGAAATTTAAAAAAAGGACTATTTTATTATACTTCTGTATCTATATTGACTTTTTGAAAGATTTTCTTCCTCTTTGGTGAGTTGCAGCACATTTTGTTTGCTGAAGTGTCCCTTCAATGAAAAAAAAGACAAAAAAAAAACGACAAACACATTTTGAACAATTACCATGAAGGAATTATTGATTGTATGCTTTTAAGCATAGCTGTTCTTTTTTTCTTTAATTTTACTGTAATAACAGTTGTTAAAAGAGGGAGAAAAAAAACTAATAAGAGAATTATGAGATATTTCTATGTAATTGTACAGATAACTAGCATTGCACATAATAGTATGCTTTTTTTGTTCCGAGCAAACCCTTTGTCTCTGTAAATGTAGTGGTTAGGAGCAATTTTGTTCTGTTGTGCTGGCCTTTCTGGGTTTCTAGTACCAGTCTGTTTTTTGATTTCCTCTTTTATCACTTTCCAAGAAATGACCATCTAAATAGAAACAAAATAACACAAAAAATACCACAACAAAACACTTATCGTACAGACATTTTTGTGCAACATATTCATCTTTGTTTTCAGGTCTGTTTTCCGTTTCTGTTTGATTTCTTTTCCCTTTTTTTTTTTTTTGACTGTGTAGATAGCCGAGATCTGATTCACAGATGGTCGTGGAGACAGAATAAGTCCAAGTTAATCAGGAGGTGTCCCTCTGAAAGGTTCACAGTGTATTCTGCATCTCTATTGGCATTCGGAAAACGCTTGTGCTGCTCAGAAAGAGAGCAAATCGAACATTGATGAGCACTAGGCGCTTGTACAAAAAAGAAAGACGGTTGTTTTACTTATTAAAGAAAGAGCTTTTGGAGTGAGAAAAACTGGAAGTGTTTTTCTTTTTCTTCCTCGAGGAGAAAGTATATTTATTTATTTGTTTAAATGAACCGTAAATAAAATGGAGGATGGAAGTAAGTTTAGTGGCACAGATAAGTCTTTATTATTGGCTGATTATGGCTTCTTATTTATTCCTTTTTGTATTGGTTTCCAAGTTGAATGACCTCATAACTAATATTTGTTGTAACAGTGAAACTTGTTTGCCAACAAATAAATTACTGATTAAGATTTATCACTTAGCTATAGCTAAAAGTTCTGGTGTTTTGTCTGGGTCTTGGAACACTTTTCTATGGATAACAGCGAAGGACCTCCAAATGATGGAACGATCCATTTTTTTTTTAATTATCAGTTAATATCCCTCATTAGCCCTCTGTCCATTTTAGTGCCAAATGAATTTTGGCCCAGCAACAGTGGATGTGCTCTGTATGCTCTGGTCTGCTTTACGATAGAAGCAGTGATTTCATAAGCTGTAATAAATATTTCAATATCATTGCTGGTGTAACCAGTGAATTCTTTACAGATGCTTTATGTTTTACATGGGTTTGATAAACTAAGTAGAAGACGTAGAAGTCGCCTGGACCTTTTCATCCTGACAGAAAGGTATGTATGCCCAGTCGTTTTTCATTCTCAGTATTTCATTGTTTCATGCAGTAGGAATGCAAAGTGCTAATGGTCATGGTCACAATATAATGAGCATATTCTTCCACAATGGAGGAAAAATTTACAGAAAAGTTAATGACTGCAGTGATAGTTTGAATTTGAATTCTTTGACTTAAATTATATTGATAGTAAACTTTGCTAATGCATTCACCAGAACAACTTCTTCAGGTCATGACGTCAGTTCTGCCACCACCAACTGACAAAATAAATCTACAGCTTATTGAATGATAAAGTGAAAGGGAAACTGAAGAATATGTGTATACAGCCATTTTAATTTGTCTTTCATGCACTCATCAAGTTTTTCTATTGATTCTGTTCAGGATGTTGTAGCTCACATTATTTTGGTTTGAGACGAAGGCGAGGCAAAGTATCAAGTATCAGCGATTACTGACCACAAAGACCCCACACTACCACGGTTTCTCAGTTTTCATAGCTTGCGTGTAGGCGGACCTGTCAAATGTCCAGCAGACACAGAGCAACATGAGCCTCACACTGGAGTTTTCCCTGTCCACCTGATGGATTTTTCTTACTTAGTCGATCAACTCCTGAGAAAAACTTTCTAAATGTCCCCTCCGGCCCTGCAGCTCTGTGTTGGTCAGACAGGTTTAAATCCATTAAATCCATTTCATTAGTAGGGAGATTTTTTTCTCAAATAGGGTCTGACATTTGACATTACATTGTGAAGATAGAACAAAATGAAATGGCTAACTTTTCTGAATGCAGCCACATATAGGTCAGGGAGTTGGAAATGTGAATGAATCAGACTAATAAATTCGATGCGAGATGGCGCGATGAGTCACAGCCTGCCCGTGTGTCTCTCACCATGTTTGCCTTTTGTACTTTACTCTATCCTGCATGTAAAGTACTGCAGGAAAAGAAGGGGAGGAAATCAGCCCATTTCCACAGAGCTGGTACTGTGATTGATGGCTGAGTCATTGTGAGAAATTGCCAGAGATTTTTTGGCTCTTCTTATTACAGCCTGGATCTTGCGTCAGAAGATGAAGGGAGGTGGTGGTGGTGGTGGGGGCCGGGTGGGGTGGGGGGGGTGCCAAGCGCCGGCGCCTTCTGTGGCCCATATCCTTATGCATGGATCTTCACTTAGAGATATGACTTGGGCGGACAGACAGAGCCCCCCTCGTCAGCGGCGCATCACTTTGACTGGCATTTGCAAACCCGGGCGAGTTCATGTAATGTGCTGAAGATGTGACTCTGGCCCCTCTCCACTTTATTAATGAGTTGTTACGCAAGCTCATAAGCCACCCCGGGCCCGGACGCTGCTTAGGAACATGCTTACGTGGCACAAAATGCCACGGTGAATAAGCAGTGCTCCAGCTCTCTTCCCATTGGCTGGGGCCAGCTATAATGCCACATATAAAAAGCTACAGATTGCATCATCTTATGTTATTCTAAAGTTCTTTATTCATGCTGTTTACCCAAGTGGGATTATTTTTCTGACTAACATAAGTGCGTATCGATTTTACCAACCGGTCCATCAGACTTTAGACTGAAATCCTTAATTGCTAAAGGTTTTCTGCTTACCTCCCTAACCACAAAGCAACCGTTGACATGTGCTCAATGCTCCTGAAGTAGAGCACTTTAGAGATCCCAGCGGAGTAATCAATGTACAGTATTATTGTTCTTGGGACCTGTCACCCTTGTGTAATGATGTGACAACATTACAGGAACACAGCCATCTTTAATATTTTTTTTTATATTTATTCCACATGTTATTATCATGAGATTATTGGAGTACTTTCTAAACATGCCAGTATTTATACCAAACTGATAACAGATGTTTTCTGATAAAAAGAATTCCACATTTCATGCCCCAATGGACGCTCTTCTCTGACAAGCTGTTTCATTTGGCAATCCATGTGACTGGAAATATCCTTGTTACTGACAGTTAAGGGCGACGTCAACCCAACCCCCAACACACACACACACACACA
>JAOXYL010000051.1:9311822-9323631 GCA_028564955.1 Terapon puta | reverse complement strand
ATCACCAGTGGTCTTGGTATAAAGATATAATAAATACTGAATGGGTATTTGTGTACCATGCAGGGTACTGCAGAATGACTCATACAAAGTTATGACCATTTCTGTATGCCAGCCAGAAGACAAAGATGACCATATTGCCCAGGTTTTTTTTTTCCACAAAAACTGAGAGTAGACAAGACAGATTCTAGGCTTCATAGATAAAGTGGTGTCCATATCCTGTGGGAGATTGGACAGCATCATTACTCATTGTTGGAAACCCTTGTGTATACTGAGGCCATACTGCCAGAGCAGATATATTATCAGGAAGGGATTCCTGAAGATACACAGGCGAGGTGTCTTTGGTGTGTTTTCTGCTGCACATTTATGGACATCACTGTATGTGACTATGTGCATTGTGGGAATTTTATTTTTTTCTCTTTTGAATAACCTCTTGATCGTCGAGTGTAACAACGTGCAGCTCAGCTCGCGTGTTTGTTTACGGCTCTTTGTCTCGGTCAGCACCTGCCGTTTTAGTTCGTGGTTTGTAACGTGATGGTTTTAGCCAGCACATGCTGCCTGCTCTTACACTGAGCTGCAAGTCAACTTCCTGCTGGGATAACAGCCTGGGGAGTGTGTCACAGTGGAGGAAATAACCTGGGCAAATCGATGGACTGTTTTTTGAAATGCCAATCAGACTTTGAACAGAGAGCAATTTGGATCAGCCTGAGCCGTCTGCACTCGAAGGTGTGAATCCAAGGTCAACCTTTTAGATATCCATTGTCACCCAGAGCCAAGACTAGATCAAAAAATATGGGAAGAAAAAACATAAGAGTAAGAGTGTCTAATGGAAGCTAAAAATAAATAATGTTCACCCTTTGCTTTCTTTGTCTATGGTATTTTAGCAGCCTGTCATAGATTATTTTATGGCCTTGCTGGAGAATAGCCTATATAAAGACTGTGTTTAAATGAGTTCTATGAAAATCTTAAAATACGCATGCTAAGAGTTCTTTTCTATGTGAATTATTTTTAAAAACCCTGTCTTCTAGATGTTGTAACCCTTTATCTGTTCTTTTGCTGGTGCAGTACAGAGCCGTGCTGCATTGCAGATGCACCGTGTATTTACATGACAGGGAATGAGTTATCTTTACCTTTTGAAGTCACTCGTACACTGCGAGGAAAGTACTGTCTTGTGAAGTGCAGGGAAAGTGCCACGCATGCAGATGCCGCTCCGACCCGCGTGCTCCAGCGCGCTTCATTATTAAGAGACTGATGCCGTGATGCAAATGTCCCGCAGCCAGTTTATCCACCTTTTATCGACTCGTCTCCCTCATGCAGTGAGGTGAATCAGAGCAACCTCTTGTTCTCAAATACAGCATGAAAAGATACAAGTCAATTTCCTGTATTCCCAGCTCGAGCTCAAGGCTGCAACATCACACTGAGATCAATTTATAACATCTGTGTTTGTGTTGCCTTGGCCATATTGTGTAAAGAAGAGGGCGGTGAACATACTGAACACGTGGCATTTTTGTGATGAGTTATCAACTTATTTTTGCAGTTTGCTCTCTCGCCTGGCAAGAGTTTTTTTTTTTCTTTTCTTTTTTTTTACACATAGAGCCTGAAGAAATCAAATCACTTATCTGAGTAAAACAGCAGTTTTTAGCATTCATGCACTGGAAAAATTCCTTGTCTATTCACACGTGAAATAACATGTTCGGGATAGATTAGTCTTTTTCCTGTTCACCATAGCTGCAGTCAGTTGTTGCCACGATGGACAAAAAGTATTTCCATGCAGGTTGTCTAAATGAAGATTTTGAAATTTAAATTGTGTTTGTGTGACTGGTTAACCCCGTGGTTTGAATGCAGATCAAGCCAAAAGGCAGTGAGGAGCCGCTTGTATCCAATTCAGAACCCCGTGATCCTTCATCTTTATCAGCGTCTTCATTATATGGCATTAAAATAATTTCATGAGACAGTCTATTACTCAGTGAAAGTCTGAGGGCACCCAAGAAAGATGGCCAACAAAGTTATGAAAATGTTACAGTTCAGGGGCCATTTAATTAATTTGCTAGACGTTTGGCTAGACTTATATTTGGAAATTTAGGGGGACTTGGCTGACAATCAGATGACTGGGATTTTGTGTTTGTAGTGAGCATGTATGGTGAGATTTTCCAAAGGGAATGGTGGGGATTATTATCTCGCGCACAGATTTATGAGGGAATGAATCTCTCGTAAACCTTACAAAAGTAACAGTCCGACGTCCAAAAGCTTGAAAATGAAATGATTTTTAAATCGCTTTGCTCCGAGAAGAAATTGAATTTTTATGAATTTTTAACACCCTTTGTTGTGTTTGTGGAAGGGGGAAGGAATGAAATGAATGTTGTTCAAAAACCCCAAAACATCTTTCACTGAAATCCCATTTTAGATCGTCTTAATCGCGTAACCTTTTATCAAAGCCGAACTTAGAAGCTCAAGAAGCCCCCAAAGAAATCAAACCACAAAAACTTGAGCTGCCATGCGGTGGGTGGGAAGAAAACATGGGATATGCTTGCTTCTTTGCTGAAAAGTGGTTCAATCGCAGTATTTATCTTTCATAAGCATCTGTGGAATATGTTCCGTTATGCACTAAACATAATTAAATTAAGTCTGTTCATCGATTATTACACCGCTGTGTTGTCTCATGAGACTCCTGTCATGAGTCCTGTTTGTTAGGGCATGTTGTACAACAATATGAAGAAAGAACTTTTTTTTTTTTAATTAGCAGCCATGACACCAAACATTTCTTCATTTAAAATGTAACAGTGCTCCATAATAATCAACAAGTTTCTATATCTTGCTGTCAATATTTTTAGACTTGACTGTACTATTAATTAACTTTTAAATTGTAAAATACACAACTTAATTTTCCCTGTTAATTTTCCTAGTTTTATATGAGGCCAGTTGAAAGCCAAGGTGTTAAATTTGGCTGAGGCTATGTAAAAAGCTTCACCACATCATTTCTTTCACCTTTCCTGTCAGTATAAGCAGCAAATACTACAAAATGCATTATGATTGGATTTTTAGCTGACTATTTTTTGCTGCCACCACAACATCTTTTCAACCCATTTTATTTTCTTAGACAGCAAAATAAAAGTTGACCACAGAAAGGTTAAATGATTCTGTTAATGAAGAGCAGCGTCTTGTCTGTGCCTCACTTCCCGAAAGCGCAAAGAAGCAGGTTAACGGCTGATTTCACCGCTGTGCTTTAATTTAATTGACATTAATACATGTCCATTTGTGTCTGAGCTGGTGGAGAGTCCACTCTGGGAACATGGCCTACCATTAGCACTCTGCCATTTTCTTTGATGTGGAACCATAAACAGTGGGCACAGCACTCTACTCACCAAATTAAAACTCTAATTCACTTTGAAGGCTTTACAGTATGATAAATAACGTCAATGTACAGTATGAGCCCCTTAATAAACACATTTTGTCCTCAAAATGCATTCATGCATTCACAGACAGGATAGCTTCATATGCATTGTCCACTTGTGAGTACTTTTAACTCTGAATAATGGCAAAACCTAAATGATTTTTCTCACAGTGTCAATAATCAGACTATCCCTTTTCTCCCCTCAACAAAGTGTCCCATCTCCCAAGCCCAGAACTGCTATCAGTTTTGGTAACATAATTAGATATTGAACCAAGGCACTCACACAATAGATGAAAATGAACTTGAAGACAGATCGAAACTACAAATGAGTCGATGTGTGAGACTGAATCTGAAATTCCATTACCTGCTTCCATTCCTCACTGTGCACTTTGATATTTTTAAAACTTTGTGTTTTTTTTTCCTCTGTCTTTCCTCAGTGACCTGTGGCGATGGCTGACAGTATGTCAAAGACTGCTTTTCTTTCTTTTTTTTTTTTACTATGCAGGTGAGGTTTATTTGAACAAAACGCTCTTTTTGAGACAAGAGGTATAAGCATCAGTCAGGGCGTTCTTTGTCGAGGCCGCAGACGTGGCCATTCGGTGAAACTGATTACTTCTCCAGACCAAAGCTGTCTTTGTGCGCCGATCTGATGTGGAAAACTTTTGACGGGTTCCTCCGTTCAGACATGCTTCAGTGCGCGTCCCACACCATTCATACGTTTAATAAGGTTCTGGTGTGCAAAGTGTCCAGTGACCTCACCATCCTTTCAAATTTACAAGATCCTTTGAAAAGGCTAAAAAAAAAAAATAAGGGGGGCGTGGGGTCCTGTTATCTCTCAGAGTCACAATGAGTTCCAAGCACGCTGCAGCGAGATCCGAGACACAATGCCTCCCCTCTAATTGTTTCAGCTGGCACTAATCGATACACAATCAGTTGTTATTTTTATTTTGCCGTGTAAAGAAATGATTTGCTGGCACTTTCTCATTGTTGGCAATGTCACTGGAGGTGGACAGACACGGGGGAGGGAGGGTGGACATAACTGGAACATTCAGCACAAAATAATGCTAACTGATACAACAGCCCTGCAATAAATGCCGGCCTTGTGAGGCCTGTAATGTGTATAACAATGTGCCGTCTTTCTTTCTCTCGTCGCGTTGAAGGAGAGGAATATATAGTGCTTCAAATAGAATCAACACTTAAGATCATAATGCAGTCTAATTCCATACCTGGAAGTGCTACTGCATAGTTGTATAGATTTAAATGATCTCCTTTCCAACACAATAATACAATACAATACATACATGATACTGGAACATTATGAGAACTACAATAAAAGGCTTTCAGGTGGCTTTGTATAATCTTCGCTACTGTTGTTGAGTGGATTACCTCATACCCTACATGTTCTATATATGATACAATTAACAGAAACTGAACTGATATTTGTGGCATTACAAACAATCATAATCACCAAAATATGCACCTTAAAAAACAAAAATCACTGCGCAGCTTCCCATTTATATCTATAATACAGATTCTGTTTGTTCCCATCATTCACAACGTCACAGTGGCCCAGGAGGAATTTTAGGCGGGTGATGACTAGGATATCAACAGGCTTGACGTTGCTGTCAAAATGATTATGTCTCACGCGGCGGAGCCAGAATTGTCTGGGCCTCGTCTCAAACTGGCCACCGGACCCGAGTAATAGATTTAACAGACTGTAGAAATAGAGTCGCTGATTGGATCTGTTGAAAGCGCGCGCAATTCCAGCAACGACGCTCAGCCTTGTTGCGAATGCGCCGATCGCGCCTAGCTGTCTTTGCTTGTCAAAAGTCAAAGGTTGTCTCCAAACTTTCCACGGCGTCTTTTTCGGCCCCACTAATTGCATTCTGTGTTAACCGTCACATTCTCGACGCTCTGCAAGAAATGTCAAATTAGCTGCCAGAACATGTCGTCTCTAATTCAGGCTGCGAGGGAGGTAACTCCAAATGAGGTATTTTTTTGACAGGGCAAAGGTTACTTTTTTTCGTGTATTAAATCTTGGATTGGGGATTGTGGGTCTTTGTATTCTGATCTATTCATCCCCATCAGCTTGCCCAGAATGCAGCAGCCGGGCCTCTAACAGGAATTCATCACTGCGAGGCCAAATAACTCTGACGTTTCCATTTTTTTACAGCACCACGCTGGCTTAAAACCTTTAATAATCCTCCTTCAAAATAAACATCCATCCTCCTTTTTCCCTTAATTTCGTCTGTAGATCTATACATTATAACCTGAGATGAAAAGACAAACCACATCTGTCTGTTAATAAGTAGGCTGAGCGTTTCCAGTGTGGTCCCTTAACCACTAAATCTATAAAAAAATATGACTGTCAGACTCTATCTGCCTGCAAATTAGAGCCGGAAAAAAACCTCCTTGCAAACTTTTCCTCCTTAAATATTTTCTTTCTGAAAGGATTACAGATTGATCCGTTTGTTTCCCACGGTTTCGAACCAGAAGTCAATTTACTGCATATGTGCGGGCAATAACAAAATCTGCTTTCAAAATCCACTTTGCTGAAGCCACTACGCTCGATCACGCTCGGCCAAATTCAGGGCTCAGGTCACTTGATTCCACCCAGCTGCCAGATGCCTCTCCACATATTTACTTATTTATTCACTTATTTTTTGCTGCGCATATTATGAAAAAAAAACCCTACCCAGACTACTTCTGCAGCTACTCCCCAACAGCCTGAGTCTTAAACCTATTCACGGCCGAAGATTTCCGGGGCCATCCGTCAGTCTGGATGATGCCAAAACCTGTGTGACTCTCCCAGATAATGACTTGTGGAATGGTCAAGCCGGGTCTATAAAGGGAAAAAGAAATTCTGCGCGAGGCCAGGCTCGGTGGCCTGAGATCTCACCTGCTGGGAGCATTCGGGGCTTATTAAGGCGAGCTCTGTGTGGGTTTTAGCATTTTTGAAAACTGAGTCTGGGACAGAAAAACACACACAGGTGTAGACACACATGCACATATCAGCCAGGCCCCATTGAAACACTGGTGGAACAGCTGGGATAAGCCTTACGATTAGGGTTTATTGATGAGTGTACTAAAGTAAATTAACTGTGGGAGTTTTTGGAAATGAATACACAGAGTCATCCTTTTATTTTGCTGCGTGTGCATCCATAATTAAAGAAAAAAAGTGACAATACACCAGCAGATTATCATATACACAGTGCATGTGCATTTTAATATTAGATTTCTGGTGACTGGCTGACAGGTGAATGGGTTTAGAGATCAGCAGCTGCAAGCAATTTCCATTCATGTGAAAATGAGAGCTCGACATGGCCTGTCAAATGTCCCAAATCATTCTTTAAAACCCGATGGTCGTGATCGCCTGTCATTTGGCATTAACCGAAGATTTAACCTCGCCTTATTTACTGGAGCTTCCTCTCGTCGAGCTACCTGTTTGTTTGAAAAGTTTTTCTTCCGAGACTTAAAATGAGGTATTCACAGATAACACGGGCGTACAATTCCACAGTCAAGCATAGTTTATGCGTCCGTGAGGGATTCAGATAAAAAAGCAGAAATTCTCATTAGCGCTGCTTTTATCTTTGCTGCAAATGTCGGACTGTCTTCTCCCCGCTTTGAAAATGAAGACTGTGAAACAGCAGGATGTGTTACATTTGGGAAAATGTTTCTTGAGTTAAAAGTTTAAAACAATATCACAGATGATAGCACAAATACCCTTTTTTTTATGTGCTTCAAAATGGAGGCCTGACAGAGTTACCCTATGGTTACAAGTGCACCCCTAATGATTTGTAAATCAGTTATCTTTAGAAAACATAAAACACATTCATATTTCACCAAAGGGATGATACTGTGGGGTTAGGGAGCTTTTCGTTTCAACTTGTGGCGATGAGAAGGTATTGGAAAGCACTCAGTCAGCGTAAAATGCGCACTAAAGAAAACTGTACTTCGTCTTGCTTGAGTTGCTGTGTGCGTCAGGGTCATTTGTATAACAGATGTCAATATGATCCTACACAGCTACTGATAACGCTCCGAGTTTGTCCGAATCGCAGCCCGCATCCCAAAAGACTTGTTAACAACCTTTCAGGCTGATGAAAATCTTCACCAATACAAGTGAGTGTCCCAGCTAGCCAGGCTGATGGAGCAGCACCAACTACTGCAGATGATACCGTTGCTGACTTTGGCCCTATCAATATGCTGGCAAATAGCTGGCTTGGCACAGTTGTTTCTGCAGTTCTCTGTGCCAGTGTGGCAGCAGGTGTCACACCTGGCTGTGGCCTGGCGGACTATTAGCCCATTTATCACGGCCTGTCCACATGCACAGAGGAGAAAAATCCTATATTCTACCTCTGTGATTTGCTGGAGCCACTTTCCCAAATGCTGTATTACCTGTCGCCGCTAACACCCACCGCTGGCCGAGGGAGAGCGTCTCCGCCATCGGACGCCAGCTGATTATTTTCAGCTGCCAGAGGGTAGCTTCATCTGGAATAATGCATAATACACGCTGAAGTTAACACTTGCAGGTCCTGTTTCCTGTTCATGCAGATGACCCGACAGACCAGCAGGAGCCACTGGTGCAGGGACATGGTATCGCTGTACAAGACAGTCACTTCCCTTTTGAACAGCAAGACACCTAACAGTAGGAATCTACCACCAGTAAGTCACATGGAAAACAAAAACAAGCAAAGCACATGGTTTAACGTACCGCTGAAGGCTGCAGAAAAGTGATGTGAAGTGATTTTCTTTAAGCGGCTGTGTGATGTCGACGTCAACCTTTCCCAACCTGTCCACAGACTACTAGAACGTCCTTTGAAGTGCTCGTGATTTTGATCACGCTGACAAATCCTGCTCGGAAAACACGTATACACGCCCCGCGGAGCTGACAATTTGTGGATAATTGTGAGGCTGCTTGCTGACTCTCCGAGCGCCGCATCCCTGACTGTAATGTCACCGCGACAAATTGGAATTCACCTGTTAGCTCGCCGCTCAAGTCAGGCAGCGAACGCTTCACATCTCAACATCCAGAGATCACTGACCGCTCAGTATGCTTGCCATTTAGATATAAAATCATCACTAGCTCGAGATTCTCATCTCTTTTGCAGATTCACAGCAGCAGCCTGACGTGACAAGTGGACCGGTACAAAAAAAGTGACGTCAGGGATTGAAACTTTCTCCAGCGGTGGCCATGTCCTCCATGTTTCTCCATCTCAATCCCCCATTATGAGCTTAGAAATTATTCCTTTCCCTTTTCTTTCGCTCGTCTCATAACAAAAAGCAACGTACCAACTTGAATCTCATCTCGTAAAAACCGGCTCAGGAGTAATGGAGCGGTTCTTCTGCTTGAACCTAATGGCGCCTTGAGTCCAGATTTCAAGGTGTTGTTTTTCTCACACCGAGTTCTCACTGCAGTCCATACAGTGGTGATGTCAAAATAGACTACTGAAATAAAAAAAAGAAAAGGAAAAAGAAAAGAAAAAGTGTTGTTCCTCCTCTGCACTGTCTGTGTGGGCTGTGCTGGCTGAAGTCAAAACAAACACAATCGCACCCGTGGCCGGCAGTCAGGAAGAGGCAGCAGCATCTGTTGGGGGAGGCTGTTATTTGTTTTTCCTCGACTTGTCTGCTCCTCGTTTTCCCCAGGACGGCTCTCCACCTGCTAAGAGGAGGACATAACGCAGACGGGAAAAACAAAATGCCAGCTGTGACCCTATAGAGCCGTCTAATGTTCATCCCTGCCCCGCGTCCGTCAGCTGTCCGGCCTGTCAGGGCGAGCGTGGTTAACAAGCACCTGTGTGTTTACTCCTCGCCTCATCAACGGGGGAGGGAGAAATTGAGGAAAGTGAGGGCAGGAGGAAGCGAGGGAGAGCGCCGGCTAGCCAGCACAGACTCCCGGGAAGGTCTCTCCTGGCGTTCGATCCGACCCCGTGAGCGGGTTTATCGACCGCTCCCGCTCGGCGTGTTCATCTGCGATCATTTTTCCCCCTCCCCTCGCTTGATTGAAATGCGAGCAGGCAGGGGTGTAACCAAGTAATAGTGCCAGCTTGAACTTTGATGCGCATGAATAAGTCAGCGAACTTTTCTGCGCTCCAGCTCCCCCTCGAGCAGGCAACAGAATGAGCGAGGATCGCAGAGTTACTCCTTCCCTCAAGTTTGCGCAGCGCCGAATATTTGGGCTTAGCAGTGGTTCGGCGTAATGGCGTGATTGACGAGGCGGTGGCGATGGTGGTGTTAAAGCCGGAGCACCGTCGGGTGTTCTGAGTAGCTGCGTGCGATTAAAGTGAGAATAATGCAGCAGAATAAGCTGGTTTGAGACAACCTCTCTCCCTGCTTTATTTTAGTAATCTAAATGTTTTTATTTTTTTTCTTCCCATTTGAAGAATCTGATGTTTGATCCAAACGCCCCGGCTCATTTTACCACGCGTTTTACCACACAGGAACACTTGATCCGGCGCCGCTTCATCTCCTCGGCTTGTGAATTATTACAGTTTTCTGCTTTCCTCTTTCGAATAGGAAATCACTCACACATCATTCTAGACAGGCATCCCAAAGACAGTAAATAATGTACCAACGTTGAGCTCGGAGATGGAGACTATTAAATTAACTATTTGCTGCACCGAACAGTTGCTTTGGTTCCAGCTTTTTCACTGCGTTGCTTTACTTAACCTCGGTTTGCCCATTTCTTCTCTCTGCTCCCTTTATCATTTTTTCCTTAAGGTATGCAAAAGACAAATTACGAGGCGGTGCTTCGGCGAACGCGCGCCCTGTTTTTCATTAGCTCGGCTAGACTAATGCAGGGTTTACTGACCTGGGAACAGCAGGTGTACTCCGCCGCTCCGGCACCTTTTTTTTTGAGCGGCGGCACTTCATTAGTCGAAGCAATTACTTTTGGGCAGTCGAGGTTTCACCTGGGCTCCGGCAGCGCGAGTGCGTGTAACGAATTGAGAGCGCGGACCCGCACCTCGCGAAACAAGTCGCGGTGACCCCCTCGGTGAAATGTGAGGGATGGAAAAGTTTTCTTTAGTTTGTAAGAGCACAGTCATGACAGAAATTCATCGGTCGCCTTTTGGGCTTACTTTTCAGCAATGGTGCACCATTTTTTTTTAAGGATCCGCTTCTTAATTTCAAATAATGGTTATAAATCTATCTTTCCTTACTATTCTTTCCCTTTTTTATATGGGAATGATGAATCGCTGAACTTTATGTTATGGCACTACTTTAGCTTTGGTCTTAATGGGAGAAGACAAAGTTTCTGTGACATGTTTCCTGATGAACAGAGAAATCTCATCCAGTGTCAGGCTTCCCTGTTTATTTCCTGTCTAAACACCCATCCGATCTGCATAATTATAACCTCCCAGTGCACCTTTGGTATTATTCTTTATCACCTTGCATAATAAACTCTTAGGCCCCTTGTTACCAAATTATATGGTTGCCATAAAACCCTACAGTCGTGCTCTTAGCTGCCCCCCCTCCCCAGGTGACACATTCGGTTGTTCATCAACAACATCATCAACATTTTAAGCTCGCCTCTGTCTGGCAGTAAATAAAGACGCTTCCCATGATCCCATCTGGTCTCCAACCTCTCTAATAGACGCCTTACTTATTAAAAAAACGAGAGAGAGAGAGAGAGTGAGAGTTCGTAGGACTAATTAGCTCGTGAATAATTTGCGCAAAATCAACAGGTGACTGGATTTGAAAAAGTTTGCCGCCAGACGCCCCCCCCCTCGAGACGAACATACATGACCCACGAACGCAACAAAAACAAAACACGAGTGCAGCGAAATGTAGGGCAGCGCTCCCGCTCGCCCTCCGCTCGCCTCATCAGGTGACTCAGACAGGGCTACAAGAAGCGGACATATGTGCTCTGCTGCCGGGCTCGGCTTAAGGGAACACGCTGCGTAATGTACACCACCTGTGTGCTTCGCGGCATTACTGTGGCTACAGTCGCCACGGCAGGCCCGGCAGAGGTCATTTGCATACTTTATGACTCTAGGTAAAAGGGAGCTTGTGATCATTGCAGGTAGGCAGGGAGTGTGTGTGCGTGTGTGTTGGCGAGAGAGAAGAAGGAAAGGGAGAGACAGAGAGAGGAAACAGAGATGGTGAAGTTGCAGGTTTCCGTGTGAGTCATCGGGGCCGGCAGTTAAAAAGTGGTCGAATCCATCCCTCCGCCCTGAGACGTTGCTGATGGGTGAGGACCGAGCGGCTCCGAGGTAGGCTCGTTTTTGACAGTTTGTTTTCTCTGACGTGACACATGTTTTGTAGCCCGCTCTCTCCCGCGATGCTGTCTGTCTTCTGCTCTTGTTGTTGTTATTGCAGCAGCTCTCTCTCTCTCTCTCTCTCTCTGTCTCTCTGCTCCCGTAGGCCAGCCCCGGCCTGGGCCTGAGTATCTGTACACTCGCCTGTTTCCCTCCGCCTGCCTCG
>JAOXYL010000051.1:9288761-9307971 GCA_028564955.1 Terapon puta | reverse complement strand
ATTATATAGTCAACCAAATAAATGAAAGCTCTACTAACTGCTCTGACTGATAAATATTTAAACTAAGATATCAGTATAGGGTCGTGTTTCTCAAGATTTCACTGTCTGTCCTCGCCAAAGTAAATATGAGAGCTTCCTTAAGTTTGCTGTGTTTTCAAATTCAGGGTATGTTTTTCTGATTGTGTTCATTTCTCGGAGCCTGGTATTCGGGGCACAAGGTGAGGAGGTGTAGTTCTGACTCTGCCTCCTGTCTGTTGCACCGGGAGCAGAGTCTCTCCTCCTCTGGCAGCCGGCTCTGCCTGTGCCGACCCCTCTCTGTACAGTCAGGCTGTGCTCTCTGAGTCCTTTTCTTTTACCGCCGTTAGATAATTTGCTAATGTGAAGCACCCCCCCCCCCTTTTTTTTAGGGTCAGATCAGACTTCACACTGCGTTTTAGCTGCTTCTTTCCAATGTGCGATACTGTGTTCTTTTTGTCGAATGGTCCTCTGGGGACTCTTAAGCTCCAGCTCTCGGGCAGGCCACCTGATGGCGTGACATCGCGTCACCGAATATAGCATCCGAGGAGGTTCATCATAATGTATTACCTGTAATCAAAACAAATAACATAAGTATCCCCTTGAACCCACGCCGCCTCACAGTGTACAGTATGACTTCCTGCTGCAGGGAGGCCGGCGTTAGAAATAGAGCCAGAAAGAGGAAAAAGACTGATTGAATGAGGGAGCAGGGGGGCCATTATGCCCTTCAGAGGGCTATAGCGGCCGCCTTGTAACGGATGTCGCAGGCATCCTCCGCCGTCCTCTGCTCGCACGCGGCATGACAAATATCTGTTTACTCTTTCGATCATACTAGAGGCTGAAATAATGCACTTTGCTGTCCCTAGTCCCCAAATGCCAGGCATGCATCAGCACTTATATCCTCTCAATACTTTTTTTTTTTTCGTATCATTCTGTTCTCTCCCCTCCTTGCTCTCGCTTTTTCTTGGGGCTTTCTTTGGAACTAATGAAACCGCGAAAAGCTGATGCCAGCGCCTGATGGCCACAGTCTTGTGAAAGTTGAAAAAGTGGCAAAAAAAAAAGAACTTATTTCAATTATTCTCCGTAGATTAAAATGATGATCTGGAAAACACTCTTCACACTGCATGGTTTTAGTTCTCTGGAGAACTGTGTTCATTGTGTTTTGCAACGCTGCGGCTGCAATGCAAATCACAATCATACCCCCTCTTGTTAGTTGTTATCTGTTCTTTAGATGTGGAATTGAAAAAGAGTCCTTGAGCCGGGCTTTTCCACAACACTCGCCTACACTCACACACACACACACACACATACACCAGTCTTTTACAGACACATCTCTCTCCTCAGATACCAACGCGAGTCGCGCACACACACATTTTTGACGTATGCGTTCAGTATATTCTTAGAGATGTTGTTTACCCTTCATGCTTGACGTGATTTCAGAGCGGAGGTGGTGCGAGGCTGTCCTTCTCTCTCTCTCGCGCATTGCATGTTTCAAAAGACAAGGCTTGAAAGCCGTGCAGAGCAAATGCAGCACATACTCAATTATACAAGCATTTGATGGACTCGAGTGGTCATGCGTATGCTCGGCGCCTATGTAAAGGCTCGGGCCATTTTTACCCTTGCACAGCTCCGTAACCGCCATCTCTCTCTAGAGATATACAAAGTAAGCCAGGAAAGCCAAAGGAAATGATTATGCTACAAGAAAGACAGCTCTGGACAAGGTGATGTGACTGTAGTGCATTCTTCCTACAGAAACCTTTGATAAAATAAATAGGATGGATTGAATGGCTTAATGTCGCTGTAAGCTTACAAAGGCATAAATTGTTATTGTTAACAAAAAAATGCCAGTAAGAAGAATCTGTGCTTAGACAATCACCGTTTCTACAATATTCTGTTAAAAAGTCACGTACAGTGTAATTCTCTCGCCCATTAGAGCACTTATTTGGCCATTTGGAAGTGAGGGAGTACCAACTTTCCCATGACAGTAAATAAAACATCCATGAAGTAGCAGTAAATAATGTAAACACACAGAGGGAAGATGGAACCTGTACAAAAAGAGGAAATGGAGCGTTAAAAGGTGGCACATTTGTCAGGACTGCCCCTGGGCTAAAAAGCCCATCCCCATCCCCACCTGCCCCACCTTGTGCACATGCTTTAATCTTCAAAGTCTCCACAGAGCATCCCTGGAAGTGCTCTGCAACTTGTTTTAAACGGAGCAAGGCAACGCACCTTGGCCAGCGACCATTAACGATTAATAACTCCGGTCTTTGAATTTTTTTTTCTTTCACCGTTCCTGCATTCATATTTTCTTTTTTTTTTGCACTCAAACGCAGCCTTGAACACAAAAAGTCCAATCTCACATAGCTTATCTGTATGTGTGTTTGAGAAATGTTTCTTTTCAATCAGTAGCTTTCAGTCTACAACTGAAAACCTGTAACATTTACATAGAGTTAATAATATAATTTGACTTTAAAATGTAATATAACAAATGTCAAATGGCAATTTCACAGTATTGCAAATGTGTATATGTATATATTCTGTTTAATGTAGGCAGTATATGTGTTGTAGTGGATTAGAGACAAGCAACCGTGTCAATTAAACTAAATTTATTTAATTTATGAGTAATGGCCTTTCTCCAAGTTTTAGGAAATGTAGTATCATGGAAACAATATTTAGTTTTTGGCTAAATACATTGAATTTACATTGTGCACACTACCTGTATATGTGTGAATTGAGGGGAAACTGTCAAATGGGACTTTCCAGCCTGACATAACTAGGAAACATTTCAAATGGCAAATGTAAATAGGTAAAACACTCAGTGCCGTTATTGCACTTAGATTAAACAACTTACACTCCTGTAGTAATAAATGGGACTTCATGGCCCGCCAATGAATGAACTGTAGTCAGGGGGAGACTGTCAGCTGTGGAGTTTTTAATAAAGGTCATACTTGATGTAGCAGTGTAAAAATGCCACGGCAGATCCATTTGTTTATTATCTGTGTAATCAGTGTTCAGTGGCCAGTAAAACCTGCAGTAAATATTTTACAAGAATCTTTGGTCCACATGAAAAGTGAGGCAGTTACCCATGTAGCTTTTTTCATTTTATTTTACCCCAGTCGCCAAAATAAAGGACTGATTAATTTGTAGCACGGTGATGGTTAATGAGTCAAAGAGCACGGTTTACACTGCCTCATCCCCCTTTAAGGAGAAAAGAAAAGACATTTGGGTTTTGACCTAATAGCTTTATATGCGGTACATTAGCTAAAACAACCACAAGGTCCTTATCGGAATAAAGACTCTCGCACTGTAGATCCAAACTGTGTAACCCTCACGTGCGGAGACATTGCCCCATCCAGAGATTTGCTGAGTGTAGGTGATAATAATTCTTAGAACAGGTGCTGCACTATAAGCCCCAAGGCCTGGGGAAGTGAATGATTAGTGGCACTCCCCCAAGATGCATTGCTCCTCTGTATTAAAACCAAACTCTGCCTTTTATTCCCTCCAGGGTTTATTAAGTGGGCCAGTTGCCATAGCGACGCTTTGGCAGGATATTGCCAGGATAAGCCGTAATGGGTCTCCTGACGCAGTTCTCTCTGCTCCTGTGGAAGAACTTCACTCTCCGGAAGAGACAAAAGGTACGCTCGTGCTCACCAACCACCACACACCCCCACCGCCCCCCCTTTGCAAATCAATGTATATCTGCTAAGATTGGTCAGCAACGGAGTAAAAAATGAGGAGATGGTCCCAGGGTTGTGTTATCAAGGGCAAGTAAGTTATTCATGGGAGGGGAAGGTAATAGGAGGGATTTACGACGAAAATTGTCTCCTATAGAAGTAAGCTGCCTTTAACTCTCCCACTAGAGAACAAGAACAATCTTACCTTAATGCCGACCAATTCGGAGTGTCACCTTCAATTTTTGGAGATCTGTCTCTTGCGCACGTTATGTCACACCGCCTGTATTTCAGTCCTAACAAAGGCAGTCCTCGGCCTAATGGAACGGGATAGGGAGTGACGAATGTTAAATCCTTTGTTTGAAGGGCAGGCGGTCTTTCTGGCCCTTCTTACAAAACTCACTGTCGCAGCCTTTCCTCAGGACTGTTATCCAAAAGTTTAGTGTTGTTTCCAGAAAACTAAAACGCCCAACGTTCCTGATGCCGATAATGAACATGTCGAGACATTTGAACCTATGATTTTCAGCTTAGGTGAGCACATTTAAGACTTTCTCAGACAATTTAGCCTTTTTCTTCTAGTTTATTTTCCCTTTGTGTACACTAAACAGTAGCTGTTCCTTGTTACATGACTTACAAAAAAATCTCCAAATAATGTGAACTTTATATCTTGTTTTTATCTTATTTATTTATTTTTTTACATTGCCTTAGATGGATGCAATCGTGCACAAGCTTCACTGATTTAGAAAACTTGTCAAGTAATACTTCACTTCTTCTGGTGGATCTTAAGTCTCTTAAGGCGCTGTACCTTTGCCCTGAAGAGTTCCTCTTACCCAAGTCATTACTTACTCATTTTCGTAACAGACACTAGCCTGCGCATGATCAGCCGATGATATATGGTGGATGTTATTGCCTCTGATGTCACCCACACTGGCCAAGAGGTCGCATGCTGCAGGAAGATAAGAGTTACGCCATGTGTCTCGGCCGCGCTTCGAGGGTCAGAAGAAGTTGTCGTGGAATCTAGTTGGCCTCGTGAGTCATTTTTGAGGCAGATCGAGCCGTAACAAAGAGCTGCAGTGTGTTCTTTGATTTACACTCTCGCAGTGATGATAGGAGTCACATCCACCCACCAGTTGTGTTCGGGGTTCGAGCGCAGCAGCGCGCCTGTTGCCAGAGTAGAATAAAAGACTTTTTCACACACGCGCACACACACACACATGCAAAAAAAAAAAAAAAGAAAAAAAAGACAGAAAATCAGCTTTCATCAAAGTTCATACTTTCTTGGAATAACTCAAGGCAAAGTCATTTGCAATTGTGCAACTTTGTATCTGGGAAACATTCCCCTTGTTAATTTCATCAACCAGCAGAAAGAACATAGCTGTATCTTTTTGCATCAGGGAGGAATATGCAGCTACTTTTTCCCTAAAATATGAAAGGGGGACAGTGGCGGTTTTGTGCGTGGAATGTAGGATATTTGGCCAATGTCAACATGAAATATTGTTATTAGGCAAAACCAGTGGGAGTTAGCAAGGACAATGGTGCTTCTGGAGGGCTCGTGGAGGTTAATGACCAATTATATGAATGCCTCACCAAGCATTTTAAGATTTTATAACAGGCATGAAACTGATTTTATGGTCCAGTATTTCACATAATTTCATAGGAGGAGATTATCTGTTCACAAAGACACTGGTGTCCGATGGCAAACGCCTGGGGAGCCAGACATTGAGAAAGTCCCCATGATCTCTGTGTTCCCTCTCCACGCCTTTTCTTTGGAATACATTATGATAATTCACCCTCTCGGCAGAGCTACATCCACCCTGACACACAGACTTGGGGGAATTAAAGGACAGAATTAGGAATTCGATCTAGTTTCTTTGAAATAAACGCGCTGCGATTTTGTACGATTTTCCTCATCTGTAATTCATTGAAAAAAATTACAGAACAAGATTCACTATATGCCAGTGTATCAAACCGAACGAAATAAAAATGCATTCAACCCCCTCTGTCCCTATTGTACTGCAGAAACCTTACTTTAATTCATAAGCTTCCCATGGTGCTGTGGCATAACAAGCAATATGTATTATTGTATTTTCCTCACCTCTACCCGACTGCCAATTTAATTATTGAACACAGCAACCTCAGTATAGACGTCTTATTATTTGTGCTAATGTGCGTCATCAGATGCTTCATCTGAAAACGCAGGAGCAGCTTCCAAGCCGATCCCTCTAAGCAGGTCACTCCGCCAGAGATGTTGGGAGGGCTGAGTGTGCAGGCAGACGGGTCGGCTGAGGTTAGCGGAGAGGGCTCTGTGGGTGAGAGCAGGGCTGGGGCGGTGGAGAGATGGTGTGCCAAGGGATGCTTAAAAGGCTAGATCACAGCGAGTGTGGGGCGGAAGAGCCGGAGCCGCCGCATTATAATATCTCATTGGTAGCCCTCCGCTGGTGAATATTGCTTCCTGCATGAAACACTTCACAGGAGGGATGAATTGCCTCTATGAAGCGAAATCTACAGTTGTACAAATGTTTGGCCTTCAGCTGTCAGAGGTGCACTTTACTTTGACTTATGTGTAAAATAACTGCTTTTTTGCCCCCCCCTCCCATTAGTAACAAGAGTGGTAAAAATAAGCATGTAGGTGTGTTGGCAAATGTGGAAGTGCGAACCTTTAATAAACCAAGGTTGTTCAGATACACATGTAAAACCTCCACACTCTAAGGTCGTGGTGCTTTGTCTTCAGAATATCCCTCAAGGACTACTAAGGGGAAAAATATGAGAGGCAACCTCACGAACAAGTAAAGCCTTGAGGTCATCCATTTGTGCTTTGTTGGTTTTTCTCTTCCCCTACTCCCTCAGGTTGAAATAAAAGCCCGGCGTGTCGCGTGGGGCGCTACCTGCCAGCAGGTATTCAGGTGGTTGTAATAGAGCAAGGAAATGGTTGGCACCCTTCATCCAGAAAAGGATTAAATGTGCCAGGGAGATGATAAGGGGTGTGTGATAGCTTTGGCTCGGGGAGTTACGAGTGGAGGTTTTTCCTCACGGTCCTGTAAGCGCTCGGGGTAAAAGGGAAGCTAACGGGGTAACATATGGACTATGGCATGTGCAGCTACATTGTAAACACACTCACATGGATCCACGCAGCCTCATGAGGCCTCTTTAGTTGATCATTAACGGTATCTCCGCTGTAGGAGCACAACAACTTCTGTTTGCCTTTTAATTAATAGTCCACATGCCTTCACATCCACCTCACATCTTTGGAGGGATTTGCTTTACTTTATGATTGATGTCATGTTTAACAAAAAAAACAATGCAAATGATGAGAACCGAAATGTGTTCCAAGGATGCGCCTCATAAAAAAATGATGAAAATGAGAACACTTTATCCCTTGTGCAGGTGCGGCTGGTCATTGAAGTGGTGTGGCCTCTGTTTCTCTTTATCATACTGGTGTGGGTGCGCTCTACCAACAAGCCAATTTACAAAGGCCAATGTAAGTACAAGCCCAGCTGTAATGTTTAACTCCAGCGTGCAAGTCGTTTAATCCTGCAGAACAAGTACTCCGGCTTTAATGTGTGCTTCTGTAAAAAACTCTACTCTGCAAATGTTGAGGAAAATATGATCTAGCAGTAAGCATTCTGCTCTGTTGCTTCAGGCCACTACCCAAATAAAGCCATGCCGTCGGCTGGCGTGCTGCCCTGGCTTCAAGGTATGGTGTGTAACATTGACAATCCCTGTTTGAACTATCCAACGCCGGGGGAGACACCAGGCCAAGTCAACAACTTCAACAACTCCATGTTTGTACTGGGATATTCCCTTTATCTGTCTTCCAAGATATTATACATGAGGATGAAATGGAATATTTTGGTTTTGATCTCAGGTTACATCTAAAATGTAACATTTACTGACAACTCGTGATCTTTTTTGTCTCTCTGTTAAAAAAACATAGAATCGCTGGGGTTTTGATAGAACTGCAGACCCTCCTGATGAACAGGTCTATTCTAAGCAAGGTGCAGCTGCTGGCAGGTGACTTGGACCGATGGGATCCCATCCTGTCACAGTCAAACCCTGGTAACGGTAAGAGAATTTTGAATCCCTAATTCATAATAAACAGCAGTGGCGCGATTCATTAAATCGACTCCTTTTCTTAGCTCTTGATCAAACGGTATCGCAGAAATTGGCGAAAGGCAGCAGGGTCAAAGTGCAGATCGGTCTCTCTTCATCTTAAAGTTATATAGTTACTGAGTCGCACTTGAAAAATAATTGGAATATAAAAATACCCGGCCTTTCCAACGATCACTCTGCAATGTCTTTGTTAAGTACTCTCCATCAAGGAAAGTATCCCCTTCATGTGGATGACAACTCGGAGGATTTGTTATTCCCCCTTATCCCTCAAAAACAATGGCGCGATTATTTATGATGCAATTTGCCATGCAGACTGACAGATCGTTTGTCTTGATAAGTTGCTGCTTTGCATTAGGCTCATTTAGCCTGATGATATTCAGATTTTCATACGGCACCTAATTTGCAAAAAGACAAAGGGGGTGGGGGTTGGGGGGGTGCTGTCGGAGGGGAGCTGCTGTTCAACAAACGCCTCGTGGCCATTTGCATTTTGGGGTCGCTGGCTTGTAATATACAAGATTAAATCCATCAAAGATCTAAGCCTGGGCATAATTAATGGCATCCGCCGTCTGAGGCGAGAGCACAAGAGGTCATTAACAAGAATGGGGAATGGAGTACTATCAAAAGACTAGGATGGCAAAGGTGATTGTGTTGTCCTTTTTTTGTTCTCACCAAGGGTTGATTAAAAGACTCAGGTGCTCACTTCAATCAGCAACAGTGTTCAGGAAGAGCCGAGAGCATGTTTTTCACCTCCCGATAAACTCACCCTGTCCGTCCCTCCTGGTGCTCCTGCAGCCACGCGGGGCATAGTAATATGTGTTTAGTAGGAAACGGGAAGCATTGTATAGAGTGTAAGCAGTCCGTCAGGCAGTGTAATTTATTCCAGACGAAACTGAGCAACTGTTTTTTTTTTTTAACCAAACATTTATCTTAATTGAACCTCCCATAACCCAGTATAAGTCACTTCCTCCCCTCATCCTCATAATTGACTGACTTGCATGTGTTACGCTCTCAAAAAGGGCTGATCTAATTGAATTACGTAACCCCTTCATCATCTCAGCGGCGCGTGTTGGAGTCTCAGAAAAGAAGAAAGCACATGTTGAATAGATACAGTATGTGCACAAGTGTGTGTGAATGTACTGCGGTGGGATCCCCGCTACGCGAAGCCATTGTCAGGGGGTAACAATGAGCAGTCGATTGGTTCTGAAGCTGACTCTTTTAAATCCTCGCTATCTGCGGGCAGCTAATCGGGAGAAAATGGCTGGTTAACAATCTGCTACATGTTTAGCAACAAATTTCTCCCCTCGCGCACTCACCCAACTCGAGTGCTCAGCTCCGCCTTGCACCAGTGAAGGATTTAATTGCAACAGTTGTCTAAAATGCATAATTTAAACTCAAATTCATTAGTTGGCAATGCCACTCCAAGCAACATGTTTAACAAAAAGCTTATCTGAATGTCATTAAGACCTCTGCAGATGTGATTTTGCACTTAGACCGTTACATGCAAACATGAAACTTATAGAATTTCTTTCATTTTTCTGTATAATCCTGTAAGTATTTTGTAGATTTGGACGTTGTCTCTGTCAATAAGGATAACATAATACTCACCCGCTGCATTACAGTGATTTTTTTTCTGACAGGGACTTCTGCTTTAACCTTGTCCTTTCAGCAGCAGAATAAATCCCCCAGTGCTTTGGTTAGATCAACCTTTCATTGTAGCTGAAGGGCTGCTGTCCTATTAGTTGCACGACAGGCTCCCCTCTGTGACTGCTGGGTTGTCCATTACGGCAAATGACACGTCTCGCACATGTTTCCGAGCACGGCCGTGTTTGCGGACAGTAGTGTGTGAAATCAAACGCAGGGGGATGGACAAAGAACGGGGGCAGAGTTAGAAAGGCTGCGGGGTCGGCTGCAAAGTATCTGCAGTGCAGATGGCGAGTAGGGAAGATTTACGGCTAAAACGCTGAAAATAAGACTCGGGTCACAAACCAGCTGAAATAGTTCCCTTAAAGTCTCCCATCGCTGACCTGTTCTCAGCATCACACAGGTAAACATCCAGTACTGCGTTTCCTTTTGTGGGTTCCTGTTTTTTTTTTTCTTTTTCTGTCATGCAAAAGTTATTACTCTCCATCTTTTTTTGTTCAAGTCCAACCTGTGATCCTGAGGAGCGTTCTGAGAGACGGCGAAACTTTCTCCGCTCACCTGAGAGAGAATCTGGGTGTGCCGCCAGCAGTGGCCGAAAGCCTCTTGAACGCCGAGATCCAGCTCAATCCAGTGAGTATCATTTCCCTTACTCTGGCTCGGAAATAAGCTGTCTCCGATAAGCATCCCAAAACCCTTTGAAGCGCGTTTTCCCCACATCTCTCTGTAAATGCAGGAATTTAAATGTCACCAACATGTTCAAAAGACCACCCGTGCCAAGAGTGTTGTGCTTGAGCATTTAAGAATAAAATGTCCCGGCCAAGAGCTGCCTCTGGGACTCTTTGTCTTGACTGTCATAATCAAAGCAAACTCTTGTATTTGCGCGTCAAAGGCAGTCGTTTAAAGCTGCCTACAGTAGGTATTTTGGAATGAAACGAACTTGCAACAGCACAGCGTTTTGTCTCTGAATGCTCCCCGAATGATATTGTGTTATATACCAAGCAACATCAGACGAGCTGCGAGAAGGTAATTATGTTTCTCTGACGCTGACGAGGATGCTTAAATACGGTGATTAAAAAAATCCCCACTGCTATGAGGCGCCCTAGTGGCTGCAGTGGGTTCTGATACTAACTGTGTTTCAAAGTTCCTTGTACAGTTCGCGAGCCGTTCTCCGTCTCATTCCCACGTGTAGCGTCTTGAGTCGTGTCACCGTGTACTGTCTGGTGTGGTGCAAATTAGCTGTGTCTGTGCGTGTGTGAGTGGGTGTTAATAATTTTGTCTGTTACATTCTTACTGCTTCAAGTCACTGTGGGCGTTTTTGTTCTCGCCGCCTGTGTCAGTCTTGATTAGAGGGTGACCCACGGAACATAAATGAAGCCTATA
This sequence comes from Terapon puta, assembly GCA_028564955.1. Lineage (NCBI taxonomy): Eukaryota > Metazoa > Chordata > Actinopteri > Centrarchiformes > Terapontidae > Terapon > Terapon puta. Next base: position 9,297,154 of record JAOXYL010000051.1, on the reverse strand, counting down.
TATTCTCATCTGTCTGCAAAATAAACCCAATAAAACAATGCACAAGTAAATGAGATGTCAGATGCAAAGTTTTCTTGATTGAGAACTTCCACCAAAGTTGGTTTTTATTTTTCAGATGGGCCTCCCGAGACCAGGCAACCTGTGGAGCTTCGTGTGCGAGGGGGCAGATCTGGACGAGTACGTCCAATTTAGCAGCCAAGCTGAGAAGGAGGCTTTTCAAAGCGCCATCTGCCCCCTCGCTCCAGAGAAGCTGGTCAACGCTCAGCGAGTTCTCCTGCAAAACCTGGATCCAAGGAAAGTGCTTTCTGGGGTGAGATGTCTCTGCCGCCGCACACGTCGCAAACAAATCTCGCAAACTCGTCTGGTCTGCGTTTTATGAGACTTAAAGGAAAATTTTGCCTCGTGACTGGTACACAATAGTTTAATCCTGAATGTATTTTCGGACTGTATTTACACTAATTGGCCTAATGGGAACACTGCAGTCATAATACAGACTATAATGTCCACACTTGAAAAGCTCTCATTTCTACTCAGCAAGGTCACCCACATCGAGCGTCCTTACAAATTACACTGTCTGCGCTAATGAAGGTGGTATTAAAAATGTAGATTTTGGAAAGTCTCAGTAACCATGAGTGCAAATGAAGAACACGTCTGGAGGACGGATTTGAACTCTCTGTCTTATGAAAGTTAGGCTGATAAAACTGCAGTGACTCTTTCCAGGCTTCAAAAGAGAATAACTGTTTTTGGACCTTTTTTTTGGAAACAGAATGTCAGATTTTGGCCTCTTGATGGCAATTTCCTATGACTGATGTTTGAGATCTGGCGTTGCTAAGACATCCACTGTTAACGTCAACAGTTTGCTACTGATGGGAGTGCACCATAACCTCCAAACATTGATTGACACTGAACTTTTCAAAGCATACCACTTTCAGCATAAGTGAAAAATTCTACCCCATGAGGAAAGTGGAACTTAGAGAGCTTGGCTAAATTCCCCAAAGCTGCCGCTGATGGAGAAATAAATTTTGATTTGCAAAACCTTGTATACCAGTTTGTAAGCCAGTTTAAACCACAAGGCTCGCGAATCCATCTCTCATGTAGCTGCTGAAATTGATGGTAAAATCTTGAAATTATTGGGTGTCACATTGTGAACTTTTACACAAAAGCAAATGTGAAATGCCACGGTCACGTTAGTAGTTTTAAAAAAAAAAACGTTGCGTCGTCTTTTTTCTGTGTATGATAGACACCTGCCCTCAATTTTGAGATAAATAATAAAATGATAACATGAATGCACAAGGTAATTTTCAGCATGGATATTCTATCAATCACATACTGTAGGATAGAGCAATCTGTGAGTTAAAACTATCTCTGAGGCTTAATATAGCTAAAAAGTATTGTGGGCACATGGTCTGGTCTATAACTCTTGCACGGCTTGCAGTAAATTGAGCTCAATGACAATGATTTTCTGTGCCAGCCAATTGAGCAACCAATTTAAAAGTTAAATGTTATGCTTGTCTGGCCCTGTGACTTGGAGAGATGAAGAAATATCTTTTCTAATTCATCCCCTTTGAGGTCACTGTCACCAGCAACACCTCAATGCATATTTTGTGTGGTTATTGCACCATTATCTTAATGTATTTCTGCCTTTTGAGGGAGAAATCGTCTCCTTTCCTGGTATGTCTCTGCCCCTAAAATTCTCATTGTCATGTGCACCCCTGTGTTTTCCAGTGATTTTACTAGAGTGCATGCAATCAGGTGGGAATTATTTATTAGAACCAATGTTTTCTTGAATTCTCTTTAAATCTCTGGATTCCCTTTGGGATGATGAAAGCCTGCACTTTTCTTTGAGTTTATCTTTGAGAGAAAATATATGGAACAGCAAATCCAATAAATAAGTGATAAGGCAGGAAGTTCGTAGGAGAGAGCATTTGAACAATTTAAGCCCACAGGCATTTTCAGACGCAAGAAAAAAAAAAGGAAGGGGAGGGGGGGATAAAAAAAAAGAAAAGAAAAGGCCAGACAAGATATGGTGGAAAAGCTCTTCAGCGCCGCAAGCAAATGGATGGAATAGAACATCAAGCCTTCACACTTAAAGCTTGACGTTGCTGAATGATTGCGATAACAACAACAACAACATGAAGAAAAGGACAGCGGGAGAAGTCAGGTTTTATCGCTGAGGTAGAGGGTGGCAGAGGGCGATTCAGACATCGGTTCCACAACTTTGTTTTTTTTCTGGAAGTCATATCGGAGCAAAATAAACACAGAAGACGGCAAACAAAAAGCAATTCGGTACATGTGGCGCTCCGCGGAGGTCATTCAAATGTCATTCAAGTGTTTTTTTTTTCCTTTTATATCATAGCATAATAGCATAATCTCCTTTTTGTAGTTCATTAGCTCAGCAAATCTCAACTTTTTGTGCCATTCAAACGAAGTATCCCGTGTCATTCTTGTGGAATTATTTCTCTAATCAGCTTACCTGGTTTGCAGAAGAAACACACACGGCCGTCGGAGGCTTCTGTGGCGGAGCATGGCGGAAATTGAGTTTAACAAATGAGCTTGAGAAATCTGCTTTGTGGCCTGGTTCACTTTGGCTACCTCCTAATGTGATATCGCCGAAATCTCTTCTCCCATTGATTACTTCGGGGGCGATTTTCAGCTGTTTGCCTCAAAATTGTCGGAGACCCTCTGTGCTTTCCTCTTTGTGTGTGCTCCGCGCACGCTGAGAGTAAAGATGATCCCAAATGAATGCACTCAAGACTCAATCAGCACTGTTGTCCAAACCATGCTTGAGACTTTCATTCAAAAATGCCAGTGCAGCATTTCAGTTTAAATCTCCTTCTCATCTTCCCCACACTTCATCTCTCTGGACATACATTTTAAGCTTTTCAGTTTTATTTGCTGAAAGACAATCCGGGCAATCCTAATACAGCCTATACTTGACACTTGATGCATGAAAATGACAGTGGTTAAAAGGGCATGCCATTTAGTTCTCCTAATTGGACCCATACCGTGTACCTTCAGAATGTCACTGTAACACACAGTAACACTTGTCATTTTAATGCAGCTTTTATTAACCAGTGTCTGGGATGATGATGTCAGGAAACCATTCACAGGTCAAGATGCACAAATTAGTCTGCGTTGCAATCACGCGGCATCTTGAATCGACAGGCTCGTATAGAACCGGTATACTTTGAAAATGTGCAGATGCCACAAATGTGAACAAGTAGAAGTCGAGATCCCAGCTGTAACTGTAGCTACTGGTCATATAATACAGTTACAAATTTCACTTTTTAGGACACGGTTAAAAAAGAAAGAATATTTGAATAGGTAAAGTTGTACATGTGGTAGCTATAATACTGTTCTATAGACCAGCTGTTCATACTCTCCTTTATAGTTATCATCAGGAGACACCACGACACTGATGAGGGAAACCACTCAACATGCATTACCAGTGATTGCGGAGGTGAGTGTTGTTACTTACCACAAATTTGTATTTTTCCATGATGTTCTTTTCTTCTGAATTCCTCACTTTTCTTGCATCCAGTTTGCAAGGTTGCAGAACTCCATGACCTTCAAGGCTGCTACTTCATTGGACTTCCGACAGGACATGATTGGCAGTATCAATACCCTGCTGTGTGAGAAGCAGTCGGACTTCAATTCCACTAAAATGACCGTCAGTTCACGCTCACGTAATGGCATTGTGATCCCCGTTATGGGCAACAGTTCTGGTAAGTGCTGCAGCAAGCTCCTTTATATAAAGTCAAGATGTCACACAGTACTTGTGTCTTAATTATTTATCCCTGTTTTAGCCTCACAGAACACATGGTCGACAGGAAATGGACGAAATGTACTTTTTATAAACCAGCCGAGCATAGGGCAGAGTACGAAAGGAACTGACAACTGATTTTTAGGTGATTTTGCTGCCAGAGGCACACGTCATAAATGTGCTGCATTTGGAAGACAGGTATAGAAGGTGAAAATTTGCTTTATCAGTAAACGTGGTAGAGGATGGCATGAATCATGCAAAATGAAATTAAATCAAGTTTCTCTCCCCTGTTAAAACTATGCCATGTCACAATTACGGTCTTTTTACAAGTTTATGGAGAAAACAATGAAGCCTTGCTAGTGCAGCACCCACACATTTTATGGCATTTTATGAGTTAGGTGTGTTGTTAATGGACAAATATTAAAAGTAATTACATTAGATTAAGCATGCTGTGCAATAAATGAGATAAAATGTGCTCCTGCGCAGACAGATTCAATTCAAACCCCACTACTTCCTGTTATCAGAAAATGCACGCGAGTGCGAAAAAAAAAAACTAAAACAATACCTTCAGGAATTAGCGCTGCATGCCACACAATGCAGTCATCTGTACGGGGTGCACAAGATGGGACTGCTTATGCACATGCAGGAACAGGCACCTGTGGCACAGTTGGCACCTGTGCCAGAGCTGGAAACTGAGTTTGATTAGGAATCCATTATCGGCGGCTGTGTCGGGCTGGCATCAATCGCAGCCAATCAAATCAGCTCCTCTCATTCTGTTTAAAAGCTGCACACTCACCACCCTGACATAATGATGTTTTCCTGATGAAGAGGAAAGTCCAGAGCAACTTATCCCAGGTGGAAACTGATGTTGTCGTCTGGGTGCTGCAGAGCTGCACAAGGTACAAATATATGGCATCCTAAATATGAACATATGGCAACCCAAACTTTTCCACAGAGGACAGATGGCATCACTGAAGCACTTTTCTTGTGTGTCTAAACTGGTATTTTGTACCATTCCATAAGGAAATACAACCATTACAACCACATTGTCAGCTCCTGCAGAGAGTCTCCACACTGAACCTGTCTCAGTCCTGATGAGGTTCAGTGATGCCTTTACAATGTCCTGGAGCTGTCTCAATTGTTAGGTCCAGTGCACACCTGGTGTGTCATTCTTTCCCATATCCCTGATTATATTCAGTGAATAAACACGGTAACATGGTACAGAGTATCCTCCGTAGCTTTAGCCAGGTGGAGTTGCAGGTTTTGCAGCAGATCGGTGCTCCTTATGAAAGATGTATGCCTGGTACATTGGAAGAACCTGATCTTTGCACTGCTTTGAAAAACCTGGACTGCGCCACCCACCTCTACTGTGGTTGTAGGTGAATGAGTGTTCTCATGTCTGCAAGGATTTAATTAATAAAAGGGGAAAGATGGATTCTACAAGCGTTTGTGGATGACCAAGAGTCAAGCACTGATATAAATCACCCTTTGATCTGGCTCAGTGCAAACTCTGCTTTGCTCGCATTACAGCATCAAAGTATGTTTCTTACGCATAAATGTTACCAGTGGGTGAGGATTTCATATCTTTATAGATGCATTTCATACATAAAATAGGCACACTGTACATAAATGATATCTTTGTGATTTATGTGACTCGCCTCTGTAGCAGCTCATGGTAACAAGGAGGGACAGCACCTACATGCTTACTGCTTTTTCCAATCAGAATTAGAAAAGGTGTCTCTGCATTACTGTCAGACGTGAGCTGTGTAATGAATCATTCAATCAGCAAAAATGAACAACAAAAAAATTTTTTATTATTCTCAAGCTATGTATGCGGCACAATGTGGCCCAAGGCCTGCTAGTTAGAGCCGGAGGCAGTCAGGCATCCCCAAACTGCTGTGTAATACTTCACTAATGATCCTTTTAAGGATGCTTTTTCTTCGCCAAACACCTGACAGAACGCACTGCTGCAGTAGTGTTATCTGGCAAATCCTGTAGTTTGGATTTGTGCTCCAGATGTCTCTGGCAATAGCTGAGGAAAGAGATGTCCGCACGTCACTTAGCGCTACTCTGGATTTTTCTAGAACTTGAAGTATTTTAAAGCTAGTCTGGGTTAACATTAACATGGCTTCTTTTGAAATTCTCTCCATATTATTTTGTCCTCTTTGGAACCTGCAGAAAAAAATCATTATGCATTATCACACACCTGAATGTTTAAAACCAGTCCTGTCTGTGTATCTGGTTTTGATGTATGAGCTGACCCTCCGAGACTAACAAACTTTTTATCATTTGCACCTGTTTAAGTGCACCTGATTCTATTTCGAGTCACTGAAGGAACGGTGACTGTTTTTTCCCTCATGAGGATAGTCATATCTGTTTTGTTTTAACTGCATAAATAATTCCCAAAATAAAGTTTCCTGCTCTAATTTTGCAAATGAAAGAAGACATAAAGGGCTGTTTATTCACAGATTACATTTTAGATTGAATTAGACTGAATTTCTTCAAACTTACCTCATTTTCTTGACTGAAAGGAGTACAGTGGAGATTAAATCTTTAAAGAACACACTTATGGAGATATAAATGTATTATGTGTATTTTTCTATTTTTCATTTTTTGAAATCTATATAAAAGTTATAGTGCAATTATATATGTGTGTGTGTGTGTGTGTATAAATTTTACTTGGGAAATCTAATACGAAGGAGAAATGTTCAACAGTTGTAGGTGGTTCTAAATACGTTTGTTCCATAAAATCCTTGAGAATTAGATCTTCGGTGTAAGCCCTGTGCCTCATTAGAGACCCTTGCATTCCTGTTTCATTAAAAGCCTATTCTTTGGAGACCACTGCACAAAATTAGATTTTAATAACAATCTTCTAAACCCTGGGAATAAAGTTAGACTGTAAAGTGGAATTGCATGCTCGTGCCAGCGCAAATTAGCGAAAACACTGCATCACCCGCACAAAATAAGCACTAACATCTCCGTTAGCATGCTAATGGCTGTTTTGGATTGGCGTGGCATTTCATTGTGTTGCTCTATGTACAGTTAAATGAATCTGGAATATGCACAGTGTCTGCATAATGGCCAATTACAACTCCTTTGTAAGTGTAAAAGTACACTCAAAGGAATAGTAGAATAGCAATAATAAAGGCCAACACTGAGATTTTGTTAACGGCTCAGTAATGCTCCCTCCCTAATTAATCGCTGACAGCTAAGGAAAACTTCTGAGTCATTATATAGAATAGTTGGGGTGGTAACTGTTCTTCCATGACAGTAAACAGTAATTTTAAGTTGTTTTCATTTTCAAAACGTGCCCCTTAGATTAGCATGAATAGGAAATGATTAAATGGTTCTGCAATGTCAGATACTTACATTTATGTATTTGTTGGGGAAATTAGTTCAAGGATATTTTGCTAATGCATTTATAGGCTCATATATGCATGACTCATGGTAGAGGTTGTTGTTGAGTCAGACATTATTTGGTAACTTGTGTGAGTTCAGTGGGTTAGCTCATTTTTGCTCGGCAGAAAGAGAAATAGACAAAAGTGCCATAATCATGGAAGTAGGTGAAGTCTCAATGGCATTTTTATGTCTGCAGATCTCTTGATTCAAATGTGAGTGTTTGGTACCCACAGCAAGCATCAACCTTTCAAATGAATGTGTGCTCTGTTCATCTGTCAAAATAACCTCCCCTCTTTCATTTAGCATTGTCCTATTTTCACTGGTGTGATTTTCCCTGCCATGACTCATAACATTTCCTAATTATCTTGAGACTCATACTGCCATGCAGAGTATTTCCCCATGGGTGTCTACTTGAATAATTTGTAATCTGTACCCTTTATTTCTAGTTTTAAGCACATACCTTTAATATGGAGCCGGTGAAGGTATAAAGAGGCTGGTGTTATATGGCTGAATGTCAAAGAGCCCTCTCTCCGTTTCTTATGAGAGAGCGTCTTCAATGACATTTATTCACGCTTATTTGACTTTATATTGGAATGCAGCAAGACAGCACTCCATTTGTACAGCTTGTAAGAAATAAGTGCTGCTTTATTGATGCATGGGGTAGTTCACTTTAGACTGACGTGCCATATTAGGTGTATATGTGCGCCTCTGATTGTGCTATGCAGGAAATACCTGGAAATATGAGTAATGAAATGATATCCTCGTCTGTTTGTGCGCCCACGTGCATGTCTGCTTATGTGCTTGCACGCTCGAGAGGTGTGCATGTGTGTGCACGGTTGTGTGTGTGTGTCGGCGGCACCGTCTCACTGTAGTGCCGAATTGAGCCCATCTCCAGGGTGCAACTCAAATTGATTAAATTTGCCAGGTAAGTTGAGGGGCTGACTTGAGGCTCCAAGCAATTATTTGACTGTGGCTAAACCCGGTGTAAAGAACAGATTCTCTTGTTCTTTCACTCTGCCATTTTGTAATAAAGCAAAGATCTGTTGTCAAAAAGAACTACATGGCTCGCAGCTCTGGAGAATGTGTAACCTCTCTAATCTGATGCTCCCCTTAGCACACAAAATGTCTGATACATCTTTCCCACGATATTACAGATACCCATATTTGGGTGCTATGCATTTGTCATTGCTGTTTGTGTGCATTCCTCCACTGCTGACTAGTACTCTTTATT
>JAOXYL010000051.1:9248952-9278745 GCA_028564955.1 Terapon puta | reverse complement strand
GCTTCTGAGGAATGACACGTTCTGGGCCGGCATCGTCTTTGAAAACCTCACAGCGGACGCCAGTCAGCCCCCTCCTTTCGTTAAATACAAAATTCGCATGGACATCGAAGACGTAGAGCGCACCAACAAACTGAAATCAAGGTAAGTAACACGGCTCAGCCTCTTAGTTTGATACAAATAAGGGCCCCTTGTCTCGGATATGAAAAATATTATATATTAATGTATTTTTGTTGCATTATTATTATTATTATTATTATTATTATTATTATTATTATTATTATTACTGTTATTATTACTATTATTATTATTATTATTATTATTATTATCATCGCCATCATCATCATCATTACCATTATCATTATTATTATTATTATTATTATTATTGTTGTTGTTGTTGTTGTTGTATGAAATGAAAGATTTTACTTTTTTTGGAGGAGGAACTTGATAATATTGATGCCACCCTCATATCTGTACACTAAATATGATGGCTATAAGCAAGGGGTGGTTAGTGTGTTAGCATGAAGGCTGGAAATAGGAGGAAACAGCTTGACAAAAGTTACATGCTTGTAATCCAACAAACGTTTGCAGGTTGCCATGTCGACATGGACCTTCCCATTTCTTTTTACCTTTGGACACAGTTAGGTTGACTGTTTCCTTGCTCCGGTTGTCTGGCCGGCACTTAACCACGACTAACTTGACCTTTTGACAGTGTCAGGCCATGTGTTTCCTCCTGCCTCCAGTCACCGGTATCAATGTGAGGATTAGCTAATCACCCGCTGGCTCTAATTTCATATTTAATGCACAGACAAGGGAGCAATATCAATCTTCTCCTTTAACTCAGCAAGAGGGCTGATAAGCACATTTTCCAAAATGTCAAAGTTTTCCCTTAAGCCCTTAAAAAAAGGTGCTGGGCTTTATTGTCATTTCTGTTGACCAAAGATCTGATCTTTTTTTTTCCTCCCTCTTTTAAAGTTTACTGTCAAAAATATGACCTCTAAAAACAGTCATGATACTCTGCCAGTATCCCTGGCCGTTCTGGTTGTAGTTTACGTGCCCTTTGCCAAGACAGATCACAGTGTCTCTGCTTTTAATAAGGTCATGGTCTCCTGGGGCCCGAGACAACTACTTTAACGATCTGCGCTATATATGGGGAGGCTTTGCCTACCTGCAGGATATGATGGACCACGGCATTATACGGCTGCAAACGTCCAACGTGACCCAACCCCTCGGCGTTTTTGCCCAGCAAATGCCTTACCCTTGCTACGTGGATGACGCGTGAGTACAAAAGCTTTTATCGGTCTGTCTTATGATTAGTGGAAGAGGAAGGACATATTACAGCAATAGAAATTCTGCTCACTCCGGGGAGTTGCCATTCGCTGCCACCACATAGTTGAGTTATGGTCTTATCAGTCACTTAGACCCTCCGGATTTCCCTGTGGAAACTTCAAGATGCCCCCTCTTATTTGTTTAACTTACCCCTTTCTTAATATCTATGTGCCTCTTGTGCTGTTTTATGCCACCACAAATTAACAGAGCGAGATAGGAAACTAATAATAACAACATGGTTAAAAGTCAATAATTAGAATATAATATCCCAAAGGATAAATTTACACAGGAACTGAGGGCCAACAAAGGAAAATAAATGAACTAAGGCAGCGAAAGGGAGAGAGTGGGCCAAACCTATTGATTTTTGTCAAACCACAGGAATTTCCTGAATAGTTGATGGATACTGAATAATTTAAAAAACCACCACGAGTCCCTTCTTTCCATTTCAGAGGCATCTCACTCTCAGCAAAGTGGGTATGCAGTGTTTCACATAGCCCCATAGTCATATGCAAAGATTGACAGCAGGACTCCATCTGTGTTGTGCATGTATCCATTGATAGCACTCACTTCTATCATGTTAGAGCATTCACCTAGGGACAGTGATGATGGGGTATCACTCTTGCACTTCCACTGCCAAGATTTCCTCTGAGTCTGGGAAATTACTCGCATCCACACAACATTATGATCTCCATTAATAAAGCAAAAGCCCACCGATGCCATCAAGAGAAAAGATAATTACCAGGGAGATTTAAGCCCAGCCACACAATACGCCCCTTTCAGTAGACACAAAATATTTGGACCCTGTGGGAAAACCCAGTTCCAGAGATTAGGGATCTAATTTTAAAATGTTATGTGCTTTGGATAGCACAGAATTTACAGTAAAGCAACCTTTGGAGGGGTGTTTGGATCAACATATTTAAAGAGGCAGGAGCAAAGGCGAAGCATGAAAATTATGACTTCATGTTGAGGATGCATTTGGGATGCTAATATCTACAAGCATGGTGTTGTTGAAATACATGTTTTCAATAATAATGCCCTATTTGGCACCAGATTTGTCTTGAGACAAGAAGACATCAGCGCCGTGAAAGACATATTCAAAGTAATGGCTTCACTGATGCGGTTTTCATCATCTGGGATTTCTATTGGTGCTTTATAAAGTGGTTATTTCCTTCTGATTTATATTCACATTGTGCCCTCAAGAGTAAAAGCAGCATTCATTGCTTTGCACTTTATCCTGTAGCTGCTTTAGTAAACCTGACTTAAGACGCATATTTCATATTTGTTTTTAACTGCCTGAGTGGGTGCACTCGATTTGGCATGCCAGACAACAGTATACGTTTCAGAAGTACTAATTGGAGGGAAGTTTGACTAAATATTGCACCCAGTGGAGACATTCATCTGAGAGGAATTTAGACATTCTGGTTCAACTAAAGCGCCAAATGATCCCTGCTATACATTAGCGGGTAGATACACCGCAGATGAAAAGAAGACTGACATCCCTGTTTTCTGCAACTTTTTACTGTTTTTTTTCTTTTTTTTTTCCCAGTGTAGCAACACCCAAACATAGCACCAGATTCCTCCATGTTCTAATAATGCATAACACTTTCAGAGGTGGCACACTGCACATTCAGAGTGCCTCCTCCAACAGCGCCTCTCAAATAAAAACCACCAATTTCATCGTTGTTATAATAATCTGAAATTAGACAGTCACGGTACAGCTTATTTTCTAATGGTGGCCCCATTGCTTCAGTTTCATCTTCGTAAAACAAAGGATTAATAATTACAGAAGATAAATGGGAACCATAAAACACTGCAATACCCGCAGTCCCTCCACCATTTACTCTTTCGCCTGCCTCGCCATTTGGGCTTTTCTATAAATTATTAACACTTGAAAACTGCTATTTCATTCATAAATAATTGAGAGTGAAATCACACAAAGGAAGATGCGCTACAACCCAGCAAGGCACGACGGGAAGAAGCTCGGCGGTAATTATTTTCATCTAACTGTGTGGTGACGCCAACCGAGAGGAAGGAAAGAACATTGTGCGTTCAGACGGCCGTGTTTGTGGTCTGCAGTAACTGTTGCTCAGCGAAGGAAAAAGGTCTCATCTGACTTTAAGATGAGCGTTTAAAACCCTCAGCATTTAGGTACTCTCAGATGTGCGGTTCAGAGTTGATAAATGTTGCTCCTCTTGGAAAATATGAGATGAATAATGTACATATGTACAAAATCAATGGGCAGAAAACCCCCTTATCGGTCATACAAAGGTTATATGCACCTAGAATTATAGGATTGCGTGCAAAAAGTGCACACAAAGTATAGTTCATCTATTGTAGGGTTAAAATTGCAGTAATTTAATTTGCTGTGTTTTCTTATTTATGTAATGCACAGTTTATATAACAGAAAATATTGTGACAGACGTCCAGGAAGCAACAACACCATTATTTTCTGTGCTTTCTGAGCTTATCTATTTTTCAGCTCCTTTCAATCTCAAAGAAACAATGTATCTCCTTCGCTGATAAACTTCAGCTAACTAGGCGGCATTATCAGCACTGACCCCGACATTCATCAACTCTCCGAACTTGCCTTTGAAATAATTTCCTTTTCACGTTCCTCATTTCCTCCTCGCAGCCTTCCGCTGTGACGCCCCCGATGAACTACCAGCAATCGGGGACACTTCAACCACAGCTGACCCTGCTGGCATTTCCGAACTTGAGATAACCAAACTGTATTAGCGCCCCACTGTCTTCGTGTTCACATTGTGCGCTGGCCCAGAGATGACGGTGTGGGATAAAGCTTGACCCTTGCGGGGCCTGATAGCACATAAACTGGTCCTTTATCATCGGCCCCTGTGCCACTGCACGCTCCTGAATCAGAGGCATCTCTTGTTTGGATCCTGAGGCTGTGCTCCCCATCAATAGGTCTTTCACATTCACATGGGCTCGGTGCGAGATCTGAGGCTGCTTTCAGCAATGCGCGACATGGGCCCCGCAGTGGATGTGAGGGATATTCAGCTCAAGGATGTAAGGGGAGTCTGCTTTTGTCCGTCCACCGCAGCCAATTAACCTAATGCGTGCACTGTTAGAACTGAGGGTGGGCGAAAAAAGTCGAGCATATTTGGGACATCTGAAGCTCATAACGAGGGTAAATCTGCTGTTACTCTTTGGTTTCAAATTTATAGTGCTTCTGCTCTGTGCAACAGCGACATGCTGTATTGATAGTATCAGAAAATATTCCCTCTATGAGTTCACCCGCACATTGAAAGAGGCGCTGCCTAGTCACAGCCAGAAAAGAGCTTAAAATATACTGTAATTCCAGCTTTCCAAATGATATTTATCTGCGTTTACATAAGAGAACAGCGGGTAGCAAAGAGACACACAACACAGGCTGTGTATTAATATATATAATGAATAAATATAGGATACCAGGGTGCCCAAGTACTGTTTAACGAATGCTAAATGGTCACAACGCACAGCTTGAATGTGTAGCCAGTCAACATGTTGATAAGTGCTGAAGCTGAGTGCGCCATAGGAGATGTGCTTTAATGAGTTTATTTATCCATTCATTTGATCTGCTGTTTTGACGCTTTTCAAGATCTGGCACTTGTAGCATCAGACGGAGGCCCATTGGCAGGTGCTGCAGGATCCATATCGTCCAAGCTCATTAACTTCTGGCCCATTTGTAATTCAATATAAAATCATTTCAGATAAATGTTTTTTTTTAAATCATTACTTATTTATTCTTATTTGTTTTGCAAGCAGAATGTCATTTTCAAACCATTTCTTGTTTGGTTGAAGATATTCAAAGACACTCTCTGTTTGCTTTCCAATTACCAGATTGACATTTTAAAAGCTGATATTACACTAAAAAACAAACTATCCGCTTGTGCAAAGCTATTCTTTTAGGTTTTATATTCAATATAATATTTGTGTAGAGAGTGAGAACGTGCATGCAAATGGCTTGGCAGCTTAAACACTGGCACTGGAATCTCTGGTTATTCAGTGAGGTGTTCAATTAAATTTCACTGCATTACTGTTGGGGTTTTTTCTCCAATTTTGAGGGAATCATTTCCATTTCAAAGACTTGAAGAACTCGAAACATTTTGGAATTTTCTGAAATTATAATAAAAACACAACACCTCATACCTTTTTCTTAAATTTTTTTATATTAAAGGCATTCTTTCTAAACTAATCAGCCCTCTTTTAGCAAATTTTAGTTTTCAAAAAGGTTTGTCGACCATCTTCCATGAAAAAGAATATTTTGAATAGTTAAAGCAATTACTTTGAACCACTTCTAAAATTTGGATTTTCAGGTCTTGCCTAATTGAAAGTGGGCTCTGGCTTTTTTGCAAAATACTATAAATAATGAACTGCCCCATGTATATTTGGTCGTATTAAGTAGCAGGTGTCTATTAAGAAAATGCTTCCATGGCATGAACATGAACATGTAACTAACAATAAATAAATCAGTGACTTTTTTGTAAACCTGTAGAGAAAACACAGCTATGAACATCAGATTCTGGGAAGATATTTTAACAGGACCTTGCAAAAATAGAAGACCTCACTTGGACAACTGTGAACAAACTGTATTTCATAGATCAGTTTGACATTAAAGAATATATGTATATGAGTAGACTTGTGCTGGACAACTTATTGATTAAACAGAGCTTCTTGGCTTTCACAAGTTTCCCCCAACACCCAGTTATTAATATTTATAGAATTATTCTCAAAGTATCCGGTCCAACTAATGAAAGCAGTATATCACTAGCAGTTGTTAATATTTATACATATATCTCCTCCTCTAAGTGTATGGCAGGGGTATGAATTTTGAAATTGCATAATAATCTTTAAAGTCAAGCTGTTTTTCAAAACTTTGCCTCTCTGATTATACTCCAATTTATGGATAGTGATCTCGCTGTGAGAGAAAAAAAAAGCACATGACATATGGGTTCCTAAGTACTCTTTATGCCATAACCACATGTGCGTTTTTCCTCAAGCAATAATTTGTACCAGCAATGAGATAATCCACACTGAATGAAGTCTGTTCCCTTCAATGAATTGCTCATTTCCAGCCAGCCAAGGAACTCAACAGTATATTTGCTCAAAATCAGACAGGAAGAGCTTTTTTTCTCTCTTTCTCTCTTTTTTTTTTTTTTTTTTTTACATAGTACGCCGACCTCTGGGGAGGCTGTGCTCTACTATCTCTCGATTTACTGAGAAATCAGTCTTCCAGCTTCCCTAAATTTAGGTCAGGCTGCCAATGTAACTGGAGCCCTGTAACACAGACCCGCCTGGAGTTCTATTACTTAAGCACCTTTGATCGATCAGCGAATGTATAATTCAGGAGCATCTGGTGGCAAGGTTGTCAGTGTCAGACACGGTGTGCATGACTGATCTCTCCCCCTCCAGTGCTAGAAGTCACAGAATGAGTTAACTCTCACAGGCTGTCAGCTGTTACAGAGATGTTAGGGTAGAACCGGGAGCAGATAATACCAGAATTAGTATTCAACCTGATGCCTTTGCCACTTGAGGCTGCTTACCTCCCTGGAAAAGACTATAATGTATGGGTTTAGCTTTATTTTGTTGAAGTGTATCGATTTCAAAGTTTTAATTTCAACGAGGCAATTTTATTCATGTAATCTTGTAACAGATTCCGGTTGTAGTTGCTCTGGGTCTGAACTTTTCGGAAAGTCTTGTGTCAACCAATCCGTCCTGGCTGCCTTCAAGACCTCGTTTGTAAGCGATCCGTCCCGCGAGGGCAGGGGAAGTGTCCTCGAAAAACAACTGTGTCCCTCTCTCATTCAAGTTCTCATATCACTGAACTTCCTCCAAGGTCTCAGTGGAACTAACTTAATCTCTTTGTTGTGTTGGCACGATGAGCCGGTGTTTTCTTCATCACTTCATTAACAGACAGAGCTGTCTATATTAAACAACGCTTTGCCTGAAATTAATGCTGTTGCACTCGCACTTGCTTGGTCCCCTGTTAACTCGGTTCAATGTTGAGTTATCTACTGAATCGAAAACCTGTCACAGTAAGACAACTGAAAGACAGACAAGAAATGTTTTTTTTTTTCTAAAAGATAATGGCAATTTAAAAAGAAATGAAAATAAGAGAGAAAACAAATGACTGATTCATAAATCAGCCTCTGGAAAAAAGCACTTATGCACAGCTAACTAGTAATCATAGTAAGTAGATGTTTGTGTGAACTGTTCTCTCCAGACAGGGACTCAATAAGGCCTTTCAAAAATAATTTGTCCAGAATTACAGGAGAAATCAATGTCATGAAAATGTGCTGGAAGTGTGCTTTGATCACTTGCGTGTGTTGATCATTAATCTGAACATTATTGCATACTCACTTTGTGCGTCATCTATTCACCCTTGCTGAGCGGTGCTTTGCTTGCATCATATCCCCAGGTATTTATGGAATGCAAGCATAAGTGATATGTGAAATCTATACTTTGTCAAAATCTATTTGATATCTCTCCTTCACTGTCTAATAAAGCAAAGGGAGCACTTTGTTATATTGGCAGAGGAAAAGATATTGACATGGCATTTTGGTGGCATTATGAAGCCAGTTTAATATCGCCTTATTGTGTTGTAACAGCATCAAATCATACATCATCCCTGGCACGGGGATGCAGGACTAAATGGCTCCATTGAGCTGATGCACCAAGTTTATGAAGGTTGGCTCAGTGTGAAAATAAAACCGCGTCAATGGTGCCGAATCCATGAACGCGACTCAGACTGTCTTTCATTCTATCTCATGATGATGCAAATTTCACAATGTGCAATATAGTTTCCATTTCCTTTTACTTAAGTGGAGAAAAATGGGTTAAAGGTTGAACCGTTCATAGACAGTGCAGTACTGAAAACAACAGTAGAATCTGCACACAGTTTCGCTGCTCCCATTTCACTTTAATTTCTCTCTATAAGGCTCAAAAAATTCATTGTACAATCATGAAATGAAAAGTGCTTGAAATATACATCAGAAAATGCTATGTTCATGCCTGTGCATGCACAAATTCCTTTAAAGCCTTTCACTGAGGACCCAACATTTATATATATATATATATATATATGGCAGATTCAAAGCACACTAGCTCACATCTGGCACTGTTGCCAAGTCTACTTTGTCCACATACACTCCCTTTATTATAATGCAGTCTTGACCTCTTTGATTGCTTTCTTCTGCAACCAGCTTCATCCAAAGCATCGGAGGCATCCTCCCCATGTTCCTGGTGCTGTCCTTCATATACACTGTGTGCATGAACATCAAAGGCCTGGTGCTGGAGAAGGAACTCCGGCTCAAGGAAGTGCTGCGTGCCGTTGGCATTCAGAACGGCGCCCTTTGGTCGTCGAGGTTCACAGAGAACCTTGTTCTGCTCATGGTTCCCTGTTTGCTCATAAGTGTCATGGTGAAGGTCAGTAGAAAAGAAATGGAGAGTATCAAAACACAAGGCATCAACGTGTGGGGATGACACATTTTCCAGTTAAAGTTAGTGGTTTTTGTATATTTCAAGCATGTTGAGGCACATTGTAGAGCACTGCAGCAAACTTTAAAATTTGTATTCTTAATAAAAGCCACGGGCATCATTTCACATCCAGTATGTACTGGTGTTTTAAAAATGAACTTCTTAAAGGGTAACATTTTTTACATGGCATATATATCCTCAAGTAAAATAAAATACAAAAAAATGCAGTGACGCTCATCAAAGCAGCTGGGCTAAAAACAAATCAGCATCACATCTTACCAAATGCACCCAACCACATAATCTCATGCTCTCACAGGTCACTCAGGTCAGAGAACTGTTCATGCTTTGTGTTTTGGTATTCTTGCTGTAATCATAATCAGTTAACGAGCACAGACTCAAATCATTATCTGTGATTTTCCTCGAATCAGCCGTTGTGGGCTTATGAACCGTGCATGCAACCAAAACTGCAATTTAGTCAAATTAAAATCACACCAGTGGTATTTGCCCTTTATTTCCTCTATTTGCATCACCTCCTGTGCCTTCTGTTATATAATCTGCCAAGTGAATGATTGGTACTGTATATTTCTGTGATTGCAATGAAAATGTATTATGTTTTGGCCGCTGGAGCGCCTTGCACTATTTTACATTATTGAATTTGGAGGGTAATAACTGCAAGTGGGAGGAATAGTGGCACACCAAAGACCTCAAGTTCAGAGAGGGCCTCGAGTATGTGGACTAAAATCCCTTTTGTGGTCCCAAAGTTTATATTTTTTAATATATGCTGCTCCTATTTGTATGAAGAAATAAGATAAATTAACCGCTGGGTTATGTGAGACAAATATGAACAAACAGTATTAATATTCGGCTTGTTTTTTTTAATGCGCTGACTAAAACAAAAGTTAACCCCACAAGAATGAATGCGAACTCGAGGCTGCTCCTCAAAGCGCTGCGTTTAGGTTCACTCTATCGAAACTTTCACCAGCCGTCGGAGCCTCATGAATAATGTACACAGGTTGGAAGCAGGGTGGAAGAACAATACTCGAGACAAGCAAAGCCTATCTCAGCATCATCACCTTCATGATGTATAATGCACTGTAAGTACAATCATCTAATGGCTCTCACATCATCAATCTTTGGAAGAAACTCTGGAACAAAATGTAAACTGGAGTTGGTGTTATTCCCAGAAAAAAGAGAGGCTACAGAAAATGTGGCCAACATTAGTTATGTGCAGCGGGTGTGTTATCATTTTTCTTATTTAGAAAATGTCTCCAAGTATCTCTGATGCTGCGACAGTTTTTCAGTTGTTTATACACTGATCCCAGTGTTGAATCAATGATTTGGTCTCATATAATGGACTTGCTTATCAGTTGGAATGATCCCCTTCTTATGGATCAATTGGGAAAGATGCACAATGCACAGTTATCATGTGGCGGGGAAGCTTTGTGCATCTGTTGACATACGATGTAGCAGCACTGTTAGTGGTCCCCCTCTAGATAGAGCTCATCCTTCAACGACTCCTTGTTTTGTAGGCGTAGATAATGAAATAAAAAAAGGATGGTTATTTTAGATCGGTCTAATCAATTTTTGCAGTTTAATTGGAAAATGTGGCTGGTAAATAAAAACTGATATTTGAACAGCTGGGTGAAATGTAATTTCCCATCAGCCTAATGTGTTTGCAAGCCATCAACAATTTGTAAACATTAATAACAATAAATTGAGTTAGTTGAGTGCCTTGGAGGAGCAACTGCAAGCGCAATGTGTATTCAGATCACAGGCCCATTCTAAATGATAATTTCACAGCCATTTTCAGGACATTAATAATAATAGCAAATCAAATGGTAATTATCATAAGGCTGTATCTGGATTATGTGTGACAACAACCAGTTTTGTCATCTGCACCTGAGTCCTCTGTCATTTTACACTTGTTTTCTTTTCCATTATGGAGGAGGTAATACATGTGTTATTTGGAATCCAGACTGATATATTTACACGTTCCCAACACTTGGCTCCTATCTCACACCAGATGAATCATAGTGTTTGTTTGAAGAGGTTTTCTTCATGAAAACCAACGCTGATCGGCGATGATCAATACACGGTCCCTCGCTCAAAACAGCATGTCCTTGTTTTGACAATGTGAAAGCCTCCCTCCGAATGTTTGTCATGTTTGCTCTCGGTCATTAAAATTTGATTAATTTGTTGTGCACAACAACATCGAGCGCTAAGAAAAGACTGCAAATGACAGTGTCGGAGACCACCTTCACAGTTGGGAGACGGCTATTGACGTCTCATCAATCACCCATGCACACAGGACTGAAAAATGAAGAAAATAAGACATTATTTAGACAGAAATGGATAGTGGTAGAACACTATGTTTACATGACTAACATCCAGTTTTTGTAGCACCTGTATTTCTTTGACAACTATAGTTACCACTACTGCTAGTTTCTGCTTAAAAATGCGATACGTTGTTATGTATTAAACTACCTATTATAGATATATTATATATAGACAAGACCTTCTGTAGCACTAAAATGTTGCTTATTAGCCAGGTCATTTTGCCTGCATAAAGTAAAGTATTGCACTTTGATACTTTACCAGATTTTGTTGATTATGTTTGCATATATTCATTTAAGTATAATTTTTAATGTAGGACTTAATTGCTATTTTCAGTTTGTACTAACAAGAAATCTGACAGTGAATATTGCCACTGGAAGCATGTTAGAGCTGTTATAACATTTTAACGTCGATGAATAATTAAAAAAATTTGTAGAGCCAGAGAACAGAAAACGTGCAGAATAGTAATAAAGAATGGTATATCTGTGAGTCTATCGAATAACAAGTGCTCAGTGACAAAAGAAAGAAGAGGTCCAGGGTGCACATTGTTCAGCTTTTCTTCACTGGTGTCAGCTGAAGGAGTTTCAAGAGCTGAAAAGCCACACCAAGGTCGCCACTTTTCTTCTAGACAGTAAGCTAAAGCTAAAGGTTTCATTAGCTAACTGGGAGTCTGCACCAACATTGACTTATCAGATCAATGTACACAACATAAATGCACATAAGCACCGCTAGTTCAAATTGAATTTGTTCGTCATCCACAAAAGATTCATCACTTGACAAGTCTATCTGAATCACTCGCTCCACTCAACCATGACATGTTCAGGCTGTACACCATGATTCGATGTGAATACAATGTAACAGGGAATGGGCAAGTGGGCTGAATGTCATCAATATCACCTTTAATATGATGTGTAAATGGATGCAGAGCATTGCTATCAGAGTACTTACAGACTGCAGTATGAGAAGATTTCCACCGGGTTTAAATGCAGTCTTGCACATTTTTAAGCCAATTATAAACTATATATATTTATATATATATGAATTTATAAATATATTTATGTTATCTATGTATCAAATGATTGTTTGTGTGAGGAACATGTTCATGGTAATTGGCATTACACAGCTTGTTTCTGCTGCTCCCAAGTGACCAAATGATTAGTAGATGTAGGCTAAGACAAATATTAGCCAGACAAATATTATCCAAACAAATTTAGCGGCCAGGCTTTTTTTTCCCCTTTTCTGCCTACATAAAGCTAGTGTGTAGAACCCGTCCAGAACTTAACCTATACTGATGCTCTTTGTTGACAAGACTGTTAGCTCCATATTTGTATTGAAATCCATATGGGCAGAATTGAAGTAAGGGAATACTGATTAATATCTGCATATTTGCAAAGATGCATGATATTATCCAGATAAGGTATCCAGATCCAGATAATATCTTGGTATTGGATGTCAACGGGGTCATTGTCTTGTCTGGTCTGGCTACCCCACTTCTCAGGTTCCTCCGGTCTCTGGCACGCTCCCTCCCCTTGTACATGACTTTAGCCTGGATCTACTCAGTGGCCATGATCGTTAAGGGTATCGTCGCAGAGAAAGAGGCGAGGCTGAAGGAGACAGTGAGGATCATGGGCTTGAGAGGCTCCATCTACTGGCTGAGCTGGGCGGTGTCCAGTTCACTGCCTCTGGCCATCAGTGCTCTCCTCCTTACCCTTTTACTGAAGGTGATTTCAAAATGATTTAACAATGATTCAAGGAGGACCCAACGCTACTTTTGGAGAGCTATGGCCATCGAGTCCCGTGGTCTAATGAGACTTTTGTTTAAAATAATGAAGATGTTAATTTGAAGAGAAACGTATGAACGCACAAAAAATCATTTTACAGTTGTACTTGTGAGTTCATTTAGTCTGTGCAAATTTTGAAGAGTTTCTATAATTAACATTCATGCGGCTCCATGTAACAGTGTCCTCTATAAGGTTTTTTAATCATAATTGCATCCATTACAATAGTACCATTATCCTAACAGTTCGAGTGCCTCTTTGAATTAGGCTCGGAGAAGACATCAGCATCATGGCGTAATGTGGGAGAATGGATGGATTCACAAGTAGCTCACTAAAATTAGAGAAGGGTCCTCCTTCAAACCGGCAGAGTGAAAGAATGACATATTTAATGACTTTCAGATTATGTAACGTAAAATCAGTCTGCCAGAAAATGTTCAGGTGCATCAGAAATAGTGATGCACCAGATATTTTAGGCTTTTCGAAACTCTTTCACTCCGCCTGCTCCGGCGTACGAATCGACTCTACTAATCACATTCTCTGAATCCTCTTGTGTCCTTGTTGAATAATCTGCAACCTTGAACTTTTTGGGCTTCGTTTGATATCAAATGAGATGTTCACATTCCTGTTTTTCCTCCCGTTTCTCTTTTGTCACAGTATGGCAAAGTGCTCCAGTACAGCGACCCCTCAGTCATTTTTGTCTTCCTGCTGGTGTTCTGCCTGACCACCATCACTCAGTGCTTCTTGATCAGCGTCTTCTTCTCTAAGGCCAACTTAGCAGCGGCGTGCGGTGGCCTCATCTACTTTGTCCTCTACCTGCCGCACGTCCTCTGCTACGCCTGGAGCGACGTCATGGGTTTCCAGGCCAAGGTTGTTGTGGTAAGTCCGTCTTTTGCTCTGACACCCTTTTTAATATCCTCCCCCGCTGTTTTCATACGTGAGGGCTGGCTGCATTCGGAGTTAGAGTCCCTGGTTATGTTTTTGCTGCCACAATCGCACTCTGGCAATCAGCCGTTTGATCGTTATCCCTTTTTCCGTTTCCTTTCAAAATCCAAACATGCACGAGTCTGATTTGATTGGTGCTGGTTGTTATGAAAGGATTCCCGGCATCAATAATATCTCGAGGAGACTTCCTTTTATCATACTCGCGCAACTCTCCTGATGATAAGGTGTGAACTGTGGCTGCAAGATGAATTTAGAGGTTGAAGTGAAATCCAAACCCTAACGCAAGGCATTTAAGAATCACATTAAGCTCTCGCACTGTCACTATTCACCGGCTTCCATTTGCTTCGACGTATTTTGGCACAGTCCTGAGAAATTTTGTTAAACCTGGACATACCCAAGTGACAGAAACATGAAACATTTACATAAAAGGAGAGACTAGACAGACGCACAGCGAGGAAGTTGGGGATTTTCTCCCTATCCTCTGAGGGATAAAGATAAATAGTACACCATTGCTCAACTTTCAGTGTAGCCTTTCTATGTGACCTTTATGTCGGTGCCGGTATCATTTGTCCTCAAGCTGTCCTTTCCGCAGACAAAGACACACAAAATCCTGAATCTTCATTGCTGCACGTGCGAGTGTACATCTTCCTGGAATTTCAATCAGGTCATGTTTTCTTGTTTGTCGGTTTCAACAATGCGGTATCAGGTGCTGGGGTGGGCGAGGTAAACGGCGTCACGTTTCTTATTTATCAAACTGGAACAGTGGTAGACAGGAATATCTTACGTTGGCACCTGACAGAAGTCCATTTTACTTTCATGCTTGGAGACTTTGTGAATCTTGATATTTTCCAACAAGCTGTGCCAACTGAAAAGTCTTTTTGTCGAAGAAGTCCTTTCAATATTACGTAATTCGTTTCCTTTAAGAAACTTTTCAGTCCATTTCCTTTTACAGGCTGCATGCAGGTTGGGTAGGCATTTTACATATAAAGCACTGCAAACCTTATTTAATCTCTACACAAAGTGCCATTGCTAGGTCCTCCCCTGGCGCTGAGATTTTTCTCCCCTGCTCCAACTAGATGGATAGCCCTCGAGCCCTCTAATTAGCATGAGCAATGTTCCTCTGACCAAACCACTATCCAGTTCATCCTTACACTTTATCAGAGATGTAGTGTGTATATGTGTGTGCGCAGACGTTTCTCTCTCCCAGCACAGATGAAACTACACCGTGCCAAGGCATACAAATTCCCCCCGCATTGTCCTTGATAATGAAGGCTTTAATCGGAACAGAAACTCAAAAGATCGCCTGAATTTATACGCGCAGTTTTTGATTGCAGCTGTGTGCCAAAGGAGAGCTACAGGCAGTGCATCAGAGAGCCACTGCAAGATGGGGCACAGTCACAATTCCAACTACCTATCTGCTATACTTGGACTATTTTTTCCCTCTTTTACCTCCAGTTTTTAATGAGGTAGAGACAAGAGAGAGCACAGGGTTCTTTTATATTATGGAAAACCAGAAATATTTTCAATTAATCTTTTGGTCCTCGGAAAAAAAAACCTGAGGAAAAGATGGTAATTCTAGCAAAATCATTTAGAACTTCTCAGACATTTCTTTTGTCGAAATCAATTAATTGATCTATGCTTTTGCCACATCTGGCAGCTGACTTGCACATATGGTTTTCGCTGTGATGTAACTATTCTGACATTTTAATATACTGTATAACAATACTTTTAATTAGGTAACTTCTTCTTTGGGGGTGTATTTTTGTATTCATTCAGTTGCATACAGTATGAAGGCAGACAGGAGACAAAGGAGAGAGAAGAATAATGACACAACAAAGACTAAACAAAGGTTGTTCAGTCCGTAAAATGTCAGAACATTGTGCAAAATGCCCATTCAATTTCCTGATGCCCAAGACGATGTCTTCAAATAGCCTGTTTTGTCTGACCAACCAGCCAAAACTTTGATATTTTTCCCTGAATTACTCGGCCATCAGAATAAATGCCAATTTTCCGACTGATTATTATTTGCTCCAGCCACCTCCTTTGTTTTTCATCTGAGCAACACTTGTCACACCGACAGACTTCACACTCTGACATTTCCACATGTCTCTGTTGTGATCCCGTCCGTCAATCCAGCTCTCTTTGTTTGAAAAAAAAAAGAAAAAAAAGAAAAAGCCCTTGAAAAAGACTTCTTAGAGAGAGCTGGAGCCCTGATTACTCTCCCTCTTTACAATGCTCTTTGTCTGCAGCCAGCCGAGTGGCGGCTGACCGTGCAGTGCTGACACGTGTGGAATAGGGGGGGGGGACTTGTTTTGTCTGCCGACCAACTCGTGCCCTTTTCTCAAAAGCCGAAGGAGTGGTTCCTGTCGTTTTGTCAGACGTTCATACAGAGGTCAAGGATGGGTGCCCACTAGCCCTGCTGTCACCCTTCATCCACTGACTCACTGCTGATTGCCTGGCAGTGGATGGGCTGTGGAGGACAACACAGGAAGTTGCCAGCAGTGTTAGCAGCCAGGCTCGAGGTTTGGCGTCACTGCAGAGCTTTTCAGACTCTTGGTTTGGTAATGTAATGTCGGTTAGATGGTATCCATGGTAGTTTGCCTCTGAAGCTTCAGCAAATGCTTCTGCCGGAGCGAAAATGCTGCGAGCAAATGAGGCGTGATGAAACAGCTGGCGGGCAACATGGCAACGCAGAGTGATATGCCGTGGCAGCCGATGTCTCATCGGCAAAGCATCATTTGCAATTTCCTACTGTATGAAAGATCCAACAAATCTTAGTTTTCAGCGCACACGTGGTCTCTGTCTTTGTTCTCGTGTGAATTCAAAGTCTATAGAGATGTTCACAAAGGCAACACAGCAATTAAGCCAGCCGATGTCTGTGCAGATACTGATGTCTGCGCCGATAGTTTATTGATCACTTATGGGTGTGACCTTGAATGGTTACAGTATATCTCTCTTCTCTTCACCTGAATTCATATAGTATCACATTGACAGATTTATTTATCTCCCAAAAGTTTAGTGAAATATTTTTTTAAGACCACATACATACATGGTATTTTGGAAAACAGGCTTCCTTTTCTGAGAAGAATTAGATGTTAACATTGATAACACACTCATCAGTGCCCAGACAGTACAAAGATGTCAACAGAGGGAAACAGCTAGCTTGGCTCTGTCCAAAGACTACTAAATCCACTTACCATTACCCCCAAAGCTCATTAATTGCTACCTTATATTCCATTTCTTTGATCAGTACAAAAATGTAATTGTAGAAAGGATCTTTTAGACTTCGACTTCGACTTAGACTTCACTTTATTGATCCCTTTGGGATGACTCCCTTTACTGCTGCGCATGGGGTTTCTTGGCCACATCCCGTTGCCCATGGCAACGGAAGAGACAAGGATGCCACCCCCCCAAACTTTATGCTAAGCTAAGCTAACCATCTACTGGCTCCATCTATTTACTATCAGCACTGAAAGCAAATGAGCGTCTTTCCCCAAATTGTCCACCAACTCCTTCGACTCTGGTTGTCCTCACTTCTCACAACTTCGATCCCCAGAGTTTGCTGTCATGTGTGGCCTTTGGGTACGGCTGCGAGAACTTCTCCAA
Organism: Terapon puta; assembly: GCA_028564955.1. Lineage (NCBI taxonomy): Eukaryota > Metazoa > Chordata > Actinopteri > Centrarchiformes > Terapontidae > Terapon > Terapon puta. The sequence continues at coordinate 9,261,286 of JAOXYL010000051.1, read as the reverse complement.
GTACGAGGAGCAAGGCATTGGCATCCAGTGGCACAACATACACAAGAGTCCACAGGATGGCGAACCCTACACTTTCATCGTGTCCATCGTCATGATGCTTTTCGACGCTGCCTTGTACTGGGTGCTCACTTGGTACATCGAGAATGTCTTTCCAGGTATTCATTTTCAAGATGATTTCATTTGCGTCATGTCATTTGTATACTACTTTATTAAAAAAGGGTGGCAAAATGCTTAAATGTCGTATTCAGTTGTAGTCTTCTTTCATAGGATCCCCTCCCTTAGCTCCCCTTAAATCAATAGCCAATGCAGCTACCCTAACAGGCTAGTCTTAATGCTTTTCTCATCGACTCTAATTAAAAGAAGACAGGATTTGTGCCAGGCTGTCAAGAGGAAACATACACTGTAAAGTACCATATTCCCTCAAGCCAAGCTGTTATTAAAATGTGAATAATGTTCTCCACGCTTGATCCCAGGCCAATATGGAATCCCTAAGCCATGGTACTTCCCTTTCACTTCATCTTATTGGTGTGGGACGGCCTCGGTGGCTGACGATAAACCCGACTTGCTGAAGGACTCTGCTGTACATAGCGGTAAACTCCCACTTTCACTTCTCACCTGTGCTGTGTTGCTGTAGTGTTACATACCCACGTACAATGCATTTCTCAGATTTTCACGTGAACTGGGGGAATAAGTTAATTGGGATGGGTTGCAACCAAACATTAGCTCCTTATTTGTCACGTAGGGTGATAATAGAGTTTAGCGCTTTGTGAGGGGAAAAAAAAAGTGAGTTTCAAGTCAGGAACTTGTTAAAAAAAACAATTTCCAATTAACATTGAGCATGAGAGAGTTGGTTATTTTTGTCTTTTAGTGCTCGGCAGGGTTTTTACTTTTTAAAAGGCCCAATCAGTATTTTTGACAGTATGAATTAAAAAGAATAATTGCAAACCTAATTAAAGAGTTTGAGAGGAAATGCAGCACTTTGTGTGTTTTATCCCAGTGTATATAGATGCTAGCGCTTTTACAGTTAGTGTCTTTGAAAAGCATTTATCTTTGATAGATAACATTTTTACGTGCCTTTATGCCTGTTTCTATGTATACATTTGTATTTATGAATGAATGCATGTTTGTCTGAAGAGTATCTGGAGAAACCGCCGCCGAATATGAAAGCAGGGGTCTCAATCCGCAATCTTGTGAAAATCTACAAGACTGGAAAGAAGCTCGCCGTGGACGGACTGAGCGTGGACTTCTATGAGAATCAGATCACATCTTTCCTCGGCCACAATGGAGCAGGCAAAACAACCACAATGTGAGCGGCATTATCTATTTCTCCCATGCTTTGCCACTTGGCTCGGCATTCATGTCATTTCACGGGGTGCAACTAATCTAACTTGTACACAATGCCTACTGTACTGCAGCTACATTAATTCGGTGGTCGGCGCTGTCAAAGAGTGACATCTTCTGAGAGGACATTTATCACACGGAGTCAGCTGTTGTGGCGATGGTGGGACTTATCTAATTGTTGCTCTAAAAAAAAAAAATTGCGGAAAGGTTGGAAGGGGGTTTGGGATGACAGGAAATAACTGAAACCCACTGGCCCAGAAAGAACGAGCGAGAGAGAGAGCAAGTGATGCAAGACTAAGGGCTGAAGGGAAGACATCCGCTCTGAGCAACTGTAACGAAACATAACAGAGCACAATAGCAGAAAGGACAGAGGAAGGACTCTGTCACACTCTGAGGCTCTGTGCGGATGCCTTTTCAGAGCACAGTATTCATCTCTCTCTGAGATGTATTGTTACAACTAAGTTTGTGTACACATTTTAAAATAAAGCTCATTTAATATCATGTAGATTTTTTTTGTCACATCCCAAATAGGCAACAGCTTATGTCAAAAACATTCAATATTACATTTTAAGTGTTTGTTTAGTCCAAATATGTGGATTTTTTATCCTATTTTATGATATTTTCTGTGATGTTTGGTATTTATGTGCCCACTAGTATGTGATTAATATGTAATTAATAACCTAAGACTGAACACAAGTTTATTGACATGATCTAGTTAATCATCACCCACAACCTTCTGGTACAGATGTACAGTACTGGATCAGTTTTTCCATACACAGCACAGAACGTAACATAGTTTATTGATAAATGTTTTAAATGGAGGTGGAAATAAATGTAAATCAGCATTATGTTCAACCAGCTGCTTCTAAGTTGCAGGCACTCTCCTATGGAGTGCCTTAGCAGCTCTGTGATTCAAGAGATTAATTATCATAAATTAGAAATCCTAAAACAGACAGAATTCCTACCTGAGCTTTTTAATTTGTAATCATGTACTTTTTTTTTTTTCTTCTGTGCAGGTCTATACTGACAGGGCTGTTCCCACCTACATCAGGAACAGCGCTCATCAACGGCTACGACATCCGCACTGACATAGACAGCATCCGAAAGTACTTGGGAATGTGCCCACAGCACAACGTCCTGTTCAACGAGTGAGCGAATTTATCAGCTCCATCTCAGCTCTTAACCAGTCATTGGTGTAATCATGTTTTGCTGCTGGTGTATTTAAAAAAAAAAATAGATGGAGTAAGAAAAAAAAAAAAAAACATCATTACGATGCAGTTTAATCATACGCATAATGAGGGCGCAGTCTTGGCTTCTGTTTCACTTCAACACATCATTATCCCGTTCCCCTTTTTTCTGCAAAAAAATGAAATGAACTCTGCTCACTCCATCCTCTAAATTTCTCCTAATAGCATCGCTCTTGACCACTATTCCATTTTTTTGTTTCACCTTTAGATTCCCCTCTATTTCTCTCTCTCCACAAACTGATCACCTGCAACTCGACACAAGTCCTACATCATAATTATGGCTGAGCACCTGCAAATTACTTCCATTAATATTAATCCCAGACAGTCAAAGCATCTATATTAAGTAGGGTTAAAATATTCATGCAAACACAGAGGTAGACATTACGAGGCAGTTTTAATGAAATCCCAGACTTTTCTCTCCACGTAGGCTCCTAAAAGTGCACTTGGAGCGGTGGCATGTTGTCATCAATGTGACATTTTTGGAAGTTTCAAACTCTCACGTTTGAATAAGTGGCAGGTGATGCGCTCTTTTGTCGCTCGTGCCTCCTCACATGTCAGTCAAATGGGCGTTGTGGTGTTATTTTCGCCTTTGTAGGCTGACAGTGGAGGAGCACATCTACTTCTACGCCCGGCTGAAAGGACTGAGCCGCGATGAGGTGAAAATTGAGATGGACCAGATGATTAAGGATGTTGGTTTACCACATAAGCGGAAGGATCTCGCAAAGAACCTGTCAGGTGTGTCTGTATGTGCGCATGTTGACATGTTTTGCATGTGTGTGTTTTGGCGTCTGATTGAAATTATGCAGAGATGTAAATTTAGCTTTTGATGTGTGCATCGGTCTGGGCGCATGCATTTCCCCCCGGGAGTGAATATCATCTGTAGATTATCCCTCCCATTCAGGATGAAGCCGCCCTGTTATGCAGCTCCTTTGCCAGCGCATGTGCACGCGGCTGCCGTCCCGCACACACACACGCATCGCACCTGTGTGTCACAGGTTGTAATTCATTGTCTGGGGGGGCATGAGCAAGTCCTGTTTGACAAATTGTCTGCAGTCATGGATTGCTTGTGAGCAAAATCACTGAAATATGACTTTCAAGGTTGATCTATGCTGACATTTCCACTACATTAGCACTACATTGGATGCATCTTGAAGAGTTCGCCATGAGAGTGGAGACGGGGACAACCTCAACTTCCCTGCTATCAGTCATTTTGCATAATACAAGAGACAATAAAACCTGGAGAGGTACATCTCGACACATTTATTCCTCTATCAGTCCCCAATATTGTGTCCATTACACATCTGAAACCTGACAGATGGTTGTGAGGGATATTTCACTGATTACAGCCAGAGAGTCTGTTACCCAGGGCTGAGATGAATATCCATTTCACGTCAGTCGCAGTTTTAAAATTGTTTTATCACACTGAAAGAGCACATATCCATGATAAAACGTGGCTGATGTTGGTTGCTCTGTCTTCTAGGTGGCATGCAGAGGAAGCTGTCCGTGGCTATAGCGTTCGTGGGCGGCTCAAAAATCGTCATCCTAGATGAACCTACTGCAGGAGTGGACCCCTACGCCCGCAGGGGTATCTGGGAACTGCTGTTAAAGTACAAACAAGGTATGGGATCAGTGGTAAGAAGCGAGGCTCCGCTAAAGGCTTTGAAGTCCCCTATGTTTGTAGAATTGGCTGGAACGCACAGGGCGCATGTTTGATCTGTTTCAAGCTGAGAAACTTTCCAAAACTGAAGCCAAGCTCAAGGTAAACTTTTAACTGACTCGGCTCAAATGTGTTCCTTATGAAGGCTGTTAAGGTAATAGACCATCTACACTCTTCTTCTTTCTTTCTTTTTTTTTTTTTTTTGCCTTGCTCTGTGTGACACTCAATTGTGGGTGGAGAGAAATTGTAATTTGTACTGGAACAGATTGAAATGGAAGTGAAGACAAGTGAATCCAAGAAGCTTTAATTGACATTGCTATTTAACAGAGTCCCTAATTGTCTGCCGTATCAGTCAGCTTGTCACCGCCTGGCCTTATATACTTTGCGGTTGCTGGTGGCTGTACGCGGGACACGGACATTATAGTAACACATTCTCTCGGCAGATGTCTAAATGTTTAATGTGCATTGAGTGACATTCCGCCCTCACTGTGTCATTAGCTTCTCCCTCTCTAATCAAGTCCTTTCACTCCAATTGGGAGGCGGAGATAACTCTGTTATAATGAGAACACCCACATTCTGGCTCATTGAATGAATCATGTTTTGTGCCTCTCCAGTCTTATTTGCGCCATAGTGTTACTAAGGTTTGTCATTAAGCAAAAAAAAAAAAAGTCTATTTGTCTGAAAAAGCTGGAGGCTGAAATTGGACTTTATAATCTTGCGGTTCTTCATAGCTAATTAAGTGTGTAGGTTTTTTCACGCGGACAGGTTGACTAGATGGCCCTAAGTGGTGTATTGTTTTGATTAAATTCAGCAGGGGCTTGTTTGGTCTTACAATTGCTCGCAATACAGCGAAACATATGCTAATAGGTCAGGAATTAAACTGTCAGTGTACATTTGAAACGGGTTCGCTTAATACATATTCAATATGGAGGCATGTTACTATTTGATTATTCCTTTGATCTTTGCATTTAAGGTGGCTTTTAATGTCCCTCGTGCCATGTGCCATTAGACTATTACCGTGGAAGGTGAAGATTTACAGTAAAAATTAGCAAATTATGAATATTTAATTATTATCCATTACTGGAAGTTGATTACTATTAAATTACCCCACTCATTATGTTATAAAATGGGCCTTGAGGATGATATTCGTATAATGGATTTTGGATATTCCATCCATTTGCCCTCAGCCTTGTGTGTTTTTGCTGCGACAGCATCATTTTATAATGCCTGATTTATTGATCGTAATTGATCACTTTACCAATTAACAAGACTTTTTTGGTGCCCCTGAAGGCCTGGTTCTGTGTTCTCTTTCATTTTTTTTTACCTTACATCGCTGTTTAGTGCCATTTTAATATGGCACTTTATTTTATTTAGATGCGTATGAAACACACCGTAACACAGATTACATTTCTCTCACTGACTTAATGAATTTCTCATTTTAGCAGCTTGTATCATCGGCCATGTCATGATTGCAAGTAAAAACTTCAGCATGCTTGAAGCAAGTTATTAAGATTTGATTAGAAATTATACTGTTAAATAATATCAACCAGCTCCTGCAAAATGGCATTAACAAAAAGCAGAATATTACAACATTAAGCATTTCAGAATCCCATGTTGAATACTGACACCACGGGTGCTGCATTTAGGCTGAGATTAGACCTGACACGTGTAGGCAGGTGATTCAGTTTGTGAGGCAGAAGGGGTGCAAAGGAAATGTGGGAAGCAGAGAGTATTTTTAGCATTAGCACCCAATGTTAATATAGTTGTTTTGTGTTCCCATGCCTTCTTTGACACCTCTGAAATATATGAAAAACAAAGTAAAGGTTTTTCATAAGGATGTGAAATTATTAAAAGAAAGATGCTGGTACATGATGTGAGGTATAATAAATATTGAGGTGATATTGAATATATCATAACAAGTCTTTCTCACTAGACTTACCTTGAAAACCCACTGATACAAGTCAAGTTGGCTGTTTGTTGCAACTCCATTTATTATAGACTCCGATTGAGTTTTTCTGCCAGTTGTGAGAAACTGAAACTGAACTGCCATGCATAATGCATATTCCCCAGGAATACAAATTAATGTGGGGCTGAAGTCAGTGTTGCAGTATAAATGGCATAAAAATGCATCAGCCTTTGTGCCTTGCGTGTGTCCTTACATAAGCAGGCTTCATGGCATAGAAAAGCAACAGAAAGAAGATTTCTTGGGTTTTTAAATCAAACGCCTTCAATAAAATATGTTGCAGGGACTATATGACTTGGAACGTCATATAACATTTAACACAGTGCCACCAAAGCCTGGGTGTGTGTGTGCTCCCTTTGCACCTGCGTGGGTTTTCCTCCCACGGTCCAAAACCACCCAGGTTAGGTTCATCTGCAACCCCACACTGCTAACGGAAGGATGGATGAAATGATTGTCGCTAACAGCAGTTAAAACAGTTTTGCCCAATAATTCATCTTTCTTCTGTTGTATTTTATATCTGTCTGGCTTCACTCAACCTCTGTGAAATCCATTTCTATCAACTTGATTTAGAGGGACGGAAGCGAAATAACAGAAACCAGATTTCCAGCCCCACTCTGCTGTACGTGGTGCGAGCGCTACCAATTTACCTGAACACACCCAACTCCATTTGATATATCACTTTGTGCTGTAATGCACCACAACACACTATAAATCAGAATACCTTTGTGGGCCATCTGCAGCCCAAACACATTTATTTAGCTCCCAACTCACGGATGATGCAGTGCGATTTGATTTTTTTTTTCTCCCTCTCTTGTAAACCACAACAAATCCCCAGGAAAATCATCTGTGAGTTTGAGCATCCCATACGAAATGAGCTGGCTCCGTCAAACTAAACCTCAAGCAATCTCCTCAGCCCACCACCTTCATAAGCATAGCTCCCCCCCTCACACACAACCCCCCACCCCCCACCCCATATGTCAAATTGACTGGGTTGTGGGCGTTCATTCATCTTGTGCATTTTGTTGGAGTTTGTATATAGAGGGATCCAGACTTGCTTGGCATAGCATAAGGCAGCACTACTTAACTAAGAAGGGATGGATTTAGCAGCTCAGCTGGTGGCAGGGCACAGAAAGGGGGAGGGCGGTGGGAGGAGGGGAGACAGAGCGGAAATAGTTGGCCAAGCAAAATGGCTGCACCGGGCTGAAGTTAATGACCTCTGAGTGTGTCCTTGTCCCTGGGATAATGTGACCTGCGAGGATACAAATTTAACTTAGGGAGGGAAAAAAAAAAGAAAAGAAGAAAAAAAAAAGCCGCCAAGCTCAGCAGAGCTCCTGACCTTTTGCAACAACAGCCAACAGATTCAGTGCAGAAAGGGTGAAAAACTCCACCCAGTCAGCTGCTACCGGGTACATCTCCTTGCCATGTTTGGAGATTAATATGCTTGATATGGCCCACCTGTCATCTCTGTAGGGAGTTGGTGTGATCTGAAACTTGCTCTTCAGAGTTACGCCTTAACAAGGCTATCACACATGCTGTCAGCACGGGGTACTAAGGTGCAACAGTGCTCTGAGCAAAATGCTAATGTCAACATAGAAACATGATGTTAAAGCTTCGTATCAGCTTCAAATAAACTTTGGAATATACATATTTTTGCACAAAACCACAGCTGTGGATTTTGTCCTGCATCATTTGCACTGAAATTACATTAAGGAAAATTTCATAGTGGTCCATTTAATGGTTGTGATCTACATCTACATCATATTAGTAGATCAACTGGCCGACAGAGCAGCACTGCCATTCATTATCAAAAAAAACCCCAGTTGTAATTACCATTTATTGACTTCTGTGGCCTTACCAACTGAAAAAAATGTAATTATCTTGTGCCAGCACAGTCATATCAAAGTAACTGACTTCTAAGCCTTTTTCTTTTTTTTTTTGTCACTTCATAATAAAGGTATCGGGGTTAAATGTTTTCTGCTTTAAAGCATGCCTGGATCAAAAGTTGGCCTGTACTCTGTGATACCGTCAGTCTGTGTTGACTGCAGAGACATGGCCACGTTGTGACTCCATTACAGATCTAGTCCTTTTTCCTCTGATTTCTGGGGTATGTGATAATTAATATGTGTTATCTGATACGGCGTGATCTGAAAGGATTTGCACACCTGTGAATAACCTCGCGACGCATGCTGTAGTTGTCATCGCAATTGTGCTCAGTTTGATGCCTCTCGAATCAAAGGACTCGCAGCACAAAAGGAGAAGGGAGAGCTGAAATAAAATGCGGTCTCATAGAAACGCTGGAAAGTAGGCTTCGGGTGGCCTTTATCATAATTTTAATTTTGCCCCAGATTCACACCCACGCGCTCCTCTGTGGAGTTTGCTTTGTTGCCATGCGGATAAGCATGGCTAGGAAAACACAGTGGAATCAGCAGAAAGGAGATAAGTGACTACCATGCGGAGACAGATTGTGATATTGGCTTGATTTGAACACTTTTGATCTGTGGCATCTTTTTCTTCTCAGGCTCCTTTTTCATAACAGCAGTTGTCAAAACAAACAAGGTCCAAAGAGGGAAAAAAAAACTCACAAGTGCTATTCATTTTATAAATTCCAGTCTGTGCCTTAACTTTTTTTTTTTTTTTAATCTTCGCTGCAGACAGGCACCGTCTGTGACTCCTACGCAAAACATACACCACTGAAGTCATCAAGCATGTGCTCCTAACGCGGCCATTCGTGCAAAATCGATCAAGCCTCCCTGTCTGTCTGCCCGTCTCTCTTCAGGTCGCACCATTATCCTTTCTACGCACCACATGGATGAGGCGGACATCTTGGGCGACCGCATTGCCATCATCTCCCACGGAAAGATGCGATGCTGCGGCTCCTCGCTCTTCCTCAAGAAGTGCTTCGGCAGCGGCTACTACCTCACTCTGGTCCGAGATGGGGCCGAGAAGATGACCTCTCAGCGCACCGGTATCATTGACAGTCAGGGCAAAGAGGTACAGACAGAAAGTGTGTATGGTTTTCAGCTTTTTGTGGCTTTCTGCCCCTAAGTGACCACTAAAACAACTGATTAATGCTGCTTTAAGATTACACAGAACATCATGTTCTTCTGTGATGGATATTTTCCTTCCCTTTGGTCTAAGCAAAACTTTAGAGTTTGGTCTAATTTAAAGTAGACTGAACCTCAGTATTTTCTTTTAGTGGCATCAAGCACTAAAATTCGGTATAAAAACATGTAAATTTGGTGATCAAAATCCATTACTTTGATATCCTCAAGGATGCTTCCCCAGTGTACTCGGCTCTTGACAGACACGCATTGGCTATGTGGTCTCATTATCTTCAGATAAACACAAATTTGCTGATTAGGACCCTTGGCTGACCAATTAACCTTCTTTTTCATCCTTATTAAAGCGTCTTTACACGAAACTGCCATAATTGGAAGGGCATCATTCTTTCTGACTTGACATATCAAGAGAGGAACTTACACCGCAAGCCCCTTTGACACAACAGTAACCTCCTTCTGGTCTATTATTGAACACGGCTTCCTCTGACTTTCCCGAGTGCTGTCTTTCCCTCTTGCTGCCCTCCCCCTATAATGATCTGTGTTTAGTCTCTCCCAGCATGAGAATTGGCAAACGCCTACGTGCTGGATGATACTAATTGTCACCGGGGAGAGGGGTGATTCTCGCTTTTGCTCGCCAATGGTGCCTCGCACACTTAGTTTTAATCAATAGGAGCAAATGAACAAGATGCACCGATGCCAGCAGGGCTAGAGCAATTACCATTAGTCTGCGGGCTCTTTGAGGTGAGCAGAGCCATTTGTTCGAAATAAATAAATAAACACGCAAACACCTTTTTTTTGTGGGGAAAGGTAGAATGGCGACCAAGATGACGGCTTTGTAATTCAGTGGAAGATTTTCCAATTACACAGCCAGTGGAATTTGGATACAGATGCTGGACAAAGTTTGATGGTCCTGATCTCATTCGGCGTGTGATTAAACTCCATTTAAGAAATGTCATCAAGGTCTTTAAAAAGGAGGTTTATTTAACCTTTGTTGCCATTAAAATGCAATCTTCATCCATGTGTACTCTCTTTAGACGGAAGAGATTGTGACTTTATATTACATCGCAAGTTGAGCGAATCACTTGTTGTCTCATGCACGTAGTTTTATTTAGAGCGGTGGATGGCATCAATTATTCCATTAACGTAAGACAGGAGTCATCAAGGAGGCACTGTTCATCATTCTAAGTGGTACGGCATGATAAGGCCTTTCTAATCCAATTCCGATAAACAGGAGAAAGACTGTCCTTCGAGGTGCAGCAGCGTGGATGATGGCATCGGCAGCCAAAGCTGGGACGACTCTGAGCCTTCAGGTAGGAGCGTTATCTCTCTCGCATGTTGAAGGAAAGCGATGCTGTGCGAAGTTGTTGCGCGACATGCATTTAAACAACAAATGTGTATATATTTCATCCGAACTTGATTATTCTGTCTTCCTCCACTCATCCCTTTATAACACCTCTATGAAATCGTAAGTTGCCATTAGAGACAAACTGGATCACATCCTATAGCTCAGCTCCATGTCAAAATCAACAAAGAAGATCCATTAGCCCACAATTTTTTGTTTTTATTCACATTTTCAATAGCAAACTAACAGACACCAGATGGGTAATAAAGTATCTGCTACCTTCAGATGCTGTTGAAATGTACAAACTTGAGTGGTAGAGTGCACTTCAGTGTCCAAGTGAAATGGTGCCGAAGAGGGAGAAGATTTGCTGCTGATAGAGAGAAATTTTTACGAAATGGAAAATAATGGGCATTTCAACATAAATTTAGGTGAACACTATTTTAATCATAATATATCAGAGTTTAAAAAAAAGGTAAGCGATAATGTTGGTGGAAAAGCTCCTCTCCAGCAGTGTTGACGCATTGTGACTGTCCATGTGAGAGGAACCATCTCTAGTGGCTGTTGTCCACTCTTCCAAGAATTGGTGGTCTTCTTGGGGATTTTTAAACCCAAGCATACATAGCAACATGATCCGGTCCTTCAAAATCAAATAAAAAATCTCTAGAAATTAGTATTTGTTACTTTCCTGTCTCCTCTGAGCTGTCTTAAAGGAGGTATCATCAGTATTTTAATGACAAACATATGAAATGCTAATGTGGAAATCATGAAAAAACAGCACCAAACAGCAGACTGACACAGTTAGAGAGTATCTGGTTAACACAGTAGAGTATTTAGCAGCTAAAGAGTGAGATATTTCCCTCTGGACTTGGTAGAGACCAAACACAGAGCTAAAAGAAAGTGAGAATTACTGATAATGTTTCTCAGTGATTACCGGATGTGTGAATAAGCACCCACTTGCTAACAAGTTTGCCATATCATATTGCTTAAAAAAATAAGATAATCATGTGTTAACAACTTGATTATGCAGCCCCCAAGGGATTTTATTTTTTTACTCCTCTAGTGTCTATTTAATACAGTTGATGAAAAGCAATATCACACAGTACTTCCAGTCTTCTAGGGTACCCTGGAATATAATAAATATACATAGTGGATTAAAATGTTGTTTAACTCCTAATATCTCTGAACCCATTTTTAATGTCAAACAAACTAAATCAGCCCAAGACAGTTTGGATCAGTGTTTCACCCCATATTTTAGACAATTCTGTGATATACTATTGTCATGTAACTTTTTTGTATATTTGTATTTTAGTTATCAAGTTATCAACCAGTTGTTCATTTACTTTACAGCAGTGTGTTAGTCAAACGACTGCACCTTGTGATCATGCTGGCGTTAGTTACGTTCTTCTGGATTTAATCGCACAGAACAGAGAGAGACACGGTGGAAACAGAACAGATATTTTCCCAGCTGACACATGTGATGCTTGCGGTTTTTCGCCTTGATCGCGTAAACAAAGGCGCTCATCTTGAGATATGATCAGAAGAAAAAGATCTCAGGTAGGCTCCAGTTTATTATGCGTGACAAAAAAAAAAAAAAATCAAAGCCACTCATACCTTCAAAATAATTACACACGCGGTGGTTATACATGAGATACTTCTGCAAAGTGACAGCACATTTCTCTTTATTAACGTGCGTCGCCAGCAAACAGGGGAGAAACACACGAACAC
>JAOXYL010000051.1:9236128-9248852 GCA_028564955.1 Terapon puta | reverse complement strand
ATACTTCTGCAAAGTGACAGCACATTTCTCTTTATTAACGTGCGTCGCCAGCAAACAGGGGAGAAACACACGAACACACACATTTCCACAAATAATTCAGTCTGATGTGTGAAGCAGGTCCATTTACTTTTTCATAAAGCGCCAGGCCGTTGGTTGTTAAGCTGCAGTAATTATGTATGAGAGGTTCTGGATCAATAATGGATGCGGTGCGTTCTGCAACACTGTCCTGATTGATTCTCACTAAGACCCAGCTTCAGAATGGATGAGGCAGGAGAATTATGTCTGCTGATCTGTTTCAGTGTGTTTAAAGGTCACGGAATCAGATGTTCTGATCTCACTTCAAGAGATTTTTGTTAAAGTTATGCTGATATTGTAACGCTAGACATATTAAAAGTCACTTTTACTTATATACTGTATTCCTTTGCAATGAAAAGCAGCAGTTGCACTTGACTTCTCTGTTAGACCTCGCCAAAGAAACAACTTCATCTAAAAAGATTAAGGAAATATGGACTTTTTTCACATAGATCTGCTGTTTGTAGCATCCTCTTGAGTTTGTTGTTGAGTAATTTTTTTTTGTTTGCGGCTGTCTGAACGGCAGACTTGACAGCCGTGGGTCAACTTGTGAGGCGCCACGTCCCCGAGGCGGTCTTCTTGGAGAGCATCGGTCAGGAGATCACCTACATACTGCCTTATGGTGGAGCCAGAGATGGGACCTTTGCCCTGCTCTTCCAAGAGCTCGACCTGGCCACGGCTGACCTCGGCCTGACCAGCTATGGCATCTCTGACACCACTCTGGAGGAGGTACGCTAAGCGTGGGATTGACAACCTAGCTGGAGATGCGAGCGTGCACACATATAGAGAGGCTGCCTACATCCACGCAGAAACAGGAAAAGTACAGATAAAACTGACGCCTTTGTTTTTCTTTTCTTCTTTTTCTTATCCCTATTGCTGCAATTAAAGTTTTTGTAAAAAACTTTTTTTTCTTCATCTACTCCTCCTTCCTCAGCTACCTTTTGTCTTTTGTCTGTTCCTTAGAGGCCACAAGTAAGCAAACCAAGTTTTGTTGGCAATGTTTCAAATCCCTTCGAAAGCTCAGGAAGGCCAAGAATTACCAAGATGGTATCACTTTTTAAAGCAACTTTACTTTTTAGCTAATAACTTAAAAAACAACAAGGATTGGATATATTTTTTCCTCAGATTCAAACTCAGTATTGATGTCCCGTTTGATAGTTATGACAGATAGAGTCTACTCATTCTTGGCCTTTGTGCACAATGTATGGTCAAAGGCTGAAGTCAAGCCGTATCCTAAAGTGTGAAATGAGCTGCGGGTGAGTTGCAAAGTGAGACAGACATGTCATGTTCAGTTGTTGTATAACCAGGCCGGCCTTGCAATGACAGAATACGTTTAAAGATGTCTGCTACGGAGCGGCTTTAATGTAATACATTCTGCATGATGCGTATGTCAGCTGCTCGCGTCATATTTATGTCACAGAGCTTTTTTATTCGCGTGCTATGATGAACAAAGAGACTTGATGATGAACATGGCTTTGCTCTCCACAGACGCGCAGGCATCTTAAGCTGTAGTATTAAGCTATACCCAGATGGATGGAGAAAAATATCCTATGCTTTACATTTAAATGGTTTCAAAGCCCATTAGGTTGGCTAATAATGCGTTTTCACCAAGCTGAAAAACAACGGTTTCTTAAAAAGGTTGCGATATTCGTGAAAGTAAAGCATATGGCAAAAATATTTAAAGTAAGAACTTTCAAACTAATATATGGCTCCTGTCTGCAAGATGCCTCACACCACATTTTTCAGAAATGCTGAACAACAGTATTAGAGTATTATGACACACTGAAAAACATATTCATCTAACACCAGTTTATTTGAAGTTGCACATTTTTCCCTAAAATATTCGAACTTAAATGTAAAACGCAGTCACCCAGTTTAATAATAGCAATATTCGCAATGGCATTGTCGTGGCTATTATAACACACACACGCACATTATGCTGTCTTATTTCTCCCAGAGAAGTGACTCACACGGTGCATGCAGCTTCCACACTCGTCTTGGAACATGAGTGACTACCTTAATGCTCCTCGTATAACACTGACATGACTCAGACACTCATGGCCTGCAGGCAATGTAAATAATTCCTTTTGAATTTCTAAAACGCAGACACAACAAGGTTATTTCAGATGTCAGTTTTTTCTTCTTTTGAAGTCCGGCAGCACTTCAATTGAAATATGCAGTGATTTTCCACATACAGCACTAATAAACCAGGGCTGATAGATGGGATGTTTCATGGCCGTTAGTCATGTAATAACATTTATACTGGTTATTGTTATGGATAGCTTTTTTGAAGTAGTAGTCCTCGGGTACTTCAAGATGTCAGTGGTTTTATTTTATGTGTTTTTGGCTGAAATAATTCACCACATAAACTCATATTCGGTGCAAATTATGAATTTTTCAGGCTTTCCCAGAAGTGTGCAGAGACTCTTTAGAGGGCAGATGTTGAAACAGGGCTTAACATGCACAGCAGAATGAAATAAGCGAAGGTCACTTGGAAAATATTTCACAAACTTGGAGATTTATTTATTTTGACATATGGCCTGAATTAATAAATGATGTCAAGGAGGGCACCTCTCTGAGAGGAGCCAATTGGCAGGTGCTCAAGCAAAAGGTTAGGGTCTCTGTAGAGAGACAACCCCGATCTGATTCTAAGCAGAAACTCGACAGGGATAACCGCCATCTGCATCGAATCTGCGAACACTTTTTCACTAAATGTTGTGTAAAGTTAGGCGAGCCCAACAGTTTGCTGTGATCCCCCTTGTGTGCACGCTGATGAGGTGACAGGAATTGCATGGCGGCTCTTGTGGGACACTCCGCTCATGCATAATTTCTTCGTTTTGCAGATATTTCTTCGCGTGGCAGAAGACACAGGAGTGGACACAGAAATATCAAGTAAGGGGACAATATGTGTGCATGCTAACACATACACATACATATAAAGAGTAATGTATTGCCTCTCTACCTCTCTGGAAATGTTCATGTGGCTTAATCCCAACCACATACCCCATTAAAATATTGTTAATAACCATAATTGCTAAATATTTTACTAACCTATGTTCTTGGTGAGAAAATACACATTAGTGTTACAGAATCAGGGTGGACCACCACATGTCAGTGTGATAGACTAATTCCAGCTAAGTCCTGTATTTCAAAGGGAAAAGCCATTTTTCTTAGATGCTTGTTTTACCCCACCACACTGCACTGCATATATACTTGAATCATATTGTGTTTTGCAACCAATTCATACATCTTATTGATTGACCTCGTCAGATAAATCCTCCACCCTCCTTATTTGCGGAGTTTTTCTTCGCAGCTCCCCCCAAACAACTTCACTTTTCTGTTTGATCTCAAAATCTGATTTCCTCACGTTCCTAAAACACCTGGGTTGCAGCTTTTACGGGGGAATAATATGGGCGTCTAGCAGGGCAGGTTGCTATTCTTATTGTTATTTATAACCCTAAATTGGGTCAGGCCAAAACAACATATCTTATTTGTATTCCCACAGCAACAAAGGAGCTGCCGGTGAGAGACTGCAAGAGAAGCTCCCGCGGATCCAAGCGGAACAGCATCGCCAGCGTCCACGCTAAAACAGAGCAAGCCTATGGAATGAGTGGCAAGTCTCCAGATTTGTCAAACAGTGTTTATTTTTAATGAAGAAAGTTCAGTAAAACATTTGTGAATTTACTTTACTTACTTTACCAATGCAGAAAGTTTACTGATAATATTCATGGGTGTTTCTCCTGCAGAATTAAAGGAAAAGTTCACAAGTAAAGTAGAAGGTAGGTTCTTTATTTCCTCTTTGCAGCAGACAACCTTAGCTTTATTACACCAGCAAGTCCCACACACTTTTTATTCCTCAGTTGTTAACTTCTTTTAGTTTAGCTTCAATTTGACTGTTTCACCTCACTGGTCCTTTTCAAAAGAGCGCATAAACAAAAGCTCCGTCTTCGGAATAAGCCATTTTCGACAGAATTTTCTTCCAATCCGTGCACACATTATCTAACCTGTCTCTTCACCTATTCAATTTAGCCCTCATGAAAGAAATTCGCTTTCACACAATGCCTTTAATCATTGAAAATGGTTTTCAATCAGAATATGCTTTATTATCTTAATGACGGCTATGAAAATATAGTGCCTCTTCTTTTTTTTTTTGGCAATGATATTCCTGGAGAGTGTCAAACATAAAACCAAGGTTTTGTTTATCACCCTTTTCCCTCCTGAGTCACGCCCAAACACCATTTTAAATTTCATGATACATTAAAAAAGATACTTTCTACATTGAAGGATGAGCTAGTGCTGCCGGCGGGTTTAACACTTAAGTTATATTTGATCAGCCCATTAGCTGTGCTGGACAGCGTGCTCAGCAGGACTTATGCATATGCACAGATGATGAATAACATGACCGGGTTAATGTCC
Organism: Terapon puta; assembly: GCA_028564955.1. Lineage (NCBI taxonomy): Eukaryota > Metazoa > Chordata > Actinopteri > Centrarchiformes > Terapontidae > Terapon > Terapon puta. The sequence continues at coordinate 9,244,364 of JAOXYL010000051.1, read as the reverse complement.
ACACCAGACTTAAAGAGGAACGCCGGTGTCAGTGGGAGGGGATCCAGGATTATCACCGGATGGGAGCTGATCAGGAGGCAGTTCCTGGCGCTCTTTATCAAGCGCTTCCACAACGCCCGAAGGAGCCGCAAGGGACTCATTGCCCAGGTAATGGCCTCGGTCTGTCACATTGATGAATTGACGGGTTATACATGGAGGGTTGCATGGGAGGATCAAGGTGGGATTGTATGAAATACATGTTGGCTTTCAAAATCAGTTAATGACATGTATGATGGAGCAAGCTAATTTCAAATCTGGGGGGAGAAGTCGTGCCATCCGTCTTGATGGAGTCAACAGTGGTGGGGGGAAATCGACACAGAAGGCAGAACGTGTGAAAAGGAAAGAGTTTGACAAATGAAAGAGCGACACGTAGAATTATGTAACATGAAGTCAGTAAAGTGCACAGTTATCATCTTTACCTCCCAAAGGAAGCCCCGGTGTTGCACCAAAGAATGCTCGAGGGACCACAGAGGCCAAAGATACATGAACAGAGTGTTTTCTGCTGCTGTGGAGGGGATTTTTCCTTTTTAGTTTCTTTTTCTGTGAGTGGAAAAGTGTCAATACTCGGGAACAGGTTTGTCTCAGCACCAAATAAGGCCAATTCATGAGGTCCCCCGCTTTTGCATTTTGGCACAAAGCCACGCCGAGGGTGGCCACGAAACTGTTAACGCGTTTGGGCGCGTGGCGAGTCGATGAAGGGTGCTCAGTCGGAGCGCCATCGGCTCCGCTTGATCGCTGTGATTGGCACCAGCGAGCCACAGTGACACCCTTGATTTGTTTTGCCTTCATTTCGCTGCATGCTAATCATGTGTTTTCATCGGCAATGTATTGAATGTGATCGCATAACAATTACAGGGATGACACACTGCTATTAGCCTATTAAGTGTACGTCTATATTACTTTGCTCCTCATAAACATAATTTCAAAAGTCAAAACCAATAAATGGGCGCGAGTTAAACAAGTCAAAATCAATTTCGCAAAGTAGCAATTTCAAAGGTACTTAAATGATTTTTTTTTCATGCCCCCCCCCTCCTCAAAAGTGCGTTCTGACTTAAATTGTGTCGACACATGCACCAAACGCCCATCTGGATTCAAAGTGTGTATGAAAACATCATGCAGTGCCATCAGTTATGACAGCTGCCACGATGGCTGAAATAATCATAACTGAAAAGTGCTGCTCATCCACCGCAGCTGAGCGCGCGTGTGCGTGAGAGAGGGAGAGCAGCGTTTCACCTTTGTGAGGTGTACAGGTCCGTCTCGTAATTTGCTGCAGGACCAATCCCCATTAGTCACTGTCAGTCTCGGACGTCCCTCTTTAGTGAGCAGGATAGAGGGATAAGTGCGCGAGTGTGTACGTACAAGGGTGCACATTGTCTGCAAGGGCGCACCTCCTACCTCTCCCTCCTTCTTCATTGGGCTAAAGTTTTCTTTTTTCCTGTCTCTCTCTCTCTCTCTCTCTCTCTCTCTCTCTCTCCTACCCTTTCTTCTCCCATCATGTCAACAGCTCCCATTGTCGGCGGATATGATTGTGTGTTGAGGTAATCTCCTGGAATACAAGCGGTTAGGGGAATATAAAAGAGATTATGGCATGTAACACAAAAGGAGTGATTTATGGGAGTGAAAGTTGGGGACAGGCGAGCCCCGGCAGTGTCAGAGTCAGGCAGTTATTGGTCGTCTTGCGTCGGAGGAGTCTTCTGCTGCTCGAACTGCAACACCCCCTTTTTACCGAGCCGCGGCGAAAGCAGCAGTGGATGTGGATTGCGCGAACGCCCCTGTTGCCTTTTAAAATTGAATTATCGCCACAGCATGTTGCAGGAGGTGTTTGTTATATTTAAGTTTCTGTGTGTCTCCTTTCTGTTCATTCTTGGGGATAGAACTTTCTCCTCGCTTTGTCTGAATGCAGATAATCGCATTAACACATCAGTATAAATTTCCAAGGTGTTGCTGTACTTTAACACAGGGTGCAGCAATCAAGACGCCATTAACAAATAACAGACACAAATGAAGAAGCGCGGTCTAACGAGCCATTTTGACTTTGTGGGAAATAAAACACGCCTTAATCCGTGTTTTGGTGTTTGTACCCGGTTTGCAATAATCCCGTCCTCTTCTTTAAATCCCCAACAAACTTGAGGACGCGATAAACTCATGCATTGTTCATAGGAGTGCTCTGGCTTTGCGAGCATAATGACTTTTCTCCATGTTTTTTTCACAGATCTCTCTCAGTGGAAGAAGTACCAGCTGTCACCTGCAATTACTGTTGAGAGAGAGAGAGAGAGAGAGAGATAGAGCGCGAAAGAGCAACAGAAAAGAGAATAGTTCTTTCTTTTTTCGGCCCTGCCATTAAGCCTTTCAGTCTCATTGCCGCTCTTTATCTTTCTTCCTGAGCACATTTCCATGGCAATAGCTCCAAATTCAGGATTTTCAATTGCAGCATCTTAAATTGGCCGGGCAAATTGTGTCCCCGGCAATTAATCAAGTGTACGCAACCCCCCCACCCCAACAGAGTACGGCCCAACCTACAAGTGATTAAACATTAAAGATATCTTGCTTTTTTTCCCACTGACCTTTTTGCCAGCTCCAACAATGAAATGAAAAGAGAATTACATGATGAAGAAAAGAGGATTGGATGGGTGAGGGGCAGCGGTGGAGGATAGCGAACGCCGCCACCCTACACGTCTGCTTTTTTTTTTTAAAAGCAAACAACACAAAAGACAAGAGAATAGGGAGAAACTAATTATATGTGAGTGTCCGGATGAAGGTGGCAGTGTTGGAAGTGTTTAATCAAACCCATAAAGCGTGCCGGAGTGCCCAAACAAGCTGGTGGGGAGCATATTAATGTGTGCGCGTTATCAGCGGTCCCGTGTTTTTTTTTTTTTCGTTGATTGCATCAGTCATTTTGGAGCACGCAATTGCAGGGAGGGGGATGATGAAACCCATCTCACACTGGATCCTTTGCTGTCATGCTTGCACACATTAACAAGCATTTCAATGATGAAAAAAGAAAAAAAAAAACATTAATGTAACTTAATAAGTATCCAGAACGCTTTCTCCTTCAAGGAAAATTATGGGTAACATATCACAGACTAAATAGACCTCAAAGAACGCAAAACCACATGACCTGTCACATGATCCACCAGGATGTTTAATAGGGGTCTCTTAGGGACTTCACAGGTTAAAATCAAGGAGAAAGCCATATAAGGAACTTTGGAGGAACATTTAAGTGACTTGAGCTGTGTCACCGTGGATTCTTATTCACTTTTTATTGTGACATTGTTGGTTATAAACAGCACATCAATCCCATAACATACTGCTGTACCAGCATACAGCTTATTTAAATAAAGCTTTGAAGCAGCGAAACAGAAAGATTTCTATTCCTGGATTAACTTCCTCGAGTTGTGGTTGTGGCCCAAGTGGCAGACAGCACGCCTTTAAAGCTGAAAAGCGAAAGTTGCTTTGTTTTTGTTGCTTTGTGAATTTGTCCGGCAAGCGTCCCTGAAAAATACTCTCGAAATCTTCATAGTGATGAGGACACATCTGGGACGTATTTTGATTTTAAATTTCTCACTGCTCTCCCAGGTGGTCCTGCCTGCTGTCTTTGTGTGCCTCTCTCTGGTCTTCTCGCTCATCGTCCCGCCATTCACTGAGTATCCGCCGCTGGAGCTGCAGCCTTGGATGTACGATCTGCCTCAAACCACCTTTTACAGGTAACGCTGTCAAGATGTAGCATAAGATTCATTCTTTTTTTTTTTCATTTCTTTTTTCTGGCATTTTAACTTCAGTGCAGATTTACAATCTGTGATATTTCCCTTAAAGTTTAATAACAACTGTATTGCTGGATGATATAACACAAGACTGACAATAATAAGATTATACCCATTTTATGAAACCGTTAGATATCACTCTCTGTTGCTGTTATCCAGACAAGACGTTTATTTCCAGGGCAGAATCTTCCAGCAAATGATGTGTTTACTGCTGTTGGAGGCAGAGGATGGTGGATAATTTTACAAAGAGCTGGGTAGTTATAGTAGCAAGATCAACAGTAGCAACCACGACTGGGCAGATGAACAATTGTCTGTGAGAAACTTCAGCTTCAAAGACAGAAAATCAAAAGAAAAACATGTCACAGCGCTACTCGTGCTGTTTGATCGCCAAGAGATTTCTGCATTGCTGAGGTCATCAATCCGGACGCTGTCCCCTCCTTGGCGGCAGCTTGCAGTTCTGTCATTAAGAATCACAAGCGCGCTTCGTGACAAGCCACAGCCTTGGTGGACCGAGGACAAATTGAGCTTATTGCAGAGGATGTGGACACATTAAAACAACACCCTTGCACAACCCTGTTAAAGTTAGAGAACAGTCAAAAGTTTTATATGTAATTGTACGGTAAAATCTCTCCATATTCACACCAGTAAGCCCACAGTGTCTGCAGCATGATCTCTGAAACACAAAAGTGCTGCAAAATAACATGTTGAACTCTAATCACATGTCCAAACCGTCAAACTAATCTTGACGCTGTGTTACTTTGCTTAGTTTTACAGTAGAATTGTAAAGTCACCATACTTTCTGCAATTACAGAAACGCTTGTTGAGTATTTAATTCATGTGTCTGGTTCCAGCCACACAGTGTCAGTCCACCTAACTGACTAATTTTCATGCTGCTTCTTTCGCTTGACCAGTCCTTTGGCATCGCATTTGCATACCAGCACTTTCCAGCGTGCGGCTCGTGGGGCACACTGGCGCCGTTATCATGGGTAGTTTGCAAAAATGTTGACAAAGCGTGACTTTTCTTTTCCCCCCTTTTAAAACTGAAGCAAGAGTCTCGAAACAGTTCGCCACGCTTGGAACTGCGTCGCACTGAAGAAGTTCAGCACTTTTGTTCTCGAGAAGAGACTTGTTTTAGTCGTCCAAAAGAAAATACAATGTTTCTTTGCTCCCAGACTTTTACTCTGTCTTCATGCCGACAATGCAATTGAAACAGTGAAATGCAGTTCTTTGTCTCTCTCTCCACAGTGCTGACACATACAATATCTGTCTGTCCGCGGCTCTCTGTTCTCGGTGCTAAAACATTCAAAATAGCCCGTCTCTCTCCATGGTACTGAAACAGTCAAGCTGGGTCTATTCGCTGTTGCTACTTCTACCCCTGTTTTTAATTTGAACGCTGCACACGGAGTCCTCATAAGCACTTTGGTTCAATTATGTGATAGGGTACCAAAAACCCAGAAAACAAATACAACCAAACAGTGACACCTGAGCAACCCAGAATAATAGCTGAATCTTACCAGGTGTTTTCATAAGAGTGATTTCTACATGATACCGTGGTGCTATATCTAAACACTTGATTTTTTTCTTATCAGACCCACTGACCGGTTTCTCTTCTTTATGTCAGCTCAATAAAACAGGCGACAAGTGGGAATAAAATCCTGGCTCGCACACGTTGGATTTCAGAGCCCCCCCCCCCCCTCAGCAGACTGCATCGCATCGTCCCTGCCAGCGCGTGTTCGGTTTTCTCGGGAATTCCCGGGAAGCGCGATGCATTTTGATGTGTTCTCGATTTTCTCTGGCGTTCCCCCTGGCCGCTTATCAAACCCGGTGTTTCCTCTTGAGCGGCTGCTTGATGACGACGAGTGTGTTTTAAAAGGAGTTTGAGTTCATGCAGAGGAACAGTGCAGTGTATACATCAACAAAGCCAATGATCCTTTTTAGCGTAGAGTGACTGAAGATTATGATCGATCTAACTTAGAGGGCCACAGGGGCTTTGAACCTTGCTCACTCGAGTGTAATGTAAAACTGTGGCAATTATGCAGATAAGTTACCCTCTGCATTTTTACCATCTCATTTTTAAAAGAAGGTATTATTTGCACTCCAAATACTACACCAAGAACTCTCTTTGATTTCGTATTCTCCTCCTGTATTGTAATATCGCCTTCATTTGACTTTCTTCTAATATTGTCTCACTTCTTGCTTCTCTGATGTTTCATTTTGACTAGATGAACCATTCATTAGTTCCACTGTTTCTGTGTATATGCACAAGTCTTCATTTTCGGAACTGTCCAATAGTTTTATTATCTTGAATAACGCGGCAACCCAGGCATTGTTAATTGCAAAACAGATGGCTGCACATAATCCATTTTTACAATCGGACCACTTGAATCGCGCTCACTGGTGGCCGAGGAAATGACCGTGTGACCTTCATGGAGACGCCTCTAAATGAGACAATGAACACTGTATTAATCCAAATGGTTGGCTGGGCTGTGGCCACTGCTGGCAGAAAGCCATCAAGATGGTCTTTATGAAACACTGTGTTTTAACTCCCCCGGTACCCTTAAGATAAAGGGCAGAGTGTGTGTGGTTAGTAATGAGAATGAAATTGGAATGGGGAGATTGTTTAACTGAGACACAGGACTTAGATATGTGCGGGACACTCAGATAATAATGAAAGGCAGTGAAGAGCCCGTACTGTACACGCTGAATCTTGAGCAGGCTCATATCAGGTACGTGCTCGCGCGGGAGCACACATCAGAGCTCGAGGGAGGAAGAGCACGTCACTGTACAGCCAGCATTGTTTGTGAGCAGGGGGGGGAAAAAAAAGTCAGTAAACTCGCTCCTCATTGAGATAACCTCGGTGGCGTCTGCTTGAAATGCACCACATCTGATTCCCTGGTGCACATGTCTCATTTCCTTTCGGGCCCTCTTGGATGTCAAGATACGTTTAAGATTAATGATCCTCCAACCCCTCGTGCTTCGCCATTGTGGAGGACAGATTAGACGATTTGTAAAATCTTAATCATTTGTGACGGGAGACAGATGAAAGGACTTGTATAGTCCTAACCAGTTGTGACGTTTCATTGTATTCCAAACATAACGGACTTCATTCACAGACTTTTGTCACTTGGAGTTGTTGATTCGGTGGGACTACATTACGTTGCATTGACAGAATTAAATGAGAGCATTCTTCTGGCTCGCAAGATATCGCTGACCGAAGTGATTTCGGGGCCTTTAATATCAAAATAGCTTTGCTGTTCAGTGTCCAGCCCAACAAACAGTGGAGGTTAAAAGTCAGACCCAGCTTGCTCTGCCTCACTGTAATGTAAACTCAGCTCTTATTGACCGTTGGCAGTCTTCTCTTTGGAGATGAATCTGTGATCTCAACGCAGCCCCAGAACCTTAAAGAGGTCTGGTTGCGAAACACAGAGCGTTTCGATATTATCAAGGCCACACAGGCCAAACTGTGAATCGATTCAGCTGTTTAAAATAGAGTCCAACATGGTACTCTATCATCCAATGGAATGGCGATAGATTGTAGCCAATCATTGGTCAGGCTTTTTGGACCGCTCTATTGACATTTTGACAGACGACTTGTGCTCATTGATTAAAGTGACACGCGGAGCTCCTGTGAGAGATTAAATTGAAAACGTTATTGCACACGGAAACGTTTGAATGTGTATTTGTATTTATTATGTTCCCCATATTTACAGCAATGACGTGCCAGATAACGCGGGCGTGTCTCGGGTGGTGGAAACCTTGGTGAACAACCCCGGCTTTGGGACCCGCTGCATGAACGGAGACCCGATACCGTAAGTGGTTTTGTGTATACACAGAAACAAAATAATAGCTTTTGCATATGCATTTCTGCTAAACGGCATTTATGAAGTATGTGTGTGTGCGTGCGTGAGTGTGTATGTGAGGCCAGCAGTACCCCACCTGTCTCTGCACATATGCAAACATGGACTCATGCATATCTGAGCAAGTGCCTCCTTCCAGACAAGCTGTATTAAAGCCAGCCAAGTAACCCCAGAGCGTTGGAAAGGAGGGCTCTGCACGATTTTGAAAACCAAACAAAGATCCCGATCAGGACGAGCTGAATAATGAATACCTCTTTAAAATGAAAAATGAAATGGAATTATGACTGAGCTGCGAGCCCACCGAGTTCACAAGTGCTCGAACGGCTCACTGTGCTCAAGTTCTTCAGAAATAGACCACACACATTTTAATTCAGAGGTACTATACAGCACTGTTTAAGGAATATATTATGTGTGACTCACGTTGTTTCTACTAATTGGGGAAAAGAAACCCCTCTGATGGCGTATGATATTCTGTTAAGATAATAACTGTAATAGCTCAGTTCACTCTCATTATTCTGATTCTTCCTTACCTTTTTTACTGTACTATGCAATCATGTTTAAGGTGAGAGAGCGTATTGT
>JAOXYL010000051.1:9156615-9171793 GCA_028564955.1 Terapon puta | reverse complement strand
CACACACACACACACTTTGGCCTCAGGCGTTCTGCGGGCATAGCTTGCGCCTCAGTTACAAGGTAGTCTGCTGTTTTACTTTTTCTACGCCCAACTAGCCACCAGCTCCGTGAGCTTTGAGGTCAGGAAGTTTTACATACGTAGGTGCCAAATTCCAATAAAATCACAGTTAGACAAACAACGTGGTCTGGTTAAGAGTTGCTGCAGATGCTTTCGAAACACAGTGCACGATGAGGGAGAAGACTGTTTTACCTATGGGCGAACAAAGAACCATAATCCTCTCTTGGAGAATAACAATGTTTTACTGGGAGCAATTTGATTCCACGAAATCCCACATTTAAACAGTTTGGCCCCTTCATTAAAACCGGGTCGGAGCAGAGAGAGAGCAGAACTCGCCACCGCTAATGACCACGACCAAGCTTCCCTTAAGCGAAGTATTTAACCTCAAACCTGCCTCCTCTACCCTGAAGCCAACAAATACAGTCGGGCTGTTTGCACTGAATCGCTTCCAAGAGTGACTTTTGGACTTTGGTTCTCTAAAAAAAAAATTAAAGTAGAATTCGATCTCAGCAAACTCGACATGGTAACATTCAAACCTGTGCGCTCAAATGGTACTTCTGTAAAATCACATCTTTGTATTTAGTGAAGAGCTAAAGTGAGGAGGCAATAAGTATAACTTAACTTAGCATAAAAAGGGAGGAGGGAAACAGCTAGTCTGGTCCGGTCCAGAGTTTAAATTTTACATCTGACCTCTTTATTAAATGCACAAATGGAAATGTAAGCAGCATTATTTGTGGGTTTACAGGGAACAAGACCTCTCTGATTCAGGGCTGAAGCTCCACATTGAACGTGCAGACGTGAAAATGAGACTGATCCCCTCACCCGGCTCTGAGCGCGGAAGACAAATCAGCATGTTTCTCAAAATGCCAAGCTATTTTTGAAGGGTTCCAATGTATATAAATGAACACAGCCTTTTATATGAGCAGGGGAAATGATTCCTGTCCATACAAAGACGTACAGCATCCCACAGTAAATGCATCAGAGTAATTGGCAAAGCTCTTCCTTTGTTTAAAAAAAAAATGAAACTGACTAATGTTAAAAGGACTTTTTCTCTTTATCACTGACATTAAATTATAAGGCTACAGATTATATGAATTGGCTAATTAAAAACAGAAGCTTCAAAGGCTGACAGGATAGGTCTTTATTACCCTGCTTTCATTATCTGTGCCTCTCAAAAACAAAAGCCCAAAAGAACACTATTGTTTATTTCTGTTCATTTATGCATTAACTTTCTCTGTGTCCCATTTAATTTATAGGCAAGTGTGTGGCCGTGAAGATGGATTTAATTCATAGGAAGTCTGAGTACTTTCTAATGGAATTGGTCTAGATGGTCTTTTTTATGTCTTTTTTCCCCCCCTCTCCATTGAGATTTTAAATACAATCTAGTAATTCACGTATCCTTTTATACTCGCACAGCCACTGAAAATCTTTTAATGAAAAAGCAATGCTCTTATCATTTTATATGATCCTCTTTGTTGCCTCTGTCTGTTGAGTAAAACTCTCAGCGTAGCCTCGCCGCGGCAGACGGCTAATGCTAAGAGAATAAAAAGCCCGGACGACGGCGGTGTTTACAGCACAATGAAATACACACAGCTTTTTATGAACGCCATAGGATTGATTTCTTCTGACATTAAATGGGCATCACGGGGAGAAGAATGATTGTTTTATTCTCTTTCTCAGCTGGTCAAAGATGTCAAACTGACATTCACTGTGTGAGCCGGGACGCTTACTTGATGCTTCACAGCCCTCGTCTGGCAACTGGTTCGCATGCGTCCCGTTGTCTGTGCTGCTATTTCTGTTTGTTTTAGAGGTGGAGGGTGGGAGGGAGTGCAAAAATGAGATGGTTAGGAGAATGTCCACAGGGCCTTTGGTATTTTATGTGAGTTTTTTTTTTTAATCTTTCACTGAAGTACCTTTTTCTCCCTCATTGATATTCCAGGTCTTTGTGAATTTTGCGAGGGACCAGCACGGGGAGAAGGACTCTGAGGCGTACGACAACCCAGTGGACACTTCGGACGAGCTGCCACTGGAGTCTGTGAAGACCTCCCGAGATGCAGAGAGGGTCTAACACCCACAGGAAAAGCAGAGCACATTGGCTCAGCAGCGGGCCAGCAACATACCTTTAAATAAGCTTGAAGGTGTGAGGCTTGCAGCGGCCGTAATGTAATTTTTTGCACAGCCTTCTTCAGCCCCCAATTGCATAAATGACATTTCGTTGTTACCACACCGTGCAGACAGCTGCAGCAGATGCAGTAACCATGAATGTAAGCGGCGAGCGGGCAGAAATACTTCTAAAGAACTACAAATGAGTGTGTGAGCAAGAATAAATTTCTATTTTACAAGATTTTTTTAAATGCATTGCCTTATGAAATCTATTTTATTTATCACTTTTTCTTTGCAGGATCTAAATGAACTGTATTAGATTTATTTTTCTCATAGGACGTGCTGGTTTTAGCAGTGGTAAGTGAATCTGTGACCACCAGGGACCAGCATCGCTGCCACAGAATATAACACTCCTCTTTACACAGAACTCCTCAGTTAAAGTAAATGCATTTTATCACAATGTGCCTTTTCAACAACCAGCAATAGCCTCAAAATCAAGGATGACTCTGGAGAGCAATATGCCATGTATACAATGTTTACTGAAGATGCATAAGTTATTGTTCTATATTTTGCAAATAAATAGATATTTTTATTATTGACCATTTGCTAAGCCCCGCCCCCTCACTTACTGTGTCAAGTTTACAGTTTGCACATATGCAGTTTACAGTGCTACTCAAAATCCTGAGTACAGTTTGAAATGAAGCGTCCTTGATTTGTCTTAAGAAGATAAATACTATTTTATTCACTCTTTCCATATACTTTTTCTGATGTACACTTAGTTTCACTGGGCACTTGGTGTTTGCGGCCTGCTATTGAAGTGCTATTTGGAGGAGGGGTTTAGCCAATGGTCAGTTATGTTACTGGGAAACAGGCATTTATATCAGTTGTTGGCACTGAAACGGCAACAGATAACTACACTGTGAAATGATCGTTCTGTCGTTAATTTTTTAAATCAATGTACACTTTTTGTAACATAGCTGTAATGTAAATGGATGCTGAATCACAAACTTTCGACCAATAAAAAAAAAATTCAACTGTCTGCTCTGTTTGTCTCAGGAATGTTTTATGTACAATACCGACTCAGGGGGGACGTGCATGTAAGTGGAGAGAGTTATTAATAGCTACATTATTTTCAACATCCTTTCGCTGTTTAACAGTAAGAGACTGTAAGTGTCCTCACAATTAAAACCCCCCGAAGCTCTTTACTTATGCAGCTTACATTACTTGGCACTTAGTTCAGAAAGTAAATACTTTCCTCAGTTTGCCCCTCACAGGCGCTCCGGTTTACTTTGAGAGGCTGACATAATTTGTATGCTGTGCTAAGTCCTCACATTACTATCATGCTCGTTGCAAAGAATAATGAATCCTATTTGTACTGAATATTGCTCCATGCCAAGGCAAATGATTAAACATTTGCACAAATTGTAATGCGACTCTGACTTTAATGTTTGCACGTTGCTGCGTTTGTCCGCTGATTCATCGGGTCCCGGTCTGAAAAGTCGCTTTGGTTCAACTTTGTCCGCGCTGTTTTATTTTCTTATCCCCCTCCTCACTCTTTCATGTCCTTTCCTTCTGAGTGTAGCTTTCAGTCGCGTGGAGTCTCTCATCCATCCATCCTTCAGCCGAGACCGCGGGATGCCAGGCCGCAGACTGGATGAGGCATTTTATTTCACGTTTAGTGGTGGCGCTGCTTCTCAAAGGGTGGGGATGCATTTTGTCTGCCAGATGCCGGAGAATGAATTCATCTTCTTGTCAAACTATCACGCAGGCTCTTTAAGTGTGTGTGCTTTCCTTGTATTTATTTTACTTTCCTCCAGGAGATTCGAGGCCCGTGTGCCTTAAGGTTAAACTGATTGTTTTCTCAGTTTCATTTTGATATTGCGAAATATGTAGCTCTTGTTTTGGAACAGCCTCTCAATAATTCATTAAGACGTCCCGTTTTTATGTCGTTCTTAAAAATATATCGTTTTTCCTGTTTTTTGTTTTTTTTCCCCCATCTGGATTAGACATTTAAATGTTTGCTCTACTTTTCTGCCTAAATTATAGCTGTGAATGTACATGAATTTTCTCTTTCCAGGTTGGAGATGTGCTTGTTTTTGCTGCAGTCTTACCTGGATAAAGTGTTTACTGCGAGGTATCTCTCCGAGCGTGTGTGTCTGTGTGTGTTGTGGGGGGTGACTTAATCTTGGCAAACTCTTCCTTTAACTTCAGCATCATGAGTTAATGTCTGGGCTTTGTGCACGTCTCGCACCTCTTGTCTCTTTTTACTCATTAGAACGGCGAGCTCGGGGGGGGGCGCGGTGCCAGAGGCAATCAGTCAGGTGGGGACTTCACAGAGGCGATAAAACCGGAGGCTTACGGTAAGATTACTTGTCACATTCCGCCATTATTCCCCTCGCACTTCCCGTCCCGCTGTAATGCTTTGGAGGTTTATGAGCAGGGGTCACATTACAGATCAGGAAGGCTGGGTGTGCAGGACTGAGCATGCGGGCCATCGATTCTTCATTATCAAACATTCAGACCTGAGCTTCCTCTGTGAGGCCTTTTCAAAAGAATCTCTGTCTGTGCAATGGTAAGTATTATTATTTAAGTCTTATTAAGCATTAAATGATAAAAAGTGAAACATACACTCAGGTGTACAAGGTATTTTCCATTTTCTAATTCAAGAATGCAGCATCAATATTTTTTTGTTAGTCATTGCTTCCTCTATGATTTTTTTCAAAAACATGTCCTGTATTGCGTAACTTTTTCCCTTTTCTGTCATCAATTTTTTTTTTTTTTTTATGTGCGTTTAGCTTTTAAGAAGGTCCCTAAACGCACCACGCCAATAGCATGATCGTAAGACTCGTTCTGGAGCCCGCGTGAAACACTCCCTCTCATGACTCAACCTTTCGCCGATCGCGGTGTCAAGCACAAGAACACAGTGAAAGGCATTGTCAGTCGGAATGGGAAGATTACAGGAGTTAGAGGAGATTCAATGATCTGCTCGACAGCCGAGCTTTACAGAAACTCCTGCCACCCTTTCAGACTGTAATCACCCTTTGTACTCTGAGTTTGCTGTTCTTGCTTCGGGGTACTTGTTATAGGCTGTCTAGAATAGGTAGTAATTGGTACAACGTCTCTGTTCGTCCCGCTGCAGTCAAACTACTATAGACACTTCAGCGTAACTTGTACTCTTTTTGCCTGTCTCGGGTGATTTTTATATGATCTTAAATCTTCACCATTTTTTTTTCCAGACGATTGTGTTTTCACGTGCCATTTCTTTGTTGCGGTCGGTGGGTTTATAGCAAATCGCGAACTCAGCTGAACTCGCGTTTGCTCATTACAAACGTCTCTATCATTATTTTTTCTGAATTTCTGATGCTGGAAGATGCTGAAATGCTTTGTTTTACAGCTGGAATATATGGAGAGCTAAAATGTTCAACTACAAATAGATAAATCAGACAACAAGAAAGGGGAAATTCTGTAAAGAAATACAGGAAAATATACATAATATAACCATGACATCATGGAGTTATTTAACGTGTCTATTCCAAATGTCCTTTTTTCAAAATCTTATTATTTCAAGACATCATATTTCCTAATAACACCACACTTCATCGCAAAGTCTTCATCCGTCACTCATGACAAACAGTGCACAGCCAGTTACCGCACATTTCATAATCACATCGAAATCTTTCAACTTTGAAAAACACAGTGACTCTCGTGGTGACAGCATGTGACAAAAAACAGATTTTAGAGCATCTTGTCACTTCAACCTAGCGCTGGCAGGCTGGTAATGTTTCAGCGGGCCTCATGCTATCACAGATTAAGGTACACATTACGTGAGGATTTGTTCTACAGCCTTTTTGACAAACACACTACATTACTAATGGAGGTTAAATTGAAAAAAAAACAAAAAAAAACAGACTTGACTCAGATTTTTAAAGTGGTATAGAAAATCTTTGAAGGCCACAATACAGAACCACATTTTAATATTTGAACTGTATTAAAATATAAACCACATATACAGTTCTCATGGCTGGTGGCAATAACAATGTGCCGCCTGAAGCTGTTCTTTACTTAAAAGAAAGAGGCTGACATTTGGGGATTGTTACTACAAGCGCCCTAAATCAGACTGTTTGAAAAGTGCCCTTTTAAAGCCTTTGTTGTGATCGGAAAGCTATTTTGGACTGTAATTATGGGTTGCTTTGCTTGATTCTTTTTTTTACTTTGAACTTAGTTTAAGTGTTTGTTTGATGCTGTTTGTCTCTGAAGTTACTTTGTTTCCATAAAAAGTATGTCTAGACGTCCTCCTGCAGGAGAGAAGCAGGTCTGTGAAAACAATGTCATTATTGAATGGTACCACCAGGCAACATGACCTCATGGACTGAACACTTTCTTTTTTCTTTTTTGTGATTTGATGGTTTTCAACATGAAACTGGATCCTGGGGTTCAAATAAACACCGGGAGTATTATTAAGGCTCATTTATTTCACGTTTAGCTGAGTTGAAGGTGGACCAAAACACCCAGACAGACAGATCCAAGGCAGTGTTTCAGTAAAGATGCCACAGTCGTCTCTCACAGTGGTACATAGAACTCAAGCCCATTTTTTTTAAGTTGTTGCTCCGAGCTCTACATTTGCAGAGAGAAGAAAAAGTCACGTTCCCGCCTGCAGTGTCGCAAATTCAGCCGTCAGTCTATCGCTCTACCATCACCCATTTCCTCCCTACCGGAGATGAAAAGTTGTGATAAGAACGAAAAGACTCGATAAGCATTACCTCTCTCTACCGTTCAGAAAAGCAAAGAGTGGCGACAATTTTTCACCTGTGAGCCCCTTTCACAGAAGATATTTTGACATGTCGGAGTGCACAGGTATACACAGTAAAATGGATGATGGCTGAATTCCATTTGGCTGGTTCTCTCAGCTTCTTGCCGTTGTTCTCGCTCGCTCACTGTCCTGCTGGCATTAATGGGCATCAGATATGAGTAGTGCACTCAGCTGCTCAAAGATGAACCATACACATAATTTGATTTCATCTATTATGTTCCAATGATATAATGCTAATATGACAACAAAGCTGTTTTCCTTTTTGATAAACGGTTTTAACGACAAAAAAACTTTAGTTCAACAGGGTGTGCTGCAGGGCATTTTAATGGCAACTTATGTTTCCTGTATCACTGACACCCACCAATCAGACAGGAGCTATTTTTTGTTTTTTTTAACATGCAGCATAGTCAAATGTGCGTGCAGGATGTGTACTGGTTTTGAATGAAGGTCCTGGATACTATCAGACAAAAGAAAATTAAAAACATGTTGCACTGACTTTGCACACTGCATCTTGCTTTTCACTCTTCATCTTTCTGCCTGAACTAGTTAGTGTGCGTTCCTCACATTGAGAACCCCAGCGTGTGACCCCGTCTGCAGCTGGTGTAAAATATCACATTTTCTCGTGTTAAAAAGCGAAGAAGAAGAAAAAAAATCTCCTCTCCACTTCCAGTTAATTGCCTTTGTTGGCATTTTTATGAATACACACAACGCTAAACTCTTCATTTTGTCGCCTGGTTTGATTTAGAGCACGAAAATACTCTTTCGTCTCTCCAGCTCAAGAGAGGACATAAAAGCTTTCAGAAATATTTTTTAAAGGCTCTCTTTTTTACGGCTGCCATTGTAGTTCTGAGTGTTTGTCACTGATATTTCTGTTTTTATGAAGATAGTTGTGTGTTTTTTAATCCTCCGTGCTCCCCTCTGACGTGTGGTAGACGCAGCAAAGCTCACACCGATTGGGTGTTCATTCATTTGCATGCGGCGCTGCTTTGAACTATTTTGAGCGAGTTCAGAGCTTCGTGTTTTTCTGCTGTATGCAGCTGACCCCCGTGGAAGCTGGTGTTGAGGTCCCAGGGGGCTGCAGTGACACACTCTGCGGAGAGGCCAGGTTTAATCGAACATCTCATCTTTAACAAGCCCAGACTGCATCAGAAATAGCTATGATGACCAAATACTGTCGAGGGCTATTTAAGTTATACCAGATGGCTTTTTTTTTTCTTTTCTTTTTTTTTTTTAAGCCACCCACCTCTCCGGGGCTCCATGCTGAGGGATGATGAGGGTTCAAGCTCGCTGTGCAGGGCCCCGATTCCCGTTTGATTGGTGTTCATTTAGGATCCCCCGCGGCGATGAATGCTGCAACACCGCTGCGAAGTCGGAGACATTGCTCACCACCTTCCAGCGATTCTTTTTCCCCAACCAGGCTGCCGTCTCCAAACTGCTGCTCATCTTTGAAGGCGGTGGGTGGGGTCCGCTGTCACCGCGCCGTCAGGCACGGACTGTCTAGTGCGCTGACTGATTATGGCCATTTTGATAATTTAGCTTTCTTTAAGTCACCTTTGCAATCAGTGGTGAATTACTTTCCCTTCCCAATTCATTACATCATGTCTCATTTGGACTTGCTTAGCTTGTACAATTTGCAATTGTCTTTTTTTGGGAGGGGAGGGGGGGTTGATTATTACTCTTCTACAATTATATCACTAGAAAATGAATCATCCACAGACATCTAGAGGACAAACCTAATCAGCAGTCGAATCAAGCCAAGCACTTCACTTATCCAATTCCTCTTGGACACTTTTATTTTTTTTGCAACAACTGATATCCAGTAAATACGATGAAGTAATGGCTCCTAACTTTTCCCTCCATTTTCTTTCACTTTCACATTTATCAAAGAAAAATCCCAGCAGTTAATTAATTACATCATGCATAACATGCAAGTGTGAATGAATGTCAAGGCCATTTTTGACATTCACAATTCAAGCTCTTCGCCTTCGCATGTTGGTTTAGTCTAAGTGTAGCTGACAGTTTTTTTCTCTTTTTTATGAAACCTTTTTTGAGGTTTTTACGTAACAGTCTCATCTGAAACCTGTAGGTTTATAATATATTTAGGGCTAAATAAACTATGTCTGTTCACAGACAATAACATTTGTACTTTATAATGCTGATATACAGCAGCAAAGAAATGGCATTTTTATCAACTGAATGGAGAAGGAGAGATTTGGTGAACAGATCTGTAAAATAGATGGTGACAAAAGATTCCATTTATTTACAGCAGAGGCAAGGTTTGGTTCCTCTTAGGCACAGGAAAGGAAAAAATAGGGGAAAAAACCCTCTTATTTAACCAAAACCACATTCATTTCCTTCCCTCCCTAGTGTGGAATCTAACCACTTGAGAGTTTTGGACCTTGCTCAGTGTCAATGTCTGATGCTTTGTGTGTCAACTATTCACCCCAACCTCCCCTTCAAAAGAAAAAAATATCTCACAAAACAATTCATGGGTAAATAAACCAGATTTCTAAAGGGCCGGGTTGAATCAGCCTTATTTATTTCTGCTTGCTTCCATTGTTCAAATTCGCAATAGTGCAAGTGAACCGAGGCCCAGCAACAAAATTAACAATTCATAATAAATTCATTAACCCGACAGAGTTTGTGTAGTTTGTCGTCCAGAAAGGTTGGAATTCACATACGTCAAAGAAAATCTAATCCTAGTTCCTGTCGCGTCTTTGCGTGCTGATGTCCAAGGCAAGAAATTTCGAATTCAGCGCATTTATAAAAAAAAAATCTTGACGATATCCTTCCAACCGAGCAGGTTTATGGATTTGAGCGGGCAAACACATCACATCTGTCCCTGCTCTTGTTCCCAGACTCCTCCTCTGTCATCTCGTTGGATTTGTTTTATCGCATTGTCTTGTCCATTAAAGGGTGCCTTGAAGTCTCAACAGTGATCGCGACTTTGTATGCAATCTTGTCTGGAAAGTGATGCACTCGCTTGAAAGGGCACCACTGATCTCGTTGACAATAGAGGCGAAATAACGAGCAGGCTCTCACTGCCTCCTGCCACTTCAAAACCTCGCCGTCTAATGGGTTGGTGGAGAGGCTCGCTTCGCCAACAAGGTTGCTGGAAGAGAGGAAGGGGAATAAAGGGGAGGGGAAAAGAAAACTGAAGGAGAGTTCGCGGCCCAGACACCCTCACGCCCGGCAGTGTCTCTTGCCTCTCTCTTCCTAATGCCTCCCAACGCTTTCCAATCTGTTTTGTAGCCGGGCATGCTCCTCCGCTCCCAGTGTTTATCTGACATCATGAAGGGTTTCGGCTTCCCCCGATCCGCTGACAGCCCCAAACCCTTCAGAGCGCACACGCGAGCCAACTCGGCAGATGACAAAGCGCCGCTGAGCCTGTCGGCAGAACCACGCAGTTCCCAGCATGCTTTGCCCTCAGCGCGTCACCTACCTGGTCTGGCACCGACTCAGCCTCGGAGACCACCTCATTATTCACTTTGACAGGGTTTTATGACCCAGCAGCTATGCCCAGACTTGTTCTGGGAGCGTGTGCAGATGCTTGAATCTGTAGCTATGGCGCCGTTATCAAACTGCAACTGAGGGAACATCTTCCTCTAAACTTCCACAGTAAATATACCAGGGGAAAAATAGTGCTTGGGGTTGAGAGCTGTGTTTATTTCGACAGAATGGTAGTTGGTTAGTTGACACAATAGCCAGGCCAGAACACAAAAACCCAGCCAGTATGATAGGATGAAAACACAGGGGTTGATTTTCAATTGAATTGTTATGCACGGCAGGGTTAGGGGTTAAAAAGAAAGCCAGGAAAGAACCCATTAATGCTCCACACACATGTGCCTGCAGGTGCATACTGATCAGCAAAGCATCACTGAGCACAGGATGATTCACACAGGCCTTTATTTTGATGGAGCGATTCAAGGCCCGCACTTGAAGAGCCACCTTGCCGTCCCTTTGGTCGCGAGTCTCCTCATGACGGCCCGTGGCAATATGAGCCCTACATTTTCCACAGACGGGGGAGGGAGGGGGATTTTATTTTTTTTCCAATATATTTTCTCCTCCCTTAAATCAAATGAGGTTTGACCTCACCGTCGCCGGAATACAAAGTAGGCGAGACAGAAGGCCCCTGCTTAAAGCCACATCTGAATGGGGTGCCACAGCTCGGAAACTAACAGTATCAGCACCCTGCACTCTTACAGATAAGCGCAGTCGGCTGAAAAAGAAGGAGATACATATGTTTACCATCACTATACTTTGCTGCATCAGGGAAAAAAATGTTAAGGACACACCAAATGGCTGACCTTCAAAATGCTGCAGCAGCTGGACAACGCACCCAAATAATCCTCATTTTCTTCACTAAAGGCAAAAGCTGGCAGAAGGTAGCGCCGATACTTTAATAAAACAGACCCTGATGTGTAGTTTAGTGGCGTGGGAGTTTTGGAAAACTGTCTTTTTCACCCTATCAGGTATTTTATGGGTCTGAACGTTTTGACATTCCCCTACAACGCCACTGTACGTCCCACTGCTAATACCTCTTACAAATGGAAATATGTTCAGTCACACAGGAGAAGCCAGATGCGAGAGAGGCATTCTTGTTCAGCAATTTACAACAAGAGTAATGCAAAGGAAAAGTTTCACAACAGTTAAGAATGTGCTTCGGATTCTCACAGAGCAGGGCATTGTTTGCGAAATGGTCTCCCATCGGGCGTCATGCTGTTCTCGTAGTCATACGTTGTCTTTTTACGCCTCTTGCATGCTTCTGAGCGACTGTACAGAACACAGACGTCATTTACTCAACTTGCTTTGCCTCCATCAAGAGATCCTACTGAGACCACCACAAATTAACTTGAATCTATAGCTGATTAACTGGAACTAGTGATAGTGTTGAATGGTATCCATAGCAACAGGTGTCACCTGGTTGGTCCCTTGAGCGAAGCAGGTACGGCAAGTGAGGAAAGAAGATGTAGACGTCTTATTACCGGCGTCTTACATCTGAAATGTGTGTTTGTGTAAGGTTGCATCTGAGACCGCTCATGCGCATATGGGCAAGGGAGAACAATGTCTTACTGTGTGTGTTTGCGAGTGTGTATGTGTGCGTACAGTGCCAGTGAAAGGCCAGGCCAATCGATCAGCAGGGGCTTAACAGCTTTAGTCAAAGAGCACATTTTGGCTTACTGCTCGGCGCTCCGCGGGCTTCCTCTGCCGCGGTTGTTCTGTTGGTGAATTCAAATGTCCAGACTCCGGATGCACAGACTGAGCCCCGGCGGATTTGGATTTCAGGGAATTCTGACAGTGACTGAAGTGCTCACTGTGAATACGTGAGCTCGCGGAGGGTGCGGGTCTGCTCAGAAAGGCCGAGCGGGGACAAACGCGGCCTTGACGAAGGTCAAAATTATTCAGGGGTGCTAGAGGAGTTATCTTTCCTCTCTGTGGAGAAATACAGAGTTGAAGTCGACACATTGGGATAGTTTTACAAACCTGTCAAAGGTAATGTTAATAGATGAATTAATAGCAACTTCCCAGACGTTTTGATTGTCACCTCCATAGACCGACACCAGATGGATGTTATTAGCTCCCTGCCATCATCACGGGGAATTGGAGACCTTGTTCTAGACCTCATTCAAAGACAAGAACAAGCCTCTGCTACCTGATGTCTTTTATGATCACATCAGTAGCGCAGTGGACTGTGAGGAATCTCACTAGTGCTGTGTACAGGCCAGCAGAGCCCGTGGAAGTCCGCACGGAGCTCACACCAAATACTCGCATGAGAGCCCTTTCAGACTAGATGAATTTTGGCAAAGACCTGACGTAACCCCTCTGCACAGCCCGCAAGTCAGCAATTCTGGGCGACTGCAAACTTTTGGATCCAGTCTTCTCCCTTTTTTACCCCCCTCGAGTTGTCTGGAGAAAAACACAGCAGAAACACACAGCGGCAGCGAGTGACTCGAGCTTTGTGCCCCATATCCCGGCATTAGCTGGGGTGACGAGCTTTATGTTTTCCTTCTCGACAGCTGGTGCTTAAGTGACTGGTTTATTTGCAGAAGTTACAACGTTTCTGTGTGTAGGCCTGTGGGTAAGAGAAAATGACTTTGAGTTAACCTTTGAGCTTTCAAGGAGTAAATAATATGTCTGCATGTGCAGTCCGATCCGTCTTACGTGCATTCTTGAATTAAATGAAACATGCATCTCACAGTTTTAGAGTGCTGAGGAGCAGTGAGGTGATTCTTTGCAGCAAGAGTACTTTCTTCTGTGAATGCAGGTGAAGACGAAATGTAATTAGCAACAAATTGCTTTTAAATGATCACCAGTAATTGATGGCTTTTCAGTGTCTGGGAATCCGTTATCAACCAAAACCACATTTTTGGAGTCATGTTGCAACCTGTGCTCATTCTTATCTTAACCCCCCGTTTGACAGTTAATCAAACCTCTTTACTTCTATCAAATGGATCGCTTAAAACCGAGCAGAGCTGCCCCCCCCGGCCTTGAGGGAAGGGAGCTCTGCGACGCGTGCTTGCGCTCGGTCCCAGCCTTGCAGCTGGTTGTTTGTGTTTCCAGCAGCTTTGATTACCGTGCTCCAGCCCACTTGGCGTCCCACATCACTGGAATACACTGACAAAGGAGAGGGGGAGGGCGACGCTCCTCTGCACATAGCCATCTCTGAGGACAGAGGCCGACTGAAGAGGGCGACGGAGAAATATGTAGCGTTCATCCTGTGGTCTAAAAATAAACGAGGTGGCGGCATGGTGAGGCGCAAGTCAGCAGCAATGGCAACCTGGCCTCTCATTAGCAGTTCAACCAATCCCTATCTGCTGACACTAAATACATAGCTCTGTGTAAATGCACATTTTCTATATATATTTGAATTTTCAAATATCTTATCTTGGTATTGTGGTTGATAGGAGGCCTAATAAGGTAATTTTCTGTTGAAATCAGCACAGAGATGTTAAAGGAAGCTTTTTCTTTTTACTATTTCAGTGAAGGCTGAGTTGCAGTTTGTACAAATGTTTGTGGATTAGCTATCCACATAGCATCTCAATGTGAGAGCAGTATCCGATGGATACGAAGAGACAAATGAGGCTCATTAGAAGATTCATACATCAATAGAGAGAAAAAGTCTCTTGAGAGCAAGAAGTTTGTTGACATTGGTCTATCTGACCTGACCTGAGTAATTACAGTGCATCAGGCCACAGTAAGTCCAAATCCTGCTTCACTAGACAAAGCTATGTGCATTTAGTATATTTTTATTTTGTAAAAGCAAAACATCACCAAAAAGCAAGCCATTACAGGGAAATCATTTTCCAGGACATTTCCTATATATTTTCAACAGCCTATTTCACAAACAGGAACCACGGTGTTTCTCTCAGAATTAATCTCAAAATTAAGTAAGATTTGTTAGTGTTTATACCATCACAAAACAAGAGTGTCATTATAGAAATGCTAAAAAAATATTTTGATTTATTTGCAATGCAAACTAAAAATAGCTTTTCATTATCGGGAATAAGAAATAGTTCAACATTTTGTAAAGCACATATTTAGACTTTTGTGTTTAACGTAGCGTTATACAAAATATTAAAGGTAAACTTGACCTTGATAATAGTTTTAAGGTATTTTCCTAACCCCAGTGGTGTGTGATTGGGTGAGTGGAAATGGAACAGGTTGTTATTAGCCTAGCTTAGCATAAAGGCTTGTGGGCACAGTGACTTCCCAGTCTTGTTATCACTATAGGTTAACCATGCAAACAGCAGAAACACTGCATAGAAGTGCTGGAAATAGTTACATTACTTCACTCGGTATAATACAATGCAATAGTAATCGCGTTTCCTTCATTTTTTTAAATGAAGGAAACGACTGAGATACATTGAGTATATTATTGATTCTCAGAGCTACTAGCCAGGCTAGCTGTTTCCCCTGTAATTACAATTTTTATACTAAAGAAATTACCTTCCAGCTACTGCCTCCCACATAACGCACGGATATGAGAGTGATGTTGGTCTTCACATCTAATGTGAATCACCATGAATCCCAAATTATTGAAAAAAAATGTTTTAATAAGCGTCACTGGAAGGAACATCTGGTAGACTGTATGACTTATTATCCATACTTATCCATAGTCATTAACCATAGTTTTCAAAGCAGCTGATGAGCATTTATACCCAAAAAGATACATTTTGTTGACCAATTCCCACACAAATAATCGCA
>JAOXYL010000051.1:9139796-9156515 GCA_028564955.1 Terapon puta | reverse complement strand
AGTTTTCAAAGCAGCTGATGAGCATTTATACCCAAAAAGATACATTTTGTTGACCAATTCCCACACAAATAATCGCAAAACTCAGAAAAAACCCTCTTTAGATAGAAATGATGGCCACAAAGGGTGGACACTTTTAATATTGAAAGGGTGAGAAGTTCACAGTGACTTGCGCCCTCGGCCCCCCTCAGACGCACCCGGTCACCCCGCGGTGGCCTCATGTGGTGATTATTCGGCTCTGCCCGTTGCTCACTATCCCGCTCTTGCCGGACAGAAGGGGACATCTGGGATGACACTCTGAAGCAGATGCAAAAAGTCCATTACGGTCGCCCCCCCAGCTCCGCAGCCATATTTCCTCTGTCAGCGTAACCACGGCAATGAGATTCTGAGGGAGGTGACCAAGAGCTTGGCCTCGTCTCCAGTGCAATCTGCTTTCAGGACGGCGGAGCAGGCGAACGCGCTCACCCACGCACACGCGCGCACACACTCGTGCAGAGCGCCGTGCCTTATGGCCACGCCACGTAATGAGGGTCATTAATGTGGCGCCGAAATGTGAGATTGACAGGTGGCGGGTAGCTCTGAGTGGCAGGTCCATCCACGATCGAAAAAGATTGAGACGGCGGTGTCGCGGCCACACAGGCAGGAGCCGGCACAGTTTATATTATGACGTGCCGCAGACAATGTCAAAGCTTTTACCTGGCGTGACCGAGCCAGCTGCGCGAGGGTCCTGATGGAATTGTTTGGATTTTTATGTAAAAGTTTAAGCGGCTTTCCTGTCCCCCTTTTTCGCCGGAATATTATTGATGCCATTTTAGCCTTGTCTGTTCTGCTTGGTTTGAAGTACTGTCATGGCTCGATATGATTATACTATATTCTCAGGCGGAGGAGAGAACACTTTCTGAAGCCAGATACCCAGAAATATAGCCGATTTTTTTTTCCCAGGGACTTCGTTCAGTGCACCAAAACTGCTACGACTGAGAACAATCACGAAGATGAATGGCAAACTTAGCCTCCTCCTGAACCACGACTTTTGCTAATTGGTGTCCTATGACAGCAGCTCATTCATTATAAGGGACTGCTCCTACATTAGTAAACAGGTGTAGTTACGCAGAAATAAAGTAGCGACAGTAGCTTTTTCACTTTTGTCTGAACATATCTGCATTATTAAGTGAGCTCTTTTTTGACATTTTGTGGAACTGTTGATTTCGCCCAGATAAAATGAAAAGCTCCCTTAAATCGGGATCCATCCTTTGTCACAAAGATAAGCCAATAAAGTGGCGGTTTGTCTGCTTCGTTTCCGACTCCACTCCAGCAAGGACAAAGGAGCAACAGTGATTCATGGGTATGGGTAAAATATCTTTCTTCTCACATTCTGTGGGCAAGCAGAAAAAGCTTTCGGACAGTGAGATTGCACGACATCTGTGGGATGGGGATGACCCTTTGTTTTGCAGAAAGTGAGTTTCTCAAGTGAATGTGTTCAAAATGCTTCGGTTTTTTTTTTAGGCCTTGAGAATGGGTTGAACTTTAAGAACCAAATAAAACAGCCCCTCTATTGAGAAATCTAATATTTGTCTGTGTCAGCTACAGGAAAAGTTCAAACTTTTGTTGTGGGAACTGTTACTTGTTTGTCTACAGTCCAGTCCTTGGCCCTGGACCTGGAAAACATTTTCATTAGTTGCGCAACATTTCCCTGGTTAAATATCCAATATTAACATTTCATTTCTAATATTGGATGCTTGTATTTGCAGCTTTCAGCATACCAAGCAGTAATAAGTTTTGCACAAACACTTAGCCTTGCTGTTTATTAGAACTGCAAATCAATGTCTATGTGAGTGTCTGGCTGCTGTACCTGAACTTATTAGGCTGTATCTGTTATGACAAGTGACACACTGATGTTTTAAAATGTTTACAGACGTAGATATAATGATGGAGCGGTAATAAATCATATTATTTTAGGCCATATTTGAGGAAACAAATGGATGCTCCAGTGATTATACGCGGCCGAATTAATGTTTCTTCTTGTCAACTCGGAGGAAAATGGGAAAGCTCATAAAAAAAGAAACAGCAGGGCAAAATCAATAACACAGCAAATATTGGCCTGCATCTGGATTTGGATTATTGGACCATGTCAACCTGCCAGCCAATTTTCTCAAGTTTTACAGTGTTTTTAAGTTTAGTTTATGACAGGGGTCTGCTTTGAAAGCACTTACTTCTTTCAATAAAAACGTGTGTAGCTTGAGGAGATGGTTTTTCAGTCTCCTAATATTTCCTCCTACAACTTCCCTCTAGATTTGGCACTAATTATGAGGAAAATAGAAGTATATTTAGTCACTTATACAGAGTTTAGAAAAAAAGGAAAATTCCTTGAACAAGCAGCTTTGTTTAAAGCTCTCTTTCAGTCTAAAAGCGCTGCTTGTTGTCATTTAATGATTAATGCAGATACATTTTGCATTGGTTTTACAACTATAGTTTGACATTTAGGGAAATGTTTCCTCTTTCTTACCCTGATTTAGATGAGAGGATCAATACCACTCATACCTGTGCAGTAAATATGAAGCCAGCAGACAGTAAACTTAGCTTAGCATAAAGACTGGGGACAAATGGAACAAAAAGTCTTAACAATTAAAAAGATTTTAAAAAGTAACATGTTATTCAATAGGCCTTTGAGGTGCATGACAGGGTTTTTATGTCATGTGTCAGCAGCAGCCATTTTGGAGGCCGCATGTTTGTTATATATATAACATATATCCATCCTGTGCTCTTGAATGCAAAATCTCAGCAACTCCTGGAGGAGATTTCATGAAATCTGGCTCAAATATCCCCTTGACCTAAGGACTGATTAGATTTCAGTGGCCAGAAGAAAAAAAATTGAAATTTGAAGTGACTGTGACCGTGCAAAACATGTAACATAATATAATAGTTAAGATTATTATTGCAAAATTTCACAGAAATATGTAACAGCATAAAATTATGAAATGAAGAGTCAACTTCATAGTCACATGGCATTTTTTCCTAGAGAGGTCTGTCACAAACTCGTTGGTTTTGCTGATAATGAGCTTTAGGTTATTGTTGATGTGATGTGGTGAAGATCTCTATCAGTTCTCTGTCCTCCTCTGTAAAAATAATCTCTGTGTGAAGACAGTGTGTTCATAAATTATTCATACATGTCAATATACTGATAACTTCCATTTTGCTGAAAAGTACACGCAGTGCATTTTTATCAAATAATATTACAACTATATTATAATTATTATATGAATCTGGACTATACTGGTTTGCACAGGCAAACAACCACATAGCTATAATTGACTTCATCAAGGGAGCAGTTTTGTCTCTTTTTTCATTTAAGTTATTTTAACTTAATAGAGAATAACACAAACAGATTCCCAATCACTCATTAATAGAAGGGGTCTATTGAGGCACTTTTTTTTACTGCGACAGAATTGCAGGGCCCAGTTAAGTTGTAAAGCCGAGACCCCAGCATGTGGCTCCAAGGGCACATGATTGACATTTCCAAAGACCTCTAGAGCCACAGTCAGAGCCTAAAAGCTGCCGGATTTCCAGCCGCGTGAGCGGCCCCCTCGAATGCCCATCAATGCCGAGGCTGTGTGTGTTCCACCCACATTAGGCATCTCCTGCTGTCAGGGAGACATTAACAAGGCAGGTTGTGCCCTGTCCTCTCCACTCAGACTCCTCTATTTTCTTTCCTGTTGATTGTTTACTGCGTCCTCTCCACGCACTTCCGCGGATGAGGTGACGTATGTGGCGTTGTTGCCTTGAGGCGCCTACAGTAGATGCTACCACGCATTTTTCAACAATTGCAGTGATTGCTGACATGGTATATTTTCTGCTGTAATGTTCCACAGTACAAAAATCTGAGTGTTTTTTTGCCACCTGTTGATGGGATTTGAGTCGTAGATTGTTAAATGGCTCTAAAACAGATATGTCACCCTCTGACTGGTTCCCACTGGTTACCATTCAGCGGTGACAGACATTTAGCAGATTAAACATTGAGTAGAGTTTGAGAAGCAGCCTCACCCCCGCAAAGTCAACCTGATGCCCAAAGTCTTTTTTGTTTTTCTCTCTTTGTCAGGCAGCCTATGGGGAAATTAACTGATGAGTTCACGCTGGCAACAGGGTTGCTATAGAAACTTCACATATAAGACTTAGGCTGGAGTTTGTCACCAGAGAGGAAACACGAGAGCGAGCGAGAGAGAGAGACAGAGAGAGAGAGACAAAGAAGTGGCTGTGTTGAATGCTCACTGGAGAGGCATCAAAGGTGGAGTCATTTGCAACACAACATTTATGCCATGTTTTATTTCTTCTCCTCTACCCCCTCGCTGCAATATCCCCCGAAATCATCCCATCCTGCTGCGGGCCTGGCTGGGATGTTTTAGAGGAAGGCTGTCTTTACGTTCTTGTGGAGTATGTCATAAATATTAAGGTAGACACCTTCATTGTTTCCTGTCGCGAGCTCCCAAACAGAGGCAGGCAGTAAATTCTACTTGTTACCCATCAGCGGTAACAGTCCTCGCCGTCAACACGCCTTTTGTACATATCAGATGATCACTTTGAAAATCGCGTGTTTGCGGTGAACTGTCCGACTGCGAGCGTTGTCAGGGCTGCCGTGCTGAAAAGCTGCGTGTGCGTCGATGAGATGTTCTGTTACTGGCCCCTAGTGGTTCAGGTCCAAAATAAGACTGCAGTGTCACCAGTGTGGGCGGAAGTCACATTTCCACAGGACAGAAGGTCACGTATGGTGTTTAGGGAAGATTATGTGATGTGGTTTTAAAAGCTTATAGTCTTATAAAATCCTACTGTTGCATTTCTTTGATTGAAAGTTGGAGCAGTTATTGTTACCTGCTCAGCAAATTCAATATAAACCTTTATTCTGCTGCCGAACCAATACAGTGAGCTTTATGTGCAAGTGATTAATGTGGTTTATATTGCAGATGATTTTAGCGGGACATACTGTATTCAATGCACATGCCAACAAAGTAAAAAACTCCCATAAGGACAAATTGTTCATCTACAGTAGCATTCAAATCTCTCATTACTGTGATTGAAAACAAATGGATAACTTCTATCACGTCTAATGGAGGGAGGAAAAGAAATTGGACGATTCTTTAACGGCCCTCCTTTAAAGACATTACTTACATTCTTTATAAAATCCATTTTCGGTTTAAGACCGGTTGAGGGGAGATGTACCTGCAGAGAGGAGAGATTAAAAGTGATTAAATGGTGAAATTCATTTACAGCCGCAACAGTTGCGGAGACTCTGCCCCTGATTTATGGCTCCCGGAGCCCATCCTAATTTCAGCCCGGGTGACACATGAGATGAGCGTCAGCGTTAGTCAGGCTTCAGGCTCTGACAGGAGAGTTGCAGCACTGTCTCCCGTCTCTCACTCTTTCCTCCCACCACTCTTGATCCTCCTCTTTCTGTACAGCTCCCCGGTCCTCTCTGTGTGACTTTTAGAGGAGAGGAGTGAACATTGTCATGCCGCGCTAGGCTCGCACATTTCTATCCTGTATCAATGCCCCCTGGAAAAGTGTTTTAGGAAAAAGATGAGGGAGGGGAAAAAAAAACAACATCTTTCTGCCCATCCTCATTTCTCCCCACACACGCTGCCAATGGGTACAAGTAAATGTGCGCTGGGAGTTAGTGCGCGCACACACAAGCGCATGGTGAGATGTTCAAAGGCAGATGCTGCCGATTTGAGACTCACTCCCCACATTGTCAACAAAGTAAACAAACACCCCAAACTCTCTCCACCTCTTTTTGTACTCAGTGTTGGCAGCGCGGCACCTCGCCCGGATCCAAGCTTTCTCAGAATAAACCCAAGTTGACGAGAGTTGGAGTAGAGGAAGACAGAAAGTTGGAATGTCACCTTCTGCTCCCTGGCATCTCGAACGGGAGGGCCACAGAGAGTGCAATGGGGCACAGCGGGGGCTCCTCTGAACCTTAGCCTTGGGACAGATGGCAGGTTTGGACCCTTGAACCTGCTAATGAGCGGGTCGTGCCAAGCGGTGTAGGACATGGGGACATGGGTCAGGTTGCTCCATCAAAGCCGCGCTCCGCCGTGTGAATGGGGTTAGGCCACGCCCAGCCGCTCAGCTGGTGATATATACATACAGTCGAGCAGCCGAGGATGGGTTGTCGTCCAAGACCCGTGGCACAACTTTGTGAAGCAATGCATTGTGGATGAAAAATGCCAAAACCTGTCAGCATCCTCTCAAACTGAAGAAAAAAAAAAGGCGGGGCGGCATTTTATCTAACATATGCACATGCAGACCAACACATGCCGAGTATAGACGAACATGTATTATGAATCCGAGTTTTGGGACACTTGATTTCTCAGAAAATGTACATTTTTTGCCTTGTCTGGCTTTAATAATTTAAAAGGTACGACACTGTCGATGCAGCAGCACCAGAGATCATCTTTTTTTTCATTCCATGCATTCGGCTTCCTTGTTAGCTAATACTGCCGCAAGCCTTTATAGCCTCGAGCGGAGATGAGGAGTGGGCTGCAGAGGTCAGGTAAGATCTTTTTTTTTTTCCTACCAACCACTACACCTAGATTTTTTTTCATGGTCAAACGTGTAGTCTCTAATGGAGGTTCCCTCTAAAATGTTGCCCCAGTGTGAATTGAAAGAGTTATGGGCGGCTGTAATCATTTCTCCTCTTAGTGCTGGATGTGAAGCGGTTCCTTCCAGGTACGCCTATACTGTAAGAGATGTTGGACAAAGAAAAACAGCCCTCCCTCTGTGCACAAAAAAAGAGTAAAAATAAGAAAGTGTGCTAGAGTTCAGCTGACTGAATGCAGCTGGAGTGTGCTTAATCAAGTGGGTATTGTCTGTTGTGCAACATGTTTTCTTTGTGTTGCCGTCCATCTGCTGCAGTCCAGCAAGGAAACGCTGTCCGAGGGAACGCAGAAAGGAAGTTTTGTTCACATTTTTGCTGAGCACTTTACTGAGAACTTGGGTTGGTTGAACAATGACTTAGTTGTTGTTGGTTTAAAAAAAAAAACAAACATATCCACTTGATATTCAGACAGTAATTAAAAAACAGTAATAACGATAAAATAAACTGAGCGGAATGAATGGATGAACAGTGAGAGCGATCTTATTGCCATGGTGAGCAAAATACTTAGCAGGAGAGCTCTATTTCCCCTTTTCACGTCAAGTCACATGTCGAGCAAAATGCCCAGGATACTTTGTGCAAAAGTGGACGACTGCAGTGGAATTTGCACAATCTGAGTGTGTGAAAAAGAGAAAGTGTGCATAACAGCAAACACCACCAGGGAGTGTCCCCGCCTGGAAACAATTTTCACACCTTACACCATCTGCATTTTACACCTTAGCGACAGTCTGATGGGCCGCCGCAGTAGATTCAAACTTTGATTGGCTCCACGTGGGCACAGAAATACTTAAGGTCACATCCAGCAGAGTATCATAGTGGGTTTTTTTTAAATAATCTTAACTTTTACTGTTGTGATGTTTCTCTCAGATGGATGTGCAAATTTCTAATCTGAAATTCTGATGGAAAAATATTATATAAAAAAAAAAAAGAAACTCGGCAGGCTGCTTCAGGTCCAGCCAGAGCCAAAATGCTCTCTGTTCTCCATCATTTGTGAAGGCTTTTATTTTCACAGCCGAACAAAAAAAAAAAAAAACACGATCTGCATTCATATCCATCCCAGTTATCGATCTGACCGTTGGGCTCAGATATAGAGCTGTTTTATCTGAGCAAACACTTCAGCTCCGGCATGGAGAGTACTGCGAAACGGCTGATATTGGCGGGATAGACAGGCTCCATCCTGGGAGCTCATTTGTAAAGAGCACAGGTGTAAGGAGAAAGAGAAGAGACAGGTAGGAGCCTGTGATGGATGATGAGGGTACACAGCGGACCGGTGACAGGAGAACATCAATAGTTAAAGCATCAGTGATGTATTGCATTTTGTAGTTTTGCAGCACGCCGTTGAAGTTGAAAGTAGTTTGGGGATTGCAGCGGCCCACACCCAGCGCTTTGCTTTGTCACATTTAGGAGGCGTGATGCTTTTGAAACGTTATTGTCATGCATAATCAGTCATCGGCCTGTTCACTGGAGGCTTTTTTTTGTTCCTCCAACCAAAGAGCTGAAGGGCGGCTGATTGACAGTGCATGACAGTCCCTCACATTGTAAGTCAAAGTCCCAGGTCCTGCCTACTTGATATTGCCCTATAATGTGTGTGTTTATGTGTATGTGTGTGTGTGTGTGTGTGTTCATAACCTTAACTTATCCTGTAAACTTTTGCTCAGCATGCAAACTCCTTCACACCCTGCTTTACCTTTACTTTCACACACCTTTCCAGATTGAAACTGCATCAAGCAGAGCCTCCCACTGTTTTCAGCTCCAGTGGAACAGGTTGTCCTAATGCCTTGCTCAAGGGTACTTTGGCAGCCCACGTTGAGGGTGGGGGCGACTCTATCACTCTGGTGTCCTGCGAGGTTCGTTCCGTATAGCAGAAAAGTCAGACACGCCTTTGTATACAATTCCCTGAGCCTCCTTAACTGAAATGAGACCTTTCAGGTGCTGCCTTGATTGTGCGAACTGCCTTTCATCACTGTACATTCACCAACAGTGCAAACTCTGTCTGTTGATCTCCACATATTTGAGAAACAAGATTATTTGCAAAAAAGAAAGTGAAGAAACAAACAAACCAAAACGATCACTGCTCCACCACATTTTTCTCAGAATATACAACAGTAAAAAGCAGTATATAATATCCATGTGTAATAAATTTTTGCTAATTTGTACATTCTGTAAATGTCAGCCAAGCCATTTTTCAAACCAGAGCTCTGTGAAAAAACACTATTAGCCCACTCGTCTATATAGTGTAGAAATATAATGACTTTTGTGACCCATTAAATTGAGATTAATATTCACTATAATTAATATTTGATGGCAGCGTTGCAAAAAAAAACACTACTATCACAACAGACAGCAAAGAGACAAGACAGTCTATAGCAAGAATAACAGCCTTCTGACGTCCTGCTGTACTGGTGCTTTGATTTCATCAGTAAGTTGCCACTGATGAGTTAAACGCAGTGGTTATATATAATATATGCTAACATATGCAAGCATTTGCTTATTTTCATCAAACATAGCTGAACCTAAAGACATCCACGATTCAAACTGAATAAAGGCACAAATGCACAGTTTCTTTAATGCTTCACTCAAAACAATGAGCCAAGAGGTTGTTTTTATTTTCTTTCTTGTATGTCAGGTTTGATAGTTATGACGGATAGCAAATGAGTCACGTTTGAGGTGGTCTCTTTCTGCTATGAGTCAGCACCAGTCAACACATAAAATAAATCAATTACATCGTGATTAAAATTGTTCTACAGCCATTCTGCACAATCAAAATTAAATTGAGAATGATACGCTGATGTTAATATTCAGCAATGGGGGCCTTTAATACACACTTGAGACTCACAAAAGGCATTTTTGTCCAGACGCCGTCCAGACTCCTGAGTAGTCACTCCTACTTCTTCTCCCTACAGAGCCTCGTGGGAGAATAATAATTATTCTCCTTCACCACCTAGATGGTTCGGACATGCAAAGAATCTTAAACAGGGAGAAGATCACATACAGAAGGTTTACTGTGCATTAAGACATAAAAAAACATGTTTACCTCCTGCAGGGAACCAAAACACAGGGGGGGACTGTAATACCACTAAATTATGCACTAAAATAACTTTAAAAAAAAAACACATCACATATTTTTATATATAAAATTAATTCAAGTGACACCTCTCATGGCCCACAGAAAGTCTGGCTCAGTGCTTGTCACAGCATGACATCATAGTCATGTTGGACTGCCACTGCATCATTGTTTCTGGGCAGCAAAGAGCCCATCTCTCTCTTCTGCAATGAAACAGCGCCATCTACGGAAATACCGAGTGCCAGGCTCGTGTCGGGTGCAGACAAACCCACGGCGGCTCTCTCTGCATTATAATGCATATCCTCTGTGTAAGACACTGAGCCAGGAGATGCACTGCACGCATACATTTACACTTGTTTACAAAAGTTTAAAAAAATGCTCCCTGAGCTGCCTCCTATATATTTTTATCTGACCTGATTTAGAAAGTCTTTAGGAGATAGAGCGAGGGAGAGAAATAGCTCCAGAAATTAGTCACAGATAAATCCGGGGCTTATGTGACTGTAAATATCCCTCTGACAGTTGGAAATGGCACTAATATGTCAGGCCTGGCTGCTGTCAGTCATACTTAGAGGTTGCTGCAAAAGGCTTGTCCCTTCAAAGCTACCTCGGGATGCATCGAGCCGCTCTGTGTTTCTGCCAGCATCCCTGCCTCTGAATGTGGAGGGCTGACATTAGTGTGTGTAACATGTTGGTGAATCCTGATGCGATTTTGACAATATGCGGTTGTTTTTTTTTAAGGAGATGAGGCCCGTTTAAAGTAAAACTGCTTCTGACATATCAGTTTATATTATTACAACAGGGATCTACAGAGAATTTTTATATTTTCTCTCTGGGAGCTTAATTGTTGAAGACAATAACAAGAGAAAAGCTTTCTGTCGCTTACTGTTGCTATTTTGCCTCGAAAACACATCACATCTTGTTATGCAGAGGAATTACTTCCAAAATTAATCAGTAGATATGTTAACATGGACTTGGTTTAATTGTTTAATTGTTATTTTTCACAATTCATTGTATGAAATCACGTTACTTTGCTTTAGCTACTGGGATTTGTAAGTGTTTTAATTTGTTGGCGTCTCTATTCCCAAAGCAGTTTTGCTCCTTTCTTCACCTTTCTCTCCTGCAGTCTGCTATCTTTACAGTACCAGTACTTTTGTTCTCAGAAAGTTGCTCTGACTTTGGCTGAAGAAGGCAGCCAGGTGGTAAGTATAGTCTCAGACAATCCCTGGGCAAGCAGATAACAATGAACTCGTCTTTCTACGTTTCTGTTCTCTATTAAATGAGAAATGTACGGGTCCAACCTGGGCTGACTGTTCTGGGAATGAACCAGTGCCCGAGGATTCTTGGAGGCTAAGGGTTGGCCCTTGAGGGCCAAGAGCCTGTCAGTTTCCCTCCCAATCTTAGCCCTCAATTACTGAATCAAAGGCGAGAGGAAAAGCAAATCCCATCCTGAGCCTGGTCCTCATCTCACCCGACTGGCTATCTCCCCCTGCTTGTTCACTCACTCTAACTGGAACGCACACGGAGCACAGCTCCTGGGAACCGAGCAAGTGAGCTGCTGGTTGTGCTCCAAAGAAGCTTCAAAGTTCATTGCTCTTTCTCTGCAGGAGCGCAGATCGGGGAGAGTTCCCGATATCTCCTCACCTCTTTTTCCCACACATTCCTTTACACGCCGCATATTCCTCCGCCGCTCCCACATCAACGTGCGCAGATGAAACGCGTCAGTGTCACTTTCACCCCGCTTCCACTCGCATTATCTCCCCGCCTGTCCTGTGAAGAAATGCACTTTTTATCTTGTTATTTACTAAACACAAAGGTTTAGAGTAGAAGTAGCGGGAGACTTATGGCAGCAGAAAAATGACTGCGGTGACAGCTGGAATATGAATATGACTGACATCACTTGACTGGTTTATGTGAAATGCACGCCAGCTGTGAAAAAAAGCCTCTTTCTTATTTTCCTTGGGTACACTGTAGATTTAAGATGGATATTATCCGGTTGATTTCCGCTTGGGATGGAGGGAAGAAGCGAAAATTTCCTCTCATGAGAAAAATACTGTCTCGGTTAGAGAAATGCATCATGGTGTTTGGCACAACCAAGTTTTTAAAGTGAAGCAGGAATGTGATGGGAAAAGTCTGGAGGTGCAAAGCCATGCTGCCTTACTTATATGTCAGTGATTGTTTTTCTAACGTTTTTTTTTTTTAGAAGTCTTCCTAAAAATTAAGAAAAAAATGTGGAAGTGCAGTAGCTTTTCCTCGTGTCACTGCAATTAATAGTACACAAAAAAACATTTATTTTACCGCATTAAAGCTGTCAGAATATGTTTTGATGTCGAGCAAGGCAATTTATGCTTGACCTTGACCATCAGTCAGCACTTATATAAGATAAGTTAAGGCTGGTTTACTGCGCATACTGCACCATTTCCGGTAAATCTCTTATGCAAAAGAAACACTTACAGAATTCAGACACTGATATTAAAAGCAGAGTAGGATTTTATGAAAATCATTGACGAGACTATCAAGTTGGAGCGAGAATCCTGCAAAGTTTGAAAACTTAGTGCTGCAGATGAAGGCCACATGATACATTTGAAAGCTTCCCTGAAAGAGACCATTTGAGATATATATGTATATTTTTTTTATTAATTAATTTTTTTATTTTGTTATTGCATGTTATTAACTTGTTTTGCATTTTGCTCAATCTTTCTCTGATACCTCCCAGCACATTTCTTTATTCATGTATTCATTTATTTGTTGCAGATGGGTGCTTCATCCAAGGGCAAAGGCGAAGCGGCTTGAAGTGCTTTAGCAATGTCTGCGTTTGCTCCGACTGCAGCCTCAGCTCGGAAACTTCTCAGGTCTTCTTTAGGCAGTATTGTCTGGCAAAATTTGAATCGCGATGATCCCTTGAAGCTCCTACTGTGCTTATTTGTCTTACCAAGACATGGCTGCACACTTGGTGCACTTTAACGCGTCTAATTCAAACCTCAGTGGGCTTATGAATAATTTAGAGATGCCTCTGCTATAGTATAAACCGATGCGTATAAGGAATAAGCCCAAAAGCAGCATATTAACTTTCTCTTTTCCTGTTTTGAATCCCACCTGATTGCACACACCTTCGCTCATGCCGCTGTTGACTGCTGCTCCAGATGAGCTACGGTTCTCCGAGAAGTCAGCGGGAGACAATGAATAGATTTTTAATAGACATCTCAGGCTTTCATTACTCAAGGCGGCAACTGTGTAAGCGCTCGCCTTGTTGTCTGCGGTCCTCTAACAAGCTGCCTGGCAGCGCCGCGAAGAAAAGCTGCTGCTTAAGTGAGAACAATTGATATTTAAGTTAACAACATGCCGAATGAGGGAAGCAGGAGAGCCGTTGCGTTGCCATGCTGAGCCGGAGAGAGAGTCATTAGTTCTTCAGTGCCATTATTCAGTGCTTTTTATGTGGCGCTATTAGTTGATTTTTAAGGGAACGGCTTAAAACTGTTTAATGTGAATACTGCTGTCTTCCGTTACAGTTTATGATTACAGCGCAGGGCTATTCCCCGCCATTTCATCGTTTTCGTGCATCACGGCTCCTTAGTCATCCATGTAAATGAAAACAGGAGAATTACGAGAAGGCCTACGCTTATGCATTTGAATAAGGGGAAATCCCACAAAGCTGGATGGAGATGGACAATTATCTCAGTGATTTAAAAGGAGGGTAAGGACCCCACAATGCGCAGCCCTTATGGGCCCATAGTGCTTCAAAATTCTGATTGCAAAATATTGACTGCCATACTTGCAAAGAGACTTTATTCCATTATCACAACTTTGGTGCACCCAGATCAGACATGCGATCAGCAGCTTTCTGATAATATTCGTAGAGTGCTAAACATTATGTCTTGTTTAGTACAAGACATAATATTGAGCACTTATGAATATGAACCCGGTGCCATGGATGGTGTTGCCGTTGGATGCTGAAAGGGTATTTGACCGCGTCTTCTAGCCTTTTCTTTTTTGAGTACTCGGGAGATACAGCCTAGGCCATGGCTTTGTCAAATGGATCCAACTCTTATGCTCATCTCCACAGGCTTCAGTGCGAGTAAATGGGTGCTTTCCACAAATATTTCAGCCAGAGAGGGGCTGCAGACAGGGGGGCCCTCTCTCACCTCTCCTTTTTACCCTTATTATAGAACCCCAAGCACAGTTAATAAGGGATGGTACAGACATATGTGGTATCAAGTTCGGTGGAGAAGAGCACAGGTTGTCACTATATGCCGATGACATAATATTGTACGACTCTGACCTTTGTCCCGAGTTTGATGAAGTGTATTGAGACCGGGACCAAGACAGGAAATGAAATAAATGTGACTAAAACAGAAGCACTCCCTTTAAATAACTTAATTTCTCCTCAGATTAAATCTGCCCGTTTGTTTAGATGGCGCAGAGAGGGAATTAAATATCTGCAAATCAACATACCCCTTGATCTTAGTTTATATCAAAGTAATTGTATTAAATTAATAGGCAAAGTTAAACAAGATCTGGGCCGTTGGACCACGTTCTCCCTTACACTTATCGGCATTCTCGCAAGGTTTCTATTTCTCCTCCAAACGATATCAATTTCCCCTCCCCTCTATGTTTGGACTCATGGATCGGCTCAGCTCAAGATTTATATGGCAGGGTAGATGACCTCGAGTAAGATATAAAGTGTTACAACTGGGAAACAACTAAGCGAGGTCTAGGTTTACTCAATTCTGGGTAGCATCACAAGTATGTGAAGTGACTGTATGGTTATCGGGTGACACAAGTACAAGATGTCTTAACATAAAAAGAGTTACTTTTCTAATATGCTGCTGTCGGCAATCATCTTTAATAGTATTAAATCCACGAGTAAATTTCTGGGGGACTGGTTCAACACTACATGTGTAGCTTGGAAAGAAGCACAGCAAATGTTTAAATTGACGGTCAGTCTCTCTGCTTTGAGTTCCATTATTTGCATTAAAGACTTTTTACCTTTGGGACTTGACACAAGATTCAGAAATTGGACACACATGAATCAATAATATGTACACCAACTATTTAGTAATAATCACATCAAAACATTTGAACAATTTAGATTTTTTCAGGTAACTGCAAATAAAAAGTTTCATACACAAACACCCAAACTGGAATAGATTAATGGAGCCTTCCTTGTTAGAACAATATTTATTGAAAGTTCAGATTGGGGAACAAGTGAAAAAGCCAAAAACGTTTGTTTGTGTTTTTTTTTATACACAATGTTTGCTTCACTGACAAAGGATAGTTCCTGTTATATGAAAGATGAGGAGAACAGGAAATAAGTCTGGCTGGAGATCTGTGCGCAGGCTCACAAGGTCATGATGCTAATTTGTGTAAAGAATTGAAATGGAAGATAATTAACAGATTTTTTCAGAACAAGTAGTTGCAAGAAAAAGCCCAGATCAGTCGAGTGAAGTGTGGAACGATAATGGCTGCACAGTTACATAGATTCTGTCAATGCCCACTGTTAAGAAGCCTTTGGGAGTCTGTTTTTAACACAGTGAACAAAGTGTTAAATGTTAACTTGACAAGGGAGCCTCTAATAGCAATTTAATATATATCATGCAATATATATTTATTGCAGATATTACTAGCACTTAAAAAAGAGTAAAAATAATAAAAATAATGTGCATGAGTAGTTCATTTTCTGAACTGATTAAGTATTGGAAATATATCACCCAAAGTGCCTCAACTGTTACCATGCCTGAACCCCAAACTAGAAGAAGGCTATTTAATGAAGGCAAGTCATCGGTAGATACATTGCTTCTTATTAAAAGAAGTGCCTCTAAAATGTGGAGAAGAGTACTAATTAAGATAAAATGTTACCCACTAGTTATAATTGTACAACTGCTGACAACGAACGCATTAGTTCAATTTAATTGGTGACAACTGTCAGCCTGCTGCACAAAGCTGTGTAAGGATAATTGAAGCTTATAAAGCAAACTGTTATTGGGATGACAGCTGAGGATGCTCGATGAAGGCACAGTTAGGGACGGTGCGTGGACGGCCATTAAAAGACCTTTTCGCCGCATTATTTCACCGTTGCCGTG
The DNA here is from genome assembly GCA_028564955.1 of Terapon puta. NCBI lineage: Eukaryota > Metazoa > Chordata > Actinopteri > Centrarchiformes > Terapontidae > Terapon > Terapon puta. The sequence continues at coordinate 9,140,737 of JAOXYL010000051.1, read as the reverse complement.
GAGCCGCTGCGACTCTTCGGCCATACGGCGGGAGGAGGAGATATGAGGGCGCCTCAATGTCAGTGGTCTCTCTCTCTCTCATATCGAGGGACTCTTACAGAGGAGACGTTGTTAAGTGGGCTCAGGACGTGGCTTTGCTCGGATTGATCTGCCACTTTGAGCGGAGAGGTTGCACCACTGGATCGCTACGTAATACGTGGCTTGCTTTTAAAGACAGTGAGATTAGAAAAAGATTTTCCGTGCATTATCCCGTCCTTGTGGGCGGTGTAATATTTACTAACCTCACAAAAAAAGAATTGAAATGTTTGTCACTTGATAACATGCAGCCAGGGACCATTTATTTCCAATGGCTGCAGTGGGTATTTAGATACTGTCAGGGCTGTAGTACACAGCATAAGTTGATCCAATAATGTTGCAGCAATCAGAAATTCTGGTGGTACAAGCATTGGATGGATGCACTTTCAAGTATGAAATGTTGTACAAAGATCCCAAACGATACTGTTACTTCTACCTTTCCAGTACTTCCTGACATCACAGTGGAAAGGGAAGGTGTGTTTTTAACATTTAAGGGCATTACTCGGAATAGTCTCCGCGCGGCTTTATTCTGCCTGTCTCAGTTGGCAGAGAAGTTGTTATTCTACACCCAAAAAAAAAATCCTGCTGTCAATAAGTGTTGATTCGTCGAGGGCAGGTGTTGATTGGTTGGCAGGTCGTCTGTTCGCACGTAGAGCTTGTGCGGCTTCGGGAGAGGTGTTCAGAAGTGCCGGAGCGAGCGGATGCGATGGGTGAAGATTCAAATGAAGACGACAAGGGCTCGCTTGCGTGCTCCGACTTAAATCAGCGCTGTGGTTCTTTGGAAATGCTAATTGGCTCGGAAGCAGTGTTAAAAAAAAAAAGTCTCAATTCACAGTTTTGGATCAGTTTATGTCATTATGTAGCTT
>JAOXYL010000051.1:9114236-9124680 GCA_028564955.1 Terapon puta | reverse complement strand
TTTTTTTTTTTTGTCCACGTTTATTTCAGATGAGCCGAGACGTCATAACAGCCACGTTGGATGTTTTATCAAAGCTTTATCATCCCTACGCCAGACTCATTACACGGGTGCAGAGACGCCATAATAAAACGTGACTTAATCAAAACTAAGCAGGCCTCCAGAATAATGGCTCCCCACAGCTGAATCTGCGAAACAATCGGGCAGGGGCTACTGTTGTGCTTAACCTCATCAAGGTCCTCATTTAGGTGATGGAGGACACAGATGCCGAGGCGAGGGGCTGCTCGGGGGTTGTTTGTTCTTTTCAATTTAAGCTTGATGAAATGAGTCAGCAGTTTAGAGATAATTACAGTTGTACATTTTATTCTTCCTCCGAAATCCCCCCCCCTTCACCCCCACTACACCAACCCAACTGTTCCTTTTAATAACAGCGAGTATTTGGACATTAAATGTTGCACGGAAATCCTAAAAATAAGCCCCGGCAAAGTGGCCCACATATCCCTGCACAGGTAATGCAAGATCCAGGTTTAAAGTTTGAGCAAAAGAAATTGCAGTGTTTTCACTCTGGGGTTGAAATCTTCCCCCGAAAGCTTTTCCGAAGTGATGTGTAAGTGTCTGTTTCTGTAATGGGCTATGCCATGGGAATGTTTCCATGGTAACATGGCAAAGGCGCTAGTACAGCTCAATGCCGCTCTCTGGGGAGTATCTGGGGAGCTTCTGCTTAGTGGGAAATGATGATAATAGCGCAGAGTGTTGGATAAAACTCAACTGGGGAAGACTAACCCCTTCATATTGCAGGGGAAGGAGATGATGTTCGTCTGCCTTCGCCGGCGCTTTTTTAAAAACCCGTTTCCTTAGTTACCGCGGCGCAGCATGTTCCTCATCCGTCGCTTTCGTGATATCGTGTATCGCACTTTGACAGGCGGCAAAAGTAGCTCTTGATGAGTAAAGAGCACAAAGTGACACAGTGGTGCTGGTCAAATCTCAGATACTTATAGATTTCTTGACGGCGTCGACTGTCACATTTGTGAGTGGTGCTCCTTTACGACATGTAGTGCCCTATATATAGTACCGGCCTGTGGAGCCTCACCTGCTCTAAAATACAGCGCAGTATTTGAATTGTTTTTTTTTTTTTTTAGGAAATAGCTGGAAATCCTCATACAAATTACAAATATCTTCAATGGGAAGTAGCAGCCACAGCCCGCGAGACTATTTGACCCGCCGACCCCTCTCGCTGTGAGGAAACCTCTGCTCAAATCAGATACCTGTTTGTACGCCACCGGCACTCCGCTGCTCTTTTCCCGGCGCTGATATGTGGCCACATGCGCGCGTTGCTCAGTGTTAGATGTTGGATTCCAGCAGCTTAGAAAACACAGCTTTGTATTAGATCACAACGGTGCATAAATTACATCCACGGTGAGTATTAGGCGCGGGGAAATAACTGAAGACTGAGACTCTTTGGAGTTGAAAATGTCACATTAATTTCAAACACATTACCCCCCACCGAAAGACTTAATGAAGAAGCCCATTAGAATGTCATACCTGCTTACTTGTGAATTTTGTAGAAAGTTTATTTGATATGTCTGACTCAATTACCCAAAGTCTTTGTGATAAGGAACTGCTCAGTGAACCTGAACCCTGAGTTCTACTCGGTGAACGCTTGGATATTTTATACACGGCTGTGCTTTGAATAATTTCCAGGCAAAAAAAATTTAACTTCTTTGGGCAAGGCACTCTATTTTCCCCCTGCCAGCTTAAAGGTTTTTGTCCTTGACGTCACTTTGCAAAGTGTGTGCAACTGATACGAAATAAAGACTTAAAGATCTGGTTTAAGTGGAGCCCGGGCTGCTTTTCTCTACGCCCCGCACATAAAGAGACTGACAGGGTGAGGCGGCGAGTGCAGCGGAGTAATGGTCTCATGACTTTTAAACAGAGCAGAAAGCGGTTTTCACTTTTCTTTAAAGCTCCGATTCTGTTTTAATACAGATTTTATTCCGCGGCGCCACACTGTGGAATTATTCTTCATGGTTGAAAGCAATTTAGCGTCGCACTTACCTTTTTAGGCTGGAGGACAGATGCGGCAGATTTAAGGGGAAAAAAAAAAAAAAGAGGAGGAACGGTTCAAATTGAAGCAGAAGAGGCTAACCTGACGTTTTGTCTCTGCTGAGGGTCAGACTCAAAAACCACTTGATCCTGCACGTCCCATAATGCAGCTGGAGCTCCTTGAACTGTCTTTACAGGTACTCGTGATATATACATAGCATAGAGTGCAGAATTTTATTACATTACTACTGATTCATTGATTCATTGTGGATAAAGAAACGTAGGGAGCCACTCTGCAGACAGATGGACTAACACACCGACTATCCTGTAGATCCTGCATATAACACATTAGGGACATACATTTTCATACAATATTTGTTGCGACAACTGGCCTACTTGTATTTAAACTCCATCGCAGTCATTTTTATTTGTCAGCATTCTCACGGCGGAGTTTGTCTCTCTGTGGACGTGGAGCGTTTCATGTCCTCCTCAGACACGTTGAGGGAGCGCTGGGACAAACACCGGATGAGTGACTAAGAAAACAATTCCCCTGGATATGCCTGTTGTCTCGCTCTTCCCCTCTCGCGCGCTCTTTCTGTGTCTCTTCGGGGCTGAATCACATTTCTCTTGCTTCCCTCCAATGTGTCTCTGTCATATATAGGCGCATGGGCACAGGCGTGCGCTCGCTCCTCTGACACACACACGCGAACACACACACACACACACCGAGTCTGACAAATCCCCCCTTCTGCCAAAAAGTCGATAAATAAATGCATTGTCTCTTCACTTTCTGCTGTTGGCATCAGCCTGTCTAAATTGTCTGAGAAGGCAGTGGAGTGTGAAATTGAGTTCAGAACTGTACGCCGTGTGAGGGAGCACAAGACGAGCGTATGTTTGCTTATTTATTCATATTGCAGCGGCATTCAGTCGCGGTTTTGCAAGAAAGGGTCAGTTAAACACGTTGAGGTGTTGTTGGTGGAAATTTGACAAGTTTAAAGGGAGAGTCTTAGGCGGTGGCATTTCGCCCTTGCGAGGGGAGCAATAGGTTATTCATCTTAGGGGTAAATGAAGCTTTAAAGTGAAATTGTGCTGTTACAGTGAGTCCAGCAAGTTTCTTATTCCTTCAGTCCCCCGGTGCTGTGAACCAGGGCGACTCCTTTTTGACAGTCGCTATCATTGTTCTAAATGCCATCCACACTGAGGCTCAGTAGTTGCATACAAAGCGAAAAGGTAATTTTACTTGAATCACTAGGTAGTGATTGAATAACTTCACAGTGATTTGCTCTCTCCTATTTCTGAAAAGATGAATTTCTTTCCCAAAGCCAAAGAGTTCATGCGAGAATAATAGCAGCTGCCCACACTAATTTGCCAAGAACAAATGATTTTGCTTGAGAATGTAACTTTTGTGCCGCTTTCCCGAGATTTAATCAGAGGTATTACGCAAACCTTCCCTTCCTCAGCTCTTTTCTTGCCATTCTGTGATGAATGTGTTGTTACCGGATGATGTATGTTTATAGATTGCCGGGGATAACTGCTGTTTTGAAGAGTTATGGCTTCCCCTCACATCACAGAAAGTGCCTCTGTGCGAAAATCATTCAGGGATTTCAGGTTTGTCTCTCAATTTCACCGAGCGCACCATATGATAAATGTGCATTTGTTACAACAAGAAAGACGGAAACAAAAATGCGTCTCTAAACTTTGTTTCCAGACTTTTTGACGAGGCTGGCTGAATGTCAGTTAGTCAATGGAAACAAAATGACTCAGTGTCCTTCACTGTCGCCAGAATCATCAGCATGGAGGTCATCCTCTTGAACATTTTTATTTTAGTGGGAGAGAAATTGTAACACGACAACGTGTTTGCATTCTCAGCATTACCTGTTATCAACTGATGGAGCACAGCCTCCACTTTTACAGAGCTCATACATCCATTTTTAAAGCCTATTATCTAAAACTATAGGAAATACAACTGTAGGTCCCCTCTTTATTTGGCTTGTTATATCTTGTCATACAAATATATGTAGGAAAACAAGTTTTCGTGTACACAGACAAATGTAATGTTTCTCATTCAAACATTATCACAAGAGGCGTTTTCTTCTACGTTTGCTAGCTTGTAAGTCTTCTCTTCTCATGCCTTTTGTTGTGATGCATATTCTGCGTTGTTTTTCACATTACAGTGAAAACCCCCACAGCGTACCTTTAAAGGGTGGTAGCAGTGTTATCTGCTATCTCACCCACTGTACTCAGATTGATACGTACTGTTTTGGATGTGACTAAATACAGCTTTCCATTTCTCCGCATCACTCATCACCTGTTTTATTCTGATGATACTGAACACAGCATTCGGTGTTAGATCGGTATTGAGACTCATGGCTGTGTCATAAACCTTGATGAGGAGCGTGACCATGCCCGACTGGAAAAAGAAATCAAATTTTATGTTAATCACAGTACCTTAAGGACATGTGGCCTATTATCTACTTTAAAGCATCTGCACTCATTAACCGAGTAAATACACAATTACTGTCAAACTAATTAACATGTCATTTGGGCCCCTCTTTGATTTTCAAAGAGCTACCACCTCCTATTGCAACGTTACTGCAGTGTGCAAAATAGCATACAGATTGCATTTTATTCTATAGGAATCGTATTCGCTCTCCTGAAATGCAAAGTCATTTGAATGTGGTTAATGATGTAATTATCTGTTCTTGGAAAAAAAAAAAAAAAACACTGTACATCCACAGCTCCAATGCCTGCTCCTGCTTGATTTCCATAAGCTGTCACATTGAATGGAGAATATATTCATCTTGACTGGCCCCAGGCTTGCTTTTGAGGCGCGAACTCAAAAAGTGCAAAGCTCATAATGAAAACAAACATGGAAAGCCGCTGTTGGGGGGGGGGGGGGTGGGGAGTGGGGGGGGTTCTTTAAACATATTATACACTTTGATCGATGCGATCTGTTTACCAACCGCGCTACGCTGTTATTGTAAGAAAATGCCATCAGTTTGCCCGCCTGTAAATGTCACATCCTCCAAAACGATTGTCAGTCTTCACTTTAACCTTTTTGTTTTTACTCTAAACTCGACTGCATGCCGCACTTACACATAACCGTGCAGAGGAGTGATGGAGTGTCAATAGGCAATTATCAGAGCGTTCCCTCCAACCGCTTCCAGTGTTACTTTTCAACTAACTTGCTAAATTTAATGTCTCGTCCGCGCTCTGTCTTTCTTCCTTTGAGTCCCTGAAAGCCGTCAGCTCCGTAGATGCTGCCATTATACTTGTGCCAGCCAGCAAACTCCCCTGGAGTTTACTCAAATCAATATTTCAGTGCTGAATGGCAAGTTCGTCCTTAAACAAAAATAATTTTCCCTGACAACCTGAACAAGCGTTAAGCCAGTTAGAGGAGGTCTGCCCTCCTCAGAGCCCATTAAAAGGGTTTTAATGAAGGGAGTGTGGAAGGCAGCAGCGGACCCCCCACCAGCTTTTGATACAATGCACTGTCACCTCATTAAATCCTGATGACGTTCAGCGGTATACCAGGACAGTTGCAAGACCCAAGTGTTACTCTGAGGACGCACGGTCGCCGTGGGGACACTGCCGGGGGACTGCGGGTACCAGCTGGACTTGGCACCACAGCTTGACCCTAGACGGTGATAATGGCCTCCCTGCTTCTTGTTCACATCACATGCTTTGTCACTTTAAACTTCCCCATAATGGCCTTCACGGGCTGCCATAAATTGTGGAAAAAAAAGGAAGGCGTGGAGGCAACGCAAACAGAATAGTAAGTGAGTAAGTGGGAAGTTTGCGAGGGAAGGCCTGCATAGTAGTTTGAAATGGTGCTGGTCTGATGTGCTGCATTGATGGCACTGATAACATTACCGCCATTAGTTTATCAGAAATGGCTTGTTTGGCCACCTTTTAAGCTAACTTTTTTTTTTTTCAAAGTGGGTCTCAAATATAAACTTGAATATCATAAGCGGCCAAAAGATTGAGGCTAAAGCTGCATGTCCCAGGCAAAAGGTCATCACCCTCATCAGTTTGTGATACAGTAAAAGACTTGGAGCTAGTTAGGTTTTGTATTAAAAGAAAATATGTAAGATCAGAGAGTTGTTGTATAACCCTGTTTGGCTACTTCACTTGTATTTTCATAGATTTTTCCATTTCCACTTACTGTACATGTTACAGGATGTTTTTAGAATGGGTACCAATGGATGTGTTTTCCAAAGTAAAAACACTCTCAGGTAACTCCAGTTGAGGTTTCTGATGTGTAAACCTGATTCAGTCCAATGAAGAGCAGAACAGAGCTGCTAATATTAGCCTAAACCCTCATAGCATCCATTACCAGCTTCCGCAGAGCCACAAAGTGTATGTGAACGTTTACAATGGGGTGAGCATAACCTTGTCAGACAGGCTAATGTTTGCAGCTCAATTCAGAGCAGAAATTCACCTCTTAGACTTGTTCTCTTGTGCTTTTGGTTCTGGTGAGGAGCGCAAAAAACTCCAAACTCTTTAAACGCTCAGTATTACTCCTGCTACACCTGCATGCAACACTGCTGTGACATTTAGAGAAATCTGGCAACGTGGCTGCACTGTCAACAGTCTTTTCTGGTTTAGATGTAACTGTCTTGGCATTTCAGAGCGTTAGTGCAGCTGTAAAAAAAAAAAAGAGAATCGCAGTACAAACTGTGATGCTCAAGGTCCAAGACTAGTTTTCCAGATCTTATTTCTCACAGTCTTTAATGGGGACGTGACGTTTGATGGAAACCCTCAGTTTGTTGCGTAGATATTGAAATGGTCGTTTATCGTGTTACCACTGTGGATGTACAAAGCTATGGTAATTACAATGAACCTTTCAGTAATATATCTGATGGGAAAGGTATCGTTCCACCATCTCTAGTTCCCAAACTAAAGGAAAAAATATATAGTGTCATGAACTTATATTAGGTCACCTCCACAAAGATTCCAGGTGAAGTCAACTTTAAAGAACTGATTTCTTTCTGAATATGACAACAGATGTATTTTCTCTTGCTTTCCCCCGAAATACATCATTGCCACCGTGAAAAGCTTTTGATTAATTGTTGTCTGGGGAGAAGAAAGCACTTTAGTCTGCTCGCCTTGTATTTAGCTTTTTGTGAACAATATAATGTTTTTTTTGTTTGAAATATGCGAAGTGCCCCAGCTCTACGAATTAAGGGGTTCTCGGCTCTGAGCAAAGCCATCGCTGAAAACAAGCATGAAGCAAATCATGTCAGCGTTATGAGCCTATATTGTTTTTCAATTTGAATTAGTGCCTAAATGAAGCATTATGATACATGCACACAACCTCTCGGTTTATTATCCCAGCCTTTTTTCTGCAGTTGGTGTTATTTTAATCACATTGAAGCATGGTTTAAGCGGAATAATAAAACGAATGGGGAGGCTAATTTCAACAGCTTTCATTTTTCATTTGACTCAACCAGGAGGTATATCTGAAGCGCGTGTGTGTGTGTGTGTCTACATGCAAGATGAATACCATGCTATTGAATGTCTTGAGACACTCGAGGCTTAGCAGCGGCATGCTACAGACATGATAGAAATGAAATGTAATCTGTCTTCAACCGTCACACTATGAGTTTTTCAATGCAGGAATAACATATCAGCTCCGATTGTCTTTGTAATTTTACACGGCCCCAGGTTGTATACATGAGGATATCATAATGAGATATTGAGACACAGCAGGTGGGGGGAAAAAAAGTAATGGAAGCACGAGGCAATATACCGTTTGAAAATTATTTACCTAGCAAGGAATATGGCCACCCTTTGCCTTCGGAGCAGCTCCATTCTCCCTTATAAAGTCGTACAAGTGTTGAACTGTGCTTAGTGGGAAGCTGACGCATCCCTTAGGAAGGAAAACCGCCAGTTCTCTGCTTGATGAAGGAGGCGGAAATCTGCACTGAGCTCCAGAAATTCCCATAAAGGATTATGCTGTGGTATGATTGGAGTATTGGCTTATTTCTTGCTTTCTTTTACTGGTTCACATCACTATTTTTTTCCCCAACTTGTGTCATATTGCATTTGCTACGAATTACTAGTCTTGATTTTTTTTTTTTTTTTTTTGCAACTCCCAGTAGGAAATGATAACCAGTTCAGCCGGACTGGCTTCACCGTGCTGTGATTGACACTTCAGGTTTTAATGAAACCGTTGAGAATTTCTGTTTTATTTTGAAGATTACAACACACAAGTCAGTGCATGAGAAAAGTCTCCAAATCTGCTCTCACTGTGTTCCTCAACCTGCACATTAATACACGAAGGCAGCCAGCCTCACTCAGAATGTAAAGGTTTGTTGATGTATGAAAATAATACATTTTGTAGCTTTTTCAAGTTGAATGAGAAGCTTTGCATTCTTATTTTTGGGGGGATCAAGCCTCATTACTAATTATACATGTTAGAGACTGCGTCACAGAGTCGGCCTTATATGTGCTACACAGACTAGAAAACAATCCACACTCAGAGCTACCGAGCCTTCCTCCTCTTTCTTTTTAAAGTCAGCGTGACCCTGAGTGTGTTTCTCACTGTACAGGTGCTGCATGCAGAGGGTTTTTATAAAGAGGAAAGTGGTCAGAACTGGGAGGGGTGGGAGTTATAGGAGGTAGCAGTATGACAAATAAAGAAATAATAATAAAGACAGTATTTAGACGACAACTTTCAAACAAAGGTCATTTTAAAGGCTTTACATACATAAAACCACAACAAAGCAAGAAAACTAATCAAGAGGCTGGCTGTCTAATTAAGTATCAAAAGGGAGGTATTTCATTTATCTTCGAGTTATTTTACTGTAGGTAAATAATACTCATCCTTTAAACCTGGGTGGCAACATAAACAATATATTAACACAGCGTCGACCCTCAATCACCATTTAAGTTGATTTGGAAAACTTTGGATCAGATATGGGTCAACATTAGTGTTTGCTTCCGCCTGATCACGTGATTCGTTCAACACACACACTCTTTTTAGCTCCGTTTTTGGCATCCACCAACCACTGAGATCAACGTCTTGTGTTCAGCAGCTGGTAGTTCAGGGACGGATTTAAGAGGTTTTTGTCCAACCTGCTGAAACCGACACTTGTGAGAACAACCAGAACCATAAAGTTGTGGGCTATAAGATTGCAACAGTGAACAAAGACACTGAAATGCTCCACAGAGCTGAGAATTTGCTAAATCGGGCAATATTTAGCTGTGGGATCATCTTGATTTTGTCAGTGATACTCTCTCACCTCAGGCACTAATCGTGTTTCCTTGAAAACTTTTTTCAGTGCAGTTTTGAAGCCAACACATAGCCGTAACTGACATTTAACTAAATGTTATTCACCTGTGTAGCAGCCTTCAGAATTATGAACTTAATTAGAGGCTGATGTCCTTTTACTCGCAGTGTTTGTTGTTTTGTCCTTCATGTGTAGCAGCGGTGGAGTTCCTGCATGTGTGTGTACGCGTTTGCTCGGTTTGTAATGATTTTTCGGTGACGATGAAAGTTATTAATTGATAAATACAGCCTGCAGATATTTTTTTTTCCCACAAGAGACTCTGTGAACTATCCTCTGCCTAATTTCCCTGTTTACATGTATAAAACTGTCTCCATTTGACTGCAGGCATTTGCCATTTTGGCGTTTGTTGTGGCAATTACATATGACTCTCCTTTTTATTCCCATTGCTTTTCAGTCATCTGGACAAAGACAGAAGGAGCAATTTTTCATCCCATTCTGCATGCCCACTTACTCACTGACAGAGGCACTGTTTGTATTCAGACTACTATTACTGTCTGCCAAATTACTGGTTGTTTTTCCTTCAGACGCTCCAAACCGTCATATGCCTATATTTGCCAGTGAGAAAACTGAAACCGCTTTGTCCATACTGGGAGAGATCCATAATTGATATTGTGAATTTCATTTGAAATATGTAACTTGGCCGAGAACCTGTTCCTGGCTGCTGGAGATTTGATAAGCCTCTTGCCCTTTTGTCAAGTTGAACAGACTGTAAAGGCAGAGAGATGTACCCCAGGGACCAATGAACAGCTAAACAGATGACATGAAGCCGAGCAAGAGTTCCAATGAACTTTCCTTGAACTAGAGAGGACCGGTGATCCATGGCCATATCTCTCTTCTCTCTTTCTTCGTCTTTCTCTCCCCCAACCTCCACCGTTGGCTATAACTTCTCTCTCCGCTCCCCCACGCGATTCTTCTTTTTATTCATTTTTCCGTGCTCCCTCTTCCCTCTCAGAAGGAGGCAAATGCAGTGGTAGTTCTTAAGCTAAAGTCACTAACAAGGCGCTGTCACAGTGTAGTGCCACTTCGCTGCTTTCCCATCATGTGGGATTTTGGTTTGAAAGACAGCAGTTCATTTTCCAATGTGTGGGCTTTCACTCCCGCCATCCCCC
>JAOXYL010000051.1:9092685-9114136 GCA_028564955.1 Terapon puta | reverse complement strand
TCCCATCATGTGGGATTTTGGTTTGAAAGACAGCAGTTCATTTTCCAATGTGTGGGCTTTCACTCCCGCCATCCCCCCTTTCTCTCTCTGCCTTTCTCTCTCTCTCTCTCTCTTTACCCCATTGCGGCTGACCAAGAGTGTTCCCAGGCCATTGGTTTGATTTATCCACTCTTCTCAGGCAGTAAGCAACAATAGACCACAGAAAATGAAAATTCCCCAGCCTCTCAAGATGCGGTTTTCCGGAGTTTCACATTTGCCGGTGTTGCACAACGTATTTGAAAGGAGCCTGTGACTTTTTATTTTAATCTCTAAAAATGACAAGCGCACAAATGAATCTTGTTGCTTTTTAAGCGGGAGCCTATAGCCCGTCATCCAGTATTTAAAGATGAGACGCCGTGTGTGACATGTAAAAAGCCTGAGTTATGGTATTTTCACTTACGGGGAATTTCTTTCTTTTTTCTTTTTTTAATGTCATAATCCTCATCCACCCAGCCAGCCATTTTCTATAAGCACTTAACCAGTTCAGGCGTTTTACCCATGCTCCTCAGTGCAGGTGTGTGCGCGTGCATCGCCAACAGGGGGCAGTGCAGGAGTTCACAACGATGCCGGCTCTCCCCTTCAGCCCGGAGACAGCCACAGCCTGTCTCGCCTCTCTCGCACACACAAAGGAGTGAGGAGGCATCGATTTACATACATCAGAGGTGTCTTTAAAATACTTTTCAGACGCCCATAATCTCGCTGTCTCCCTTTGTCTGTCTCTCTGTTTGCCTGCGCGCTCAAATTTCAGTTGCCTCCTTCATAAGAGAGGGCAAAAGACAGTTGCTTTTCTGCCGTTCATATATAAGAGACACGCCGGTTGTTGTGATGCAAAGAGTGGAGGCTAATATTGACTTAAATGCACCATCCTCTACCCCCAACAAATTGGTATTAAAACACGCTGTTAACTTATGCTCGAAAACAGTGCTATTAGCTTTTAATTTGAAACAAACAACCAAAAAAAAAGGTACCGGTTGGGAGAAAAAGGTCTCCTGAATGCCTTCTACACACTCAAACGGTCGATGCTTTGGCCAGTGGGCTGTGAAGATTGCGTGTTTGTAGTTTGCCTCAAGGCGGCTGTGGAAACCTGTAGAGGAGTTGATGCCTGCTGACAAGATATCCTCCCCGTCCGTCTGCCATATTTACGTTCCATACCTTTAATTCACCAGCTATAAAATGAAACATCCACCATGTTAATGCAGTGACACTAAAGCTCCTGCATTGAATGTTAATGTTAACTCCCAAGTCATTTTTTTAGACATTTGCAACAATTAAATTCTGTTTTGAGGACAGAATGAATCATCACATATTTCCTGCTAATTTGAAGTTATACATTGTTAATCTAATCAGTTGTCTAGACATGTCATGTTCATATTCTGACTTTCGTATCAGTTGCTATAGGATATCGTCTCAACCTTCTCCTGCCACAGATCATTTTCTGTACCTGTTCCACCTCTGTGTATTTTCTTCCCAGCAATATAAACAATTTACAGAGTGCACTGAGTAATTTATAACTTTCATCAACCTTTGTTGGCAACCAAGGAATTGCCAGCAATATTGACATGCCTCTGGCACAGCTTTATGTGGGTTAAAGATGGCCAGTAATATAAAAGTGACAGTTTCACAATGGAACAAAGGGGCTAGCTAATTCGAGCAGAGGTTCAATAGAAACATTTAGTGAATATAGTAGTACCCCTTTGTCACTGTTTAGAGTATACGATGAAGTATTTCTTGGTCCTGGTCACAAACCCAAAGTCCAGCTAATGTACAGTATTTTGGTTATTTGGTGCTATGAGAAACTAAAAATCTTATAATATCCAACGTGCCACATCTGCTGATTTAGCTGTTTAATATTTATCATTATTCATCTTCCAAACACTGTTAACAGAGGCTGGTGTGTTTATTTGGGGCTGACGTATTAAAATTCGTGTGGTCTCTCGAAGCCCTCCGGATCTGGTCCTGATTCAGAATCCGCTGGACCCGGTGACTTGCACGTGACTAAAGTAGACTCCATCGACTGGCATCGCGCTGGCTCCCAAGGATGTAGGGGAGCAGCTCCCAAGTTGATTTGTTGTCATGAGAAACCTACACCTGTCAGTGCTAATATTTAATGTAAGCAGTCCCTCAGGGTGAAAATGTCACACTTGTTTGCAAGTCCACAAGTGTTTCACAGTGTGCTGAAACCAAGGAGCAAAACCGAAGAGAAATATGCTGGACCGGTGCAATACTTGATCAGATAATACCTAAAGGCTCAAACACTGTAAATGAGATGCTGTAATGCTTAATGATGAGAAATGAAGAGATAATTAATCACTACCAATGCTTTCAGCCTTGCATGCACTGGAATCTTTGAAAAATTATTAATCTAACATAAATTGTAATTATGGATTGAGAAGTGAGTCAAGTTTTCAGGGTGCCACCACAGGCAGATTATCAATTTCCTGCCCATTACAGATTTAATTGTTTTTAATTGTTGTGAGGTAACTAATTATCTGCCAATAAGCATTGTATGCAACCTCCCTTTTTCTCCCTTTAACATTTGAAGAGTATTTCACTTTTTGTACAGCTACATGCTCAGAATTAGAAGTACACGAGCCCCTTTTTACTCTGAAAAGATTTTTTTTCATTCTTAAATAGATTAACAGGCACACATTGGTCCCCAGATACGTATCTTTTTATCCACTGGAAAGGTGCCATTTCGTTCGTAGTTTGAGAGAGAAATTTGTGACTGTTTGTGCTGAACTAAAGTTACAGTTGGAGACAAAACAACCTATTTTTTACTTTGCTTGAAAAGGGCCTCTTGTGGCTGTGACATTAGTAAGTGTCAAAAGTAAAGGTGCGGGTTGCTCGGCATTGTCAGCAGTGAGAAATCTCTTAGCGATGGAGGTCTCACACAGGTCTCACACATCGTCTCCTACCAGCAGTCGCCGTTGATTTCTTTTAACCACACCAAACCTTTAAAAAAGAAAAGATGAGAAAATCATTTCCATGTATTGCTCATATGTGACAGTAGTGGAGGAAATTGCCAAACACCGTCGTCCTGGAAGAGGCCGCCCCCGTCAGGATGGAAGTGTTTCATCATAGGATAAAGGTGATCACTCAGAACAAGCTTGTATTGATTTGCAGTGACCCTTCTCTCTGAGGGGACGAGAGGATCCAGACCACGGCAGTGAAGCTGAGGCCCCAGATCCCCCCTCCTTAGGGGTCAACAAGCATTAAGGATTTTTGTGTCCTTACATAACACGGCTTGTCTTTACTGCTGGGAAGCTGTTGAAGGATCCTGGTCTTGTCTCTTTGTCAACACCCTTCCTTGTCTAACAGGATGAGTCAGCAAGAAGAAGTTCTCGTATAGTATTCTACCCCAGTGGCAAGCTTTTGTTTTTAATTAAATTCTGATATACTTTTTTTTTCTGTGAAAGTTTGAGCAAAAAGAAACAATCCTCTGCCACTAGTTCTTAGAATTTTTAACTTTCAACAAGGGACACGCACTGTAATATAATTGCTGTTCTTTTAAAGACCATATATGCATATGTCTAGACCAAACTTGAAATAGTATAAAGTAACAAAGTAGTAAATGTCACTGAAATTACAAAGTGTATCACCTGTTAAAATATTCCATGGAAGTTACTTTGCTTTTGGCAGTGCAATGAAGTGATATCTTGAGGGCGTTTTTCAAAAGGATGTCCTCAACCCTGATGGTCGACTCGGCTCCTGGTGCTTTTCAGCTTTTAAGACAGATCGGAAATCATTACTTTTCTACTTTGAAAATGGTCACCAGTAAGCAATTATATCCCTAATTGTGATTAGACCGGGAGCTTTCTCCGAGCGTTTTGTTTACATCACTTTTTATCAGGCGCTCACTGGCAGGATGCCTCATGAAAAATTAAGGAGCGGCAGAGCGATACTGTAAGGAGAGAGAGTTGTGGGGCGGACTGGCTGGAGCACAGTTTCTTCTGACTTCCTGAGGCCACGGGAAGCTCCATTTGGGGGGGATTAAGGTCACACTGTTCCTTATCTGTAGCGCAGAGTCCCCCCCTTCAGCCAGCTGATACTTACAGATGAGATCTGGACGTTACAGCCTCCGACAGCTAGATCGGCAGGCTGTATCCCTCTACTCCACGCCTCTTATCCCGAGTCTTCTCATAATAGAATATAAAGCAACAAACTGGACGCATTGAAGAAAGTTGAGTAAACCCAGGATCCTCATGTTATCGCTCCAACACAGCTAAAAATTATAATCCTCGCTTTGTCAAGTACAGACGGGCGTCATTGTGTGAAGAGAAATAGTGGCAGGACTTTCAGCATATCAGAATCCCTCTGTAAAAAAGACATTTTTAAATCTTCCGTGTCTCCTTTCACCTCAGCATTGTTTGCAGGCACCATCATAAATTCTTGCTGCATCAGGACACAGGGAAGCATCTGGGCTCTTTCAATGTACATTAAAACAGGCATCATTAAATGATTTAAATAAAACAAAATTTAAAAAAGCATATTCATTATTTTCACAGCTCTGTATGTGCCGGATCATTAAAACAGCATTTTATAGAATTTTCCATAAAAGTATTTAATTAAGTAAGCCATTAATGGTAATTAACACATTAAGAATAGCACCTGAATTAACGCAAAAGATGGAATCCCGATAAAAAGAGGCAGTGTCTTTCCACAAATTTTTATAGAGCAGTGAGGTGATTCTCTCTGATCTCTCTTAGTAGGGGAGTTTATGCTGGGTTGTCTAAGTTAAAGTGTTAAAAAGATTATAAAAGCCCAACTGATAATTGATTTTTGAGAGTTACAAACCTCTGCTGATACTATATTGGCTGATATAGATTTTTTCACAGGGACATATAATATTCACATATTAATTGAGCTTAAATTCAAATTGTGACCTATATTTGCACTAAGCAAGGCATTATGAGATTAACATTTTAACATATCTTTGGCAATCTCTGCATTGCAAATTCTTTTTACTATTGACAACATGCCAACACTGATAAATCACAGCAAGCTTCTGTCAGCCAACGTATCAGCCTGGCTCATTAATCAGTCTAGCTCAAAAGATTACACATTTTCCTGGATAAAATTTTGGAAGTTAGGTCGCTAAAATTAGCTTTTGGTAATTTTTCATCGTGACTGTGGAGACCGGGGAGAAATGCACCAGTGATCCTTGGGTAGATTCAGCTCACTGTCGCGGTTTATGGTTGGCGTCTTAACCCCTGAGCCTCGGGAGGGCCCCCAAATGAGCCATTTCAACAGTGTAACAGTTAATGTGTCACCAAAACGACTGTAGCCATTAACTTTGTAATTCAGTGTCATTTCAATGTGGGCTATAGGTTGTTCACCCATACTCGCCGGATGTGAGACATTGAAATCAGCTCCAGTATATGGGGAATGGAAGGTGATGCGTGACTTTTAATTCAGCCACTGTACCTATAAGTGTTATTTTTAAATGCCTGTATTAGTCACAAGATGAATTTATATTTCAGGCTCCTTTATAGTATCTCCCCCTTTCAACCGTATTAGTTGCTTTTCTCAGCTGCTTTGGAATTTACCTTTTCTGAGTGAACTTAAGCTGTGATGCTGGGACGTCTGTGACTCCCTGCATGAACAGGTGGTGGATGTAGATGCTGCATTTTTCCTGGCACCGTCTTCCACGCTTGCCGTCCCTGGGTTTTCAGCCTCACTGCTGAGCCTCAGCTGCTACTCTGTGGTATTTATGTTTCATTTGTATATGTGACTTCTCTTCGTATCGTATTTTGCCACTGCCTTCCCAGACAATAGCACTCGGTTCTCATCGCCTGCCTGTTCACACTTCTTATACTCTGTATTTGTCTTGTACATCATCAATAATTACTTCCTGACTTGTTCTCCTTTATGTGCAATGTCAGTTTGATGCACAAAGTCTTTTGCTAACTGTAACAAAAACAGTCTTTGTTTACATCAAAACTGCAGTAACATTTCACTTCTCATTTTTACAGCCATGTTGGCCCTGGTAAAATCTAACTTAATTCTTGCGATTAATGATTAATTTGAGCTGACATGAATTCATATTCTGTTGTTATGTAATAGCTGCCATAACAGGACCAAAGTGTTGGCTAGTTGGTCCAATATAAATGTCAATAATAATGTCCTTCCATCTCCTAGATTATATGAGTTTGAATTTAGGTTGCTTTATTTCCAAAGCAACTAAAAGCTAAATAAAATGACCAAGGTTATTGTTGATTTCTGATTCCTTATATTCATAATAGACTGCACTAATGACTCAGAAGTCGGGTTGGAAATATTCTGTAAGTTTATTTATATAGCAGTTCTGTACTGCTTGTTGAGATTATGTTTTATATGTATTTTCACCTAATTCCCATTATCCAGTGTATCATTGCTTTGAAAAGTACATGGACACATAACTTAAGAGCTCCACTATGAAATATAATAGGGATTATCCAACTGGTTTCTGTATTTAAGGTTGGATGGACAGGTTCATAAATCACTCACTTAGCTAATGTGGATATCCTTTTTGGAGAAAATTACTATGGATTTTGAGGTGATGGTGATTGCAGAATGAAAGTAAGCACATTTTTCATTGTTATCATCCAGAACGGTGTTGGCCGCTGAGGATGCTACTCAGGAAGTGATGACACTGGGGGACCTAAATAGGCAGGGCAAGCTGGGGATAAATGGGAAATGCTCTTAAATTCAGCCATTAAATCTGTTAGTGGCTCATTTTTAGCCGTCTTCAGTGCGCCTGGATAAATGGTTATATACCTGAACATGTGAAGGAAAGGTCAGTAAATAATTTTAGCCGCTCGGTATCCATAGGTGATGGCAGTGCAGATATCAACAAACTATCCTGAGATTACACATTTCAGTTTAGAGGAGCATTTGGCTCAGTCGGAGCTGCATCGCCCCTCACATTGCCGGCTACATCCAAGGGGCTTTTGAATTTCTCATTTGAAAGAGGCTGGTTGGAACCAATGTATTTGACACTTGCATCATTTGAAAACTAGAAAGGGCGGGCTGCTTAGACCACATCCACTGTCAGCGCTTTTTAAGCACTCGACGTCTGCTGCCTTTGGCGAGAAACACAAAATTTACCACCGCTCTTATTTGTGGTGTCGGACTGATAGGGCTCCATTAACTTTTAAGGATGAAACAGAATGAATTTCTGGGTAAATGTCTGAATGCTGCATCAGCAACCAAATATTATGTTCAATATTTTACATCAATTTGTCATTCACTGGCAAAACAATCTCACCATGGCTTCAGTTTCATAGCTGTTGTAGTGCTTTAAGTGAAGTCACATGATCCTCATCAGCAGATAGAGTTCAGTCTTAACGCTATAGATCTTGACATTTCTGTCTTTCAGGATCATTCTAGCTGTTGTGGTTTAAAGTTTCAGGCTTAAAACGTGACCTCAATGTCCATGTGGTAGCTCTTTAGTCAGTTTTGATCTATACTCAGTTTTTCATTCTTTGTTGGAAGATGAGGTCAAGACCACTGTTGTCTGATATCGCTTTGACATTGAGAATCAATCTCTCAACTCTGAAACACAGAAATCAAACAACAAAATAAGTCCTTTGTAATCACCCTCGAAAATGAGTTTTTTTCATCCAACACCCTTCTCGGTGGGGTGACATCATTTGTCTTACCCTGCAGTAAACTTGGTGTGCACTGGGGAAATGTGACCGTTTGGGTCAAAATTATAAAGCGACTTCCGGATAGTAAAAGCAGACATAGCATCAGACATGGTCAGACGACCCTTCATATTTACTAGTTATTTTCAAACATAATCTAGGCCATGTTGACTGTCTGTAGGAAACAGTCGTCTCTCGTCCTAATTTTTGTTGACCCGTCCATCCACCTCGACTCCCTCTGTGGACTTGACTCTTTCCTCCCCTCCACGGGTCATAACTGTAGTGATCGCTTAGAAATTTGTCACTACCATTTTTCTTGGGAGGACAATCTGAAAAAATAATATTTTTTGGTTACCAGTATTCTCAGACATAGTGAAAACAAATAATTTTCTGTTGCAGACAGCAAAAAATACCTAATGCATATCTTTTGATGAGCAAGGTAAACATTACTTTTTACTGGAAAGAATTCAATTTAGTAAGTACACAATGTGAACACTGGTGATCACTTTGAATTTCAATGTTCATAATAAAAATATTTACTTGTCTTCCTGTTTGTCTTCTCTAAACTAGATAAGTAAAGATGCAGAGTAAGATATTGCTCTTTTACAGAGCTATAATAATATCCGTATGATATCCACTTTCTGTTGTTCTATATGAAAGAAGCACAACATATTCACCCTTTAAAGCCATTCCCGTTGGCCACGGGGGGAAAGAGGGGGAAAAAAAGTTTTGACAAAATCCAATTTGATACAAATTACATTTGCTCCCAAGGAGGAGACATTGAAACCTTTTTGCAAGAATAAGCTGACAGTGATTTCATTTGTCTAAGTAGATAAATCATACATATTGAACTTGTCTCTCACGGCGTGTCACTGCTCAGACCTGATTTAATTTGCCACTTTCTGGTGGAGCAAGAAGCCATGCTTAAACATAGAAACTCTGAAGGTTACACCATTTCAGCATTTTAATTAGCTCTCCCCCTTCTTCCCATCCTTCAACCAGATGACTTAGAGTTTTTTTTTTACCTTTTTGTTTTCTGTCCACTTTAAAGATGTCTTTGAATTACAGATGCTATAAAAATGGCACAGTGCTTCCACTCTCAAAACACAACATATACTTGTCATTGACCTTTTAAGAGTTTGGACTCCTTTGATGTCTTTGTTTGCATACTGCTCACTAGGAGGGCCTTGCCGAAAATCAAATGAGAGAATTGAAATACCACCCTAGGAAATGCTCTGTAAATTGGGTGGGGTTGGAGGGTTCAAGTGTACCTGATGGGAGATCAATTGTATTGGAGTGCGGCAGTAACACTTATGATGCTCTTTGCAAAGGGGTGGGGGCGGCGGGTGCCATGTCTGACAAGAGGACAGAGGCAGTCACAGGAAAAAGCGGTGATGAAAGACAAACCATTTGTGCCCACGACTGAATACTGAAAGCTATATTTTACGGCTGCTATTCTACCAAATTGCTTTTGTGCGTTGGGGTGGCTTTTTAAATAATGCAATCGGTTAAAAGCTCTCTGTAAAGGCTATGCTTGTATAGCGTGGGAAGCTGGAATGGAATTGAGTGCATTTTTAGGAAAGAGGGTTATAATTTATGCGCCATTGAAATATGGCCACTTTGTGTTTTTCTTTGCCACTTTGATTCAACAGGGTTCAACATGTACACAATCTGTTTGAAGATGAGTTCAGACACCTTTTGGTCCAGTGTCTTTAATGACAGTCATTCAGATGAGTCTGGACTTGTTTTGATAGCAAGGTTTTAAGAGTATTATGATATGATGATCTCAACATGTGACCTTTGCTTCATTTTGCCTTTTCAAGCAAATTATTAAAACCACATGACTGGTAGAGCACCATTACTTCCACAACAGCCTTTCGTGCAGTGGTAATCCTGACGCTAAGAGCTGCATGCATCTCCCTCACCTCTGCCTTCTCCTCTGATGTAATTAAAAGCTGTAAGTGGCAGTTGTTAGCATGGTCACGCATTCATCGGGGAGGCAGAGCTTGTTG
Source organism: Terapon puta (assembly GCA_028564955.1). Classification (NCBI taxonomy): domain Eukaryota; kingdom Metazoa; phylum Chordata; class Actinopteri; order Centrarchiformes; family Terapontidae; genus Terapon; species Terapon puta. Next base: position 9,104,460 of record JAOXYL010000051.1, on the reverse strand, counting down.
ACCCCACCCCACTGCCGCTGCTGCTTCTTATTGCCAAAACACATGGTTCCCCCTTTGGACAGTGGCTGACAAAATGATGGATCAGTTCTTCCATATTGACTTGTTGATCCATAGTCACCCCTCCCATTGCCCCTGCCGACAGAGTGAATATTGGCATTTGCCACTCAGTCGGCTGCGCCCCCGAGCCCCGTAACTGCTGATTAGTCAAATGAGTCCCAGGCTGTGGAATAATTAATGTTTAACATTGGGGTCTTTACTCTGTGGATGATCGAATGGCACCGAGGTGAGCACAGTGGCGGAGATTGGACAGCAGGGGCCTGGCACCCTCTGATGAGGGAGCTGCAGCCTGATCAATGTTAATGTTAGCCCGGTTTAACCTTCGCGTGCATGCGAATGGCTGCGCAGCGATGTCGAGAGAGGGATCAGCGTCTGACATTTGACCCTGCATTTGATTGTCTTTTAATTCATTTGTTTGTTGTTTATTAAATAAGGGGGGCATTTGTAGAGGCAGAAATGGAGAGGTGCCACATGTGTTTGTCTGTCATAATGACTCAAATGTCAGAATTTGTTGTTACGCTATTGGAGTGGCTCAGGGGATGGAAATATCGGCCAGTGGGTCTGTTGGTCAGTCTGTCCACTACTTTGGTCCAAACTGAAATATCTCGAGTACTACTGGATGTCATTTTTGCAAACATTCATGGTACACAGGGGATGAAGGACAAAGCAGTGGGTGATCTAGTGCTATAAGCAGGTCAGAGTTTTCACTTATCCAATGAAACATTTCAACTTCTATAGCTGTTGGATCTGTTTCCATGTATTGTGGTTCAAGACATTGACAGCCTTTGTAAATTTTGACGTTTGAACTCCTAACTTTTCATGTGGCTGCCATCATCATATCCAAAGTTCAGTTTGTCCAGTACCTTTATTTATCAAACCTTTTGTTAGTTGTATTTTTTTGTTACTTCAGGACTGCAATTGAAAATAAACTCTCAAGCCTGTTTGATTTTTGTCCATCACATCTAATGCATACTATTAGATTGGAGTTTTTCTGACATTTTATAAGCCAAATGATAAACTGCTTACTCCAAAAAGTATTCTGCCGATGAGATGATAATAAATGTAATGTTCAGCACTTGCAGAATTAGCCTGTGTCAGTACACAACATGCAAACTTTTACCAGAGTAGCCTTAGCGTGATCCTATCCATTTGAGACATTAGGATGATGAATCACATCTCTACTTTGAGGGTTATTGCGGAGAACAAATAAACACAATGGTCTTAAGATAAGGGGGGGGAAAAAAGTAAAACCTCTATGCTGCTTATATTGCACACACCGCATCTAAAAGCCTTTCTGAATGACTTGCAGGTATGTTGGAATTGGATGTACTATTTTTCATTTTGAAGTAATGAAATATTTAAGGGGCAGACAGAAGTCTGTGCGACATGCTTGACCTTCAAAGCAGAAAGTCTGCCCTGTTATTACAGTATTTATATGGCCGTCCCCCACCCGCGCAAGCACGGATATAAAAATATTTAATTACTCAATTAACCGAGCTGGAATATAACCCTGTAGGAAACAGGTGAGGTAATAGGGTACACGTGACCAAATTCAACAATGGGAAATACTATAGAGGAACACGGATCATCAGTGCAAAGTAGGTGCTGTGTCTTTTGGTGTTCTAATGTTATATTATTTAGTTAATTTCCACGGTGGCATATGAGTTGAGGAGAAAATGAGGTGACATTAAATACAGTTATATTTCAGTCATCATCCTTAGACAGTTCCACACTGAGATGACACCTCTGAATGACATTGATGGAGGAATAATGGTGGGCTCAGTGGACAGATACCAATGGATTCCTAAACGGTTGAGAGTGCTGTATTGTTTCCAGTTTGTGAAGAAAAAAAAAAAAAAAGCTGTGCACCGAGAGCATATTCTCTCATTAGCTCTGTCACTGCGTTTCACTCGTGATGTTATGGATTTATGGGGGAAGAGAGCATTCATATCCCAGACGGGGGGCTCTAATGTGGCCGGATTCAGTTCATTATCGATTGTTCCTCTTTTAACTGCACCAAAAGCGTTCAAAGGAGTGATGAGAAAGGGATTACCGTCAGCAGGTTGGAATAAAACTTTCATAGGAGCAGTTTGCTATTCCTTAATGCTCGAAGCTGCTTTGAAAGTAAAATTCCGAATTTACATTTCACGTTGCTTCACTAAGCGGTCTGAAACTGTCCAGTCCAGTGGGTAAGAGCTTGACTGAGAATTCAGAGATGGGGGCTATTTTCTGATGAAATAGTATGGACATTTTTATTTTATATTCACTACAGCCGCATGCTAGATCGACTGGAAATAACTGTACAAAACTGCAAGCTTAGTTATATGTATATATGGGTAAATTAAGGAAAAATCAGATTCTTATAGGTGAATATAATTGCAAACGTGCTTTGATTATTTGTTGTTAATTGAAAGCCCATACTTTATTCAGGCAGCTTCAATATTTCCCTTTGTGTTTTCCTTAAAATGTGAGGTCAGACACTGATTTACTAAGTGCACTTTATATTGTAATTCTCACTTGTATTTGACAATATGTGTGTCAAGTAATGACGGTGGATACAAAGGCAGATGAAAATAAAAGAAAACCTTAATTGTAATCTGCAGTTCGACAGGAGAACTCATTAGAATCAAAGCAGACAAAAGTCACACATTTCCCTTTGAAAGTGGAAGTTTTTTTTTTTCCCCTGTCTTCGGCAGATGTTGATTAATCATCTCTTGAGGAGTTTGAAGGTCCATTCATAAAAAAGGAGGCTCAATTCCGCAGACTTTATGGGAGAGATTAATCATGTTTTGATTTGTTAAAAGACTGCTGACTTGAAGTTGTCATAGAAACCCATTTGATCTTTTTTTCTCTCTCTCTCTCTCTCTCTCTCCCGTTAACAGTTTTCTAATAAGCAGACTTGTGCTGACTGGAGACAAATTCAACCGCAAAATAAAATCTATCTTTTATTTTTACCTTGAGCAAAGGTAATATTGCGACGTAAGGACTGAAGGATCAAAGTGGCATGAGTTGACATTATGGTCTGCCGTGTTCTTTATACCACAAAATGATGACGACGGTCTGGCTGTTATCAATTAAATGAAATAGCATTTGATTACTTTCTTTATCATTTACCTGTGAAATCCCTTGTGCTTGTGAAGGCAGTCTAGAGTCGGAGCAGGCAAAGCAGACTGAATGTAAATGCACTGGATGGATATGATGGAAAGGGAATCGGAGCATAAATAGTGTATCAAAAATGGGAGTTTGATTTTATGAAAATCTTGAGGGCAGATGTTTGGCCCTGGACAAAGTCAGTTACATCACCACAATTATCATGATTCATCCTCTATTAAACTCCATTGATATCTTGCTCGCTGGCACCTTAATATTTCGCTTTGAGCCAAAGAGTTGGATAGACACTCATCATCATCTTGAAGCTCCGCCGCTCGCACCGTAAAAGCATCGTGCGACGTGTGACAACGCAAACAACACATGCATTAATGCATGAAGTGCTTCCGGCGGTTTCTTTGTGTAGCTGCGAGGGCTTTTTAACAGCCCTATCAGCTTGCATTAGCAAAGACACAGATTCCCAGCAGATCATACAGTGAGAGCGGTATCACTTACCGGGAGCGCACTATCCCCTCCTCTGTATCGCGTAACCCTGGGCTTTGTGCGGGATGTCTGAAATGACATTTAATGTGCGCGTATCGAGCCACAAAGCGTGAAATCTCGAGGAGATCCCATGACAGAGGCATGATCAGGAATAGATCAGCGCCATAACCCCCCTTCTCACAGACACACACACACACACATATGTATATCTCAGTGGACTTCAGCACATAAACACCTATTAGGATGCACAGCCAACATTTTGCATATTGATAGACTTCGCTGTGGCACTCCTAGACAGTCAAGGAAGACATGCAGTCGACACAGTCTGACCTTTTTGTCTAAAGGGCTTAAATTATGATAGTGATAAGATATAATAGTAATATTCCACGGTACAAAAAATGCAAGTTAAGGCATTGATAATCACTGTGAAAAGCTAGAGGCGAACCAAAGGGAGATTTTGCATCATACAGCGTCCTCGCCGGTGGATTTGGAAGGCAGTTTCACCCAGGCCAATTTGTTTGGGAGGACTAATGCCAGACAGCTGCGCAATTACACCTCAGCACAAAGCTAAGCCAATCTACTATAGACAGTAATGGCTCGCATTGATATGCCTGTGTCTGTCTGAACAGTACCCACACACTGAATTGTCAACATAATGTCACACTCACATCTCAGGTTGAGCGGCGGAGCAGCGTCGTCGTCTTTTTTTTTTTTTCCTTTTTTTTTTCCCCCTCCTGCGCTTGTTACTTGATAATGAAAGTGAGATGATGGCAGCGAAATGCACCCATATTAATCTCTCAGCATTTTCTACCATGACAGCACAATTTTCAGTGCCTCCTCGAACGATCAGCCGCCTCAGTGTATATGCCTCTCAGAGCAGATGCAGACTGCGCCCGCGTCGCCCAGATCCAATTTGGATCGAATGTTTAAGGTCTGTCATTGTGAAAAAGGAGAGAGACAGAGAGAGAGAGAGAAAAGGGTTAGAGGCTGTTGACATGAAAACTTTTGGAAGAACATTTAAAATTTCTGCATTTTTCCTCAAACTTATACAGCATACATTTGTTTAGTATAGCTGTGGTTTCATGAATGTGCACCTTCAATACATTTCCCAAATCTGAGTGACTATAAACACACACACAGACACACACACACGCACTGGCAGGGAAATGGCTGATTGAGGATTTAACCTGCTCGGAAAAAACAAGCCTTTCCCTGGTCTGCTCTGATTACTTGCAGCTTCATTATTTGCCAAAATTGAATGCCTTCCAAAATACCACTCCTCTCTCTGTGTTCATCTCTTTCCTTTTTAGATTGGAGACCTTTCTTTTTTTCCCTTCTGATTGAATTCTTATTCCTTCTACACAGAGTGCCACGCAACATTCCCAGCGTACTAAGCAGGGTCTAATGATGTTATACGTCTGGTCTCACAGTAGGACTACAGGAAGGCGACGGCAATATCTGAGTAAGCAAAGACACCCAAGCCCCGACTATGAAAAGATGATTCTGGTGATATTCGATATTTTCATTTCAACAGATGTCATGAAAATAGCTAAATTAATCATAAACTGATGCTGCTTCCAGGTGTTTTCTGTGTTACAAAGCCTGATGCAGCTTATTCGTCTGTGCTATGGAGCTCAATTATTGTTCAAAAACTATTTAAAATACATCTGTGAACCATGAAATGCACCATTTATTCATGTTTGAGTAATGGGTGGTAAAATCTACAGTGCCCAGCTGTTTTTAGGAAATGATCTAACCTTTCTTAAAAATGAAACAATCTATTTGGGACCCATTTTTAAAGATCTATGTTTAACTCCTGAGGGGGATGTCTGGCTTTTAGCTGCTAAATCCTCCACTTTGTTCGCAAGCTGGTTGCTAATTTCTCTGTCCGCTGTTTCAGGCAACACAGGACTGATTAATGAGAGCTAATTCGCTGACAGTGACATACGTGGAGCCATGAATATGAACTAAAACAGTGAAGTTGCAGGCCTTAAAATCAAAACACCGTGCTGAAAGATGGTTAAAAAGATCCGGGGAGCTGAGGGGGAGGGGTTACTAATTCTCGGTGGGTTTCTCACACCAAGTCTTTTACATGACATGAAGTCCTATTTTCAATTGTTAATAAGAAGGTGTTGATTGGTGCAGCTTTAAGGATGTAAATTCAGATGATATTGGTTTGCTCTGTTCTGTCTTGATAATATTTTATGGATTTCTTCTCCAGAGCATGTGGTGATGTGATGCATTAAAATTTCCTCCAGGTAGTTTATTGTCATGCAGTCCTGCAGACTTTTACTGTAGCGCAACACAAAACATCATTATAGCAGCTAGTGAGATGCAGCAAGTGGCTAGTAAGCACACAAGGAAGCTTCCTGCCTCCTGCGCTGAGGTACTTTGCCATTATTAAAAATCTTTCGGCTTTTTTTCCCTTCTTTTTCTTCTTCTTTTTTTTATTCACGTTCACTTGCTTGCTGTGGAGTCGTTTCTCCTCCAATTGTTGCCTTTGTGACAAGTGTTGAATGCAGCGGTTGCACAATTTCCAATGCAAGCCAAAACTAATTACAGCGGGCTTCCTCCCCTCATAGGTAGCTGAATGCGCCGCAGAAAGGAATGTTTGACAGGCATGAAACCAATTATGTAGCACCACACAGGGAACATATGCACCCGGTCGTGAGAGTATATCATTTACCAACACACGCCACAATGGCATTTCACTATGCAAACAATTTGGGGAATTATGAATATAAATATTAGTGCCGTAAAAATGGACATAAGTCATAATCAGGCTCTATTTTGCCACCTTCTGCAGGGCAAATTGTTTTCACTTTTTCAACATTAGTCCTCACAGTCTAGCTTTACATTAGTTTTCTTGAAACTAGAAACAGCTAAAGTTGATTCAAAGCCGACACAGAAAAGAGCAGCAGGCTAAGGAGACACTTTACTTTGTCAGTTCGGAGTGACGGGGATGCCGCGTACAGAGCAATAGCCGGCCACCGTCTCGCCGTGAAGGACAACATAAGTAGCAGCGGCAGAATTATAATGCCTTTCTCTTTGCCTCTCCTCTCTCTCTACCTCTAACTTTTCAAATAATCAATAGGAATAAGCCATTTTTGGGGGGGACTAACAGCTTCTCAGATAATGTTACCTCGTTGTGGCGCACACATACGTACCAGGCTCCGTGATTGGCTTTCTGTCTTACTCACAGGTGAGGGGTGGGGGGGGGAGATGGGATGAGACTGCAGATACAAGGGGAAGGCAGAGGAAGCAACAACAATAAAACTCTGCTGTGGTTCTGGCTTTGGGTAAAGACTGGACTGTGATATTTCCCATAAAGGTTGTCTTGCCTTTTCTCTGTTATCTCCTCTTCCTCTCACTCAGTCTCTTATTCCCACTTTAGCTTTCTCTCCTTTTCTCCCACACCCTATTTCCCGGGACCATTTTCTGACAGGAAACATTACCGCCATTACAGATCACTAGATACTGTTCGCGGGATGTCAAAAGAATCAGATTGATCACATGGCACGACAGAAGTGTTGCACTGTGGCAGAGGGGGCCCAGTCAAATGGCAGAAAATAATAGGGTGCTTGCCAGGCCTGACAGATAACTTGGAAGAAGCCATACAATAGGCGAGCAACGTGGCTGAGCTCCACAATGGTACAAGCAGGAAATGGCTTTGCATCTCAGCCGTCCCCTCATTTCAGCTGACATCCCGGATAGCATATGTCATACTGTAGAAAAATATCTATGCAAGGAAACACGGTGAATCACAGCTGCAGGCAGCCGGCGAACTCCCATTACAGCCCAAACTGCAAAATGTGCAGATATGAGGGGGGGGAAAAAAACTCGATGGTTATTTCTGGTTGCTACCAATACGAGACGATTTTCCTGATTTATGCTCAATTAGCTTTTAATTAGAAATCAATCTCATTTGAATAAAAACATCAATCCTCATTCAAAATAAGCAATTTATCTGCAATTACAAAACCCATTAAAGCATAATTAGACTTTCACACTAAAAATCACATCAAGATCAAACAGAGCATTTCTCAGGGTATATCTTCGGCGCAGAGCGGTGTTGTGTCATTTTCTCCGGCAAGGGATGGCGAGGAGTGATTAGAGCTGAAATGATGAATCAATTAATTGATTACACCGACGGAGTATTAATCGGGATCAGTGTTGGTGATGAAACGTTCCGGTTATTTATACGGATGGCAATGTCGATTGGTCAGTCCAACACATCGGTCCTGATGTAAAAAGTAACCAGGCAAAACAACCACACCTGGGAAATTAGTGTGTGTGTGTGTGTGTGTGTGTGTGTATTGTAAATACAGGTATATAGAGAGTATGAATTAAACGCTGAAACAAGATAAAATGATTTCCCAACAATCATCTGTCACACTGAAACACCAGCAAAGTCAAGTCATAATTAGAAAATTAGGAGTATTCAGTGAATAATCAAGAAATTAGGAATAATCCATCAATAATAATAAATGCAACAATCCTCCCTAATAGATGCTTTCCCAATCAATTAGAAATGAAATAAAAAGGAAGAGTCAAAATATCACATTAAAAGTCTATTACCGTGGTTGCATTGTTCAAACTGTCTTCACGCTCAGCAAGAAGATTTAAAGCCTTCATCAAACATACAAAATCACTGTCATCAGCTTTTAATAAAGAAGCACCCGAGTCAAGCAAAAGTGAAAAGGAAGTCTCAAACCAACCTCAGATGGACAGTTTCCCACAGCAGTCGTCCAGAAGAAGCCCTCGACATCAGAATGCATGACTTTCTGTCTGTGTCCGTGCCCCTGCACCCCCCCGGGCCCCTGCACACACACCTATGCATTACCAAACTAAGACACCTCTGCCCAGCAACGACATTCTCAAATAAGCCTTTGCACTGAAATGCATCTTGTCTGCCCGCTCGCAAAGGACACATGTCTTATTTAGGCCGCATAAAGTGACTCGAAAGTTCGTAGAATCTGTGTTTCAGAGTTGACAAGTGTGTTAACACTCTTGTAGCCAAAGACTCAGCCTGTCCTCCCCCTCTGAAATACAGCAGGCTTATTTCTGATTTTTTTTCGCTGGGCTTCACTGGGACAAGGGACCTATTGTTAACCTCACCTGAAATGTCTCAACCATCTGATGGATTGCCGTGAAATATTGGACAGACATTCGCGGATCATCCAGCGGATAAATCCTTTTGATTTTGGTGATCCCCCGACTTCTCCCGCAGCTCATCCAAGACGCTGACATTTTTGGCGTGTATTGAAATATCTTGAATATTTTGAAGCGTTGGACGGATTATGGAAAAGTTGGCACATGAATTATTTTTTCCCCCTCAGGATGAATTGTGATGTGGGATGTGCTGACTTTTACTATCAGCACCACAGTCTCATTACAGTTTGATCCAATATTTTGGTTCCTGTCAGCCTCAGCTGAACTTTGGGTTTAGTGACAATTGCAGTACCAAGTGTTAGCATGCCAACACACTTTAGATACAGTCAAAATGATAAATATTATATATTTAATTCACTCCACAGCCTCACAGAGCTGACTCCAGGATCTCACATGTGAACAGTTCCTATTTTTTGTAAGCCATCGATGATAATAAATGGACTAAAAAGGCATTTTGAATAAGCCATTGTGGGCTTAGAGAGATCGTGATGGGGATTTCTCACCTTGTTGTAACATTATTTAGACTGGAACAAGACCAGAGCTGAGAGATAGTGAAACACTTGTTAAGTTGCAACCCTAAATGTCGTATTCGGTCCTTTGCAGGTGATTGATATAAAATAATTTACAACACGGCCCATTGCGAGAACAGCACTGCATAAACAGTTGCCAGACCAAGCAGAAAACTAAAGAAAACAAATCTTTGTTGGTAAAGCTTGATGACCATTGATTTCCGTTGGAAGTCTTATGGTGAAATGAATCAACGGATTGTGAAATGCTTCATCCGGCGAGCACGGTCAATTCGGCGCGGGGTGCGAGATTGATCATACTGTACTTTCAGTCTTCTGAATGTCTCAGCCGCAACGTCCCTCTCTGTAAAGCTCCTTGACACTGTGCATTTGTAGCAGCAGTACGTCCTGCTGTAAAAACCCATGGGCTTCTCCTCTGCGTGTGTGTGGGCGTTTGGACACCCCCCCTACCCCCCCACCGTCATATAAAACACACTGCTAGTGTCGTTTAACCTTGAGCTGTTGCTACTGGGGCACATATCACCTTTGCGGCCCCCTTGGCTACTGATATAAATCAAAATGTCCGCTGCCGTTTTAGGATGAATCAGCAGTTTTGGGGGAGGATTGATTGAATTTTATCTTGATTTCATAAAACATTTAGACAAACCAATTAAAGAGGTGGCTGACTGCAGCCACCAGCACTTAATCCATCATGCTGTCAAGGGGATAAAATCAGATTGACACTAATGTAGTCGATATGTTGGTGCATTTGCAATCTGGTACAATAAAGTGGGAGTTAATTAGAGTAACCCGAGGAAAGGGCCACGATTGGTATGAAAATGGATGCACTTTGACAACAAGCCGGGATTATTTTTTATTTAGCGCGAGGTGTACATTTTTAAGCATGCTGGTTTTTGCGCGCACAAATTCACCCTCTTTGAATCCACTCATTTACCTTCTAATGCGTTCCCCCTCACAATGCAGCAAATCCGTTGCAGGCCGATGGTATTATACTGCACTGCGGTCCAAATATTATAATAAGATGGATGGCTACTGCACATTTTCCTGGAGGACTGGCTTTCTTGGTCCTGTCCACCAACTGCAGGTGAAATACAGCGTGCCCATTAACATGCAGTGGTTCTCCCCGGAGTTAACGGCGTACTCCCACAGAACTCCTTCTCCCTTTGTTTTAAGGCAGGCTTCTTAATTACTGGCTGTCCCATTCAGGTTGTAAATGGCCCTTTATTGCCATTCTGTAATCAGAATAAATCCTCAAGCCTATTCACTGGCCTGATGCCCCTCCATTGATTTACAAATGACCCATGTATTATTAATCCGATGTTTTCCCCCCTTTTTACCTCATTATAAGCCCTATCTGCAAGTAAAGGGCACCTCGCTACAGCGCTATCGCACATTACGGTGTTTTTCTCCAGAATTCTCTCCGAGGTCTGCTCTTCGATATGATACTGTGTTGGGTTGATAACAAAGAATAGGCAAAGGAGTGTGGCGATATCAATGCTTCCCCCTACAGTTAATATGGGGCGTATCGCTTTTATCTGCAATGTTCCTTTGTGCGTTTTCTCCTCTTTTTTTTTCTTTAATCTTTGCCTTTGTAGAAAAGACAAAAGTACACGGTGGCATGTATAAAATGTACTGGGGCAGGAAATTAAAGTTTATAGCCATCTGTGGCGGGGCCGGGAAGTTTTTCAGAGGAGGGTTTTTTTTTTTTTTGAGAAGGCAAACAAACAAAAAGAGACTTCAGATGCTTTGATGAATGATGTCGGACATAAAAGCTTGATATAGTGCAATCTCCTAAGATATATTTTCATTGCAGGATTTTTGATAATGGCTATACATCTTAATGCCAAGTAACACTCCTTAAGTCACCATTTACTGTCACCCCTGTCAGGTGGCGCACACTCAGCGATATAAATTAAACTTTTATGTGTTTTACTGTGTGTCTCCATGTTGAGGAAATGTCTCTGTCTGTCTGCCAATAACACACGAACCAGAAGGGACACTTAATATGTCAAAGACATGGAGAATGTAGTGTAACGCAAGACAAAAAAAAAATGCAATCCATTGGTACTTGTCATTAAACTAAGAAAACATCTCACTGCGACACAGCCCCGGGGCGGCAGTTATTACCAGCTCTTAAATGAAACTGAAGATGCTTATCGCGGAGATGCACACTCTGTGTTCCTCGACCCAGTGGACCGGCCAAATATGGGAATTAAATAAGACGTCTTCTATTGACCCTTTAGTTTCGCATTACAGCCTGAAATGAGATCATAGGAGTGATAGAAGCCCTGATCAATGCCTCAGTGGAGCGCTGGAATTAATAAAAGTCACGGCTGTATTGATAAAGCCTTTGGCAGATAACGGCTGCCGGGGAGCGAATCAGAGTGAATATAAGTCATACAGTCAAGAATTACTTTGAAGCCGCTGC
>JAOXYL010000051.1:9007453-9018479 GCA_028564955.1 Terapon puta | reverse complement strand
TTATAAATATATGAGTCAGGCACAAGTACAGACACTGTGACATTCAGTAGTGAATATACACCGTCCCTGGGAGGAGGCACTAACTAGATCAGGGCTACTTATTTCACCAAATCGTCAATATTTCTCTCACCTTAACTAAAGCTGCACTATAAAGTACCTCAGTTTTGAACCTGAGAAAATGCAGGCTACTTAATAACCCCCACTTGATCCTTTCTAGGTACATTTGTGGCTTTAATAGTAGAAACACCAAATGTTACTTTTTGTTTGTCTTTGAAAAGCTGACATTTGGGAGCTACAGCGCGAGCCTTTTACGTGGCAATGACCGCAACGCCGCAACAATGGCAGGCGGAGGTGGAAATAGATTTTGGCCCGACAATGTCCGCAGCTGATCGCGCACGTGCCTGCGCCACAATGGGCTTTTCGTGTTTCAAAGCCAAAGCGAAACACCCTCTGAGCCCGGGCGCGTCTCTCATTTTCCTGGATTGATTTTTATATTGTGATTGATTAGCGGCTGAAATGATACAAGGACAGAGTGTGCCGTGCGGGGCAGGTAAACATCAGGATTAAAAGCCCCGGTTGCAAATGGGCCCGTGTTTTGTTAACCAGGTCGGCAGCTGCAAATAAATGGCCTTTTAAAGGACTGTACATCACCGAGAGAGAATCATTTAAGACGTGCACTAATCTGAAATAAATTAGCTCATGACTAACCTTCCATTTTGACCCCCGTGTCTTCAGTGTTGGGCGCACTATGATGCTCTTGATGAAGCAACGCGAGCCCCTGTCATCAATTAAGACACAGTGTGCTAAAGCGTTACTGTTCTAATGGCGTTATAATGAGCACGCGCTACGGAAAGAACGAAATAAACACTGGAGACAGCGAGGGAAGAAAAAAAGAAAAGAAAAAAAAAAGAAGAAGCCGCCGCTAATCAAAGAACTTATTTTCGAGTCAGTGTATTTTCTCGTGTAAAGACTTGTGCCACGAGGCTGAAGGCCGAGACAATTGGCTTTCAATCAGACAGGAGCTCAGAAACTCCCTCTTCTTCGCAGACATTTGGATTTAAAAGGGAGCCAAAGATCAAATTGCACTTAAGAGACAAAGTGTGAGCAGTCCAGAGCCGCTGTTTAATGATGCCCTTTGTTTGTTTTCTGGGAACTTCACTTTCTAATCTCCTGGACTCTGTGAAGGCTTTCCAGGCAGTGGTGCCACATAAAGCCCCCTGATTTCTTATTTTATCTGCGGACAACCAAATCGATCGTTGTCTCCCTGCACCTGCTCCATCCCTCTCCTCCCATCCCCCCTCCCCTTGTGCCCCCAAAGAGATAGGCCCATGCTGTCCATCCCGCTGTCCCATCAGACTATTTAGACCAGGCTATTTCAAGGGGAGTGGGGGGGTGGGGTGGTCAAACACTCCTCGGTGTCTCCCACAGACACGAGTTGTTTTAAAAAAAAAAAAAAAAGCATTGAAATTTCCCAGGATCTTGACACATCTAATTGAGATTTCATGCCCTATTTTCTCAGAGATTCGGAAAAAAAAGACAAAAAAAAAAAAAAACCTCGCTCTGTTCTACCACGAGCAGTATTTCCCCCGAGGATCGAGATGAAAGAAAATGTTTTCAGGTTTTATTTGGTTTTTGTTGCTTTAAGGGCTTTTTTTTTCTTTATATCACGCTAGAGCAGCTTTTCAATAAAAGTGCCTTTTTTTTTCTGTTCGGTAGACAAAGTGACTGCCGTTGATTTGGTTTGTCTGAGAGGGGGAGAAAAAAAGTGAATCCCAATAAACTTTCTGTTTCTTTCATCAGAGGAATTCATTTGACTGCATGCATAGATTTGTCAAGATTGGTAAGGGGGTGGGGTGTGGGGGTCCTGCGTTACTATTCACAGCTATTCACAGCGGCTCTGCTGATAAAAGACTTTAAAAGTGATGATAAATCTCAGGTCTTCTTGACCTTGAATGTTTGATCTCAGGACATCTATTGTAATATAAGAAAAAAAAAAAACCTTTGTCTGTATTTTCCTCCTGCGTCTGTGAGGTCTGAAAAGAGACTTGAACTGGTTAAAGATCATATCACACAACAATAATTGCAAATTCACATGCAAAGAGACCCAATGAGTGCGCTTTTTGGCCTATGTTTTGGCTTAGAGCCATGTAAAAACAGCTAAATACACAAAATAATTCATCTTCGATAAAGCCCACTCATCTCACATCAGACGCCTCGCATTTATTCGTCTGGCTGTGTTACGTGCCATGATGTCAAGCTGTCATTTTTGTCTGCGCGGTCCCCGTTCCCCCTGCGATGACATCACCCGGTCTTGCATTACATCGCCCTAACTGTCACAGCGGGCGCACCAGCTTCCCAGCAGGACCCATATTGGATGGTCGACAATCAATGACATCATGCACAGGCATCAACCGCTAATACCGCTGGGGAAATCTTTAACAAAAAAAAAAAAAAGAAGGGAGGAGGGGGGCATGATCTCAGCTATCCCCCCCGCCCCTCCCATCCACTGGAGGCTTTTTGTTCCACTTTAAAGCAGGTGACATGACAGCAAGACGGCAGCGTCACAAGAGTAAAGACATTAAGTGATCGCCTTCTTCTAAGTTCTTGCGATTTGATGTTCTCCGGTTTTTCTTATGCCGCTCACCACTTATCACCTCTTACATGACACAAAAAATATATCCTGTACAAGTTAAGAATTAAACATTTTTGAATATAAAAAGTGCTTAAGATTGAAGTACGGCGCTATAAGAGAACACAAGAATGCGCGGCCTAGAACTTTTACATTACCTTTTACAGTACAGGTACTCATCATACTAAGTGCTCAAGGCTCAGCGTGCATACTCAGCTGACGATCCACGGCACCTTGTTTGAGGCGGGACAAAGGCGGCCTAAGGACTGACTGGATTTTTACTCTCTAAGCCGCCTCATGACTGAACAGATCTCTCTCCCCGTCTTTTAAATCCACAGTCTCTCTACCTGGTTTAAATCTACGCTTGACCCACATTGGCGTGCAACCTGATGAGGGCGGAGCAGTGCTCACGATGAGAGCCTGAGCCTCGCACCAGGACAGATATTTATGCTCAGTATCCATTCTTAAGAGTCATTTTGTGTAACGCCTGGGCCAATCAGATCTCTGATCCTATGTAATGCTTTAAAGACACAATCAAATGTTCTGTGTGTGTTAACTTTTCACTTCTTCCTGGTTACATGCAACATAAGTGTCAAAGAAAATGGAAATGGAATATTTTTATGATCAAAACCCTTTCTCCCGAACTAATTGGGGGAATGAATTCAATCAAATGTGATGTGGGTAGGCTTGTTAAAGCCATCACACAAAATGACACATGACTTGAATGTATTTTATATGCTTTTGTTCGTTTTTGTTTAGCATCATATTACTTTCTGCTTTTCCTGCTCTTATTTTTATGTGCTTGCTTCCGGTGGCCGTTTTATTTACTTATTAATTGACTGTACCGGCATCCTCCTGGAATATCTGTTCATTTGTGTGTTAGTGTTGTCGTCTACTGTGACCTGTCCGACTCACGTTGTGTTTTGTGATTTGTCACTGGGCCACCAAACCAGATTCCCCCCTTGGGATTAATGAAGTTAACCGTCCATCTAGTTCACTAATGGCACTGTGCTCTCTCACAGATGCAGTCCCAGTTTGTTATTTCACTGAGGTCTGACATCAAAAGCCGCCACACCAAAGCAGCGTTTGTGTTTTAGCATTGCCAACAGGTGTGTAGCAGAATTCGATTCTCTTTTTTTTGCCACCAGAGCTCATTTTTTGACATCCCAGTAACTTCACAAAATAAGGATGAGTCGGTTCATTTTGTATTAAACGAAATGCACGAAAGCCAAGGAGTGCGGCATGTAAGTACTTAAAAGGGTGGCATGGCCCTTTCATTTGAATGTAAATAGATAGAGATGTGCCCAAAAGGCGGCTGTTATGCTAAGAAATGATTGAGCAAAGCCACAGTTTGTCTGAGCGGAGGACCCCTGCCTCCGCTCTTCTTTCTGATCACAGCAATCTTTGGGCCCAAAGAGGGAAAGCGCACATTCAAAGAGATATTTTACAGCAGTGCCGCTTATTACCTTCTTTTGCAGCCTTTTCACGGAGCTCATCTCGACATATTTTTGCCCAGTCCCAGCAGGGAGCATTAATAATCACCTCCGTGCAACGCTGAGACCATTGTCACACAAGAGGCTGCAGCACGGGGAACGTTAATGTCTCAAAGGAACCACTATTGACATCTTAGTCCGCTCACTGGAATCTATCGCCTGTCTCTGATAAAATGCTGGCCCGTCGGCCTCGCAGGGTTGCCAGTAAGTGCGCGGGGAGGGCGCGGAGGTCAAGAGCACTCACCCCTGACATTTAATAGCAGGAGGTGGGACCTGCCGGATCAGTCATACAGATTATCAATGCGCAGAGAGAAGATGAGAGAATCCAAATGGAGAGGGGACTGAGGTGGGAATATTTTATGACCAGGTCAGTGCCTCGGTACTCTATTTTTTTTTTTTTATCCTTTTTTTTTTTCTTTTTTCATTCCATCCGTGTGATCACCTGTACAAGAAAGCATACATGTTTGGAGAGAAAGATAATACATTTTTCATAGCCATGCCTCACACTAACGCACACGTGGTGGGGGGGTTGCGGCCGTTCATTTAAATTCGCTGTTTGCTCTGGGCTGTCGTTTGGATTAATTACGTGCACTTTCCTTTAAAGTGCACTGTGGCGGATAAATATTTTGATCTTTCACTGCAGTAAGGTAAAAGACACAGTACCACACTTTGAATATGCACCAGTACAGGCAAACCTCCATTCAGTTTTATTTTAAAGTTTCAATCATGCATAAAAACATGCTGGATTATTATTATTAATATCATTGATGCATTGTTAAATGGATTGATGGTCTTTAATGAGGCTGGTTGAAGTGCAGCTAATGTTAGGTATAATGGCTCTTTGAGTACAGTTAAATCTGTAACATCTGTCATGTTGTTTCTAAAACTTTAATTTGAAAAGCAACCACAGCTGTCAGATTAATTAACAAAGTAAAACACGCAATGGCTCAATTAGAAGTGGTGAAACAAAATTTAAGGAAATACTCAAGCGAAGTACCTCAGCTTGTACTTCCCGCGGCTAAAAGCGACTCTCTCCTCTCCCTTTTGTCCATCTTGTATGTCAGATTGCAACAATGACATTTTTTTTTTTCCACTCAGGCACAAAAGAGCGCCCCCTACTGCGACGGGTCTTATTATTGACATGGAATGAGACCCAAAAAAAACAAAAAAAATCTCCCAATCCATACTGTCCGAACACTTTGAGACCTTGGCGCCCCGCTTTACAGAGATGGATTGGTTTAATGAGCCTGTGGACCCCCTCCGAGGGGGGGGGTGACATATTACACATGGGTTCATATCCGCGGCCCTGAAATGTAGATGGCCATCTGATCCGCGGTCGGCTTTGGATGCTCGCGCTTCCTCTCCATTAGAGTTATATTGCTCTACTGTAAAGAGTCCCTCGATGAAGCTGTTTGCCACCTCTTGGCCCGCGGCCGGTAAGCACTCCACAGCATGACATAATTGTGACTCCCCAGTGAATATTAAGTTATTGTAACCAAAATCCCCTCGAGCTGCTGCCGTTTGTCGAAATACGTATGTCTGTGCAAGAATAGTGTGTCTTTACTTTATGTTCTTAATAATTTTATGTCCTCATGCCTCTGTTAGTAGTTCAAATTTAAAGTTGCATTTTTCAATGTGGGGCAGCGTGCAGTCAATGACCATCTCAGTATTTGAAGGTTTGACACGCTGTTTCTTTTTATTTTGAAAGGCGCTCACACTCCCCCGCCCTCCTCCAGCATGGTACGGCCCACCATGGGTGTGGTCAGGAAGCAGTGCACTGCAACAGTCCACAGTGAGTGTTGGAGCAGGAAGTTGAAGTGATGTGAGCAACAGAGATGGTTGCAAAACAAAGGCCGCCGCCACCGCTGTTGGTCACAAACAATGAAACACGTGCATACAAGCTAAAAAAAAAAAAGAAGAAAAAATGACAAACAAAACACTCACAAAATTTCTCTCCTCGCTGAATAATCCTTTGTTCCGCCGCTCAGAGGCTACGTGTGACTAGCAGAGTCAGATGTGCTCATTCTCCCACACTGCACTGTGCCTCTTTGTGTCCTCAGCGGAATCAAGATGGTTGTTTCCTGCCGCTCCCTGCGTGCGGTGGAGCCGGCCAGGAGCACGCTGCGAGGCCCTGACAGGAAGATGGTGCTGGACCAAAGCTACAGGAGCCTGGTAAGATCTTCTAATGATTGTTGCCTCGGCTGCCACGCAGGGGGGGAGTCTCCTGAGTGGCATAATGTTTAATATGCCAGCGTTTGGAGAGGTTTTTTTTTTTCTTATTTTTTATATTTGCTCAACCTCGAGCCAAAACTATCGACTGCTAGGCTGCGATAATGTTTCTGGGGATTTAACTTAATGTAAGTCAGACTTTCAGAAGAGGCCCCGCGGCACCTGGAGTGAAGTCGTCAGTTTGTCGGGTTGACAAGGAAAATCAACGGGGCAGCTTTTTTTTTTTCTTTTCTTTTTTTTTTTATTAGGTGTTAATTTGCTGCCTCCATCTTTTCCCTGTCCAAGTCTATTCCCGGAAACAAGTCGCACAGAAGCACCGCTGCCCTCGCAGTTTCCTGATTTATCCTGATATACTGACCCCTCCTTGTGTCTGATCTTTTTAAATATAATCTACCTACCCGGCAAGTCTCCCTGACATTCTTTTGAGACACACTTTCACAAATCACCATTAAAAACAGGGCCAAAAGGTCCGTGTTCTGTCTCATTTTAAGAATTCTTATATGCTATCTAAATGCTAATGATCTAATTGATATTTGTGGGCATGAATAACTTCCCCACAGCCAGAAACTGGAGCGGTGAGACTTAAACATGTGCTGTCATCAAGATGTACAGCCTGGAAATGCTTTTTTTTGGAAGATTGATTCTAATGATTTCTTTCTTTACCCCACCCTCCCCTTTTTTTTTCTTTCTTACCTTTAAAATGTGTTGAGTTTTTGTCATGCAAATTTCAGATACTCCGAGCCAGAAAATTGGACCAACATCAAACTTAAGTAGTTTTCAGCGGAGCATCTCGTACTCCGTCGAATGATAATGTGCGCGGTCAACGTGCTTCACATCCTTATAAACGTTGCCGCTCGTGTTACTCGTGCGTTCCCGAGCGCCCGTTTGTTTTTCTTTTCAAATTTCCTTCTGTTGCCAAAGCTGTCAGATCACTTTCAAAGACACGTTTTTCAACTTATTTTCCAGCTGTGAGAAGCTGTTTTGCTGAATGACAGAAAAGGCAGGTCCAGTTATGTTGACTTTTTACTTCTGGGTGTCCTGAGAAAAGCAGCCTCCATTTTGTTTTTGGAATAATTGTCAATCGCAAATCTTTGAGAGTGTACGAATTAACTACATGCCTTCATTTTAAGTACTTTTTATTTCTCTGTGTGAATTTTCTACTCACAATGCTCTGTGTACATACAGCATGCAAGACGTTGGAGCCTAAAAATGTCAAATAAATTGAGTGGTTTTGTGTTTAAACGTCTTGCTCTCCAATCACTAAATAATTTCATTTAAAAGCTGTGCGTGCTGTAGAGCAACATCTCGATATGAACATCGTTCCTGAAAAAAATGACTTCAATTAAAGGCCTTGCCAAAGATCACAGAGAGCTTTTGTTAAATGTTCAAATAAAGGTGAATGTGCACACAGAGCTGCTCCCTGACATCACATGTATGTTTGTTTCCAGACATTAAAGCGCATGAAGTGAGCTGAAGAGTTTGAATAACGTATGTTGGCACACACACGGTGAAACGATTCAATTTGCCGGCAGTAATGAAGCGGCTGTATTATGATGACACCAACTATAAAAGAGCAGTATGTGACTTTCTTTACTGAGTTTCTTTTCTTTTTTCTTTTTTTTTTTTTACATTATATTAGGCTTTAAAGTAAGAATAGGGAACAAGATGAGAAATTTGGCAATGTTTCTTTTTTTTTCTTTTTCTGAGGGTTTTCTATTGTAGTTTTTCCATTCTCAGGGATCTCACTGCTCCTATCTCTGCTTTAAAACACTTCTAATATAATTTTTTGATCATTTTTTTTTTATTCTGCATGATTTAGATGATGACTTTGTGTATGTTACAACAGTGGACGTCACACATTGTGTACTGTTCATTTAGGCTGCTTGACTATTTTCATGTGAGGAGCAACGTTTGTTCAAAGGACCACAGAGGCTGATGAGAATGGATTTAAGGCGATTCACGTGCAAAAACCGTGTCACAGCATTGATGTACCGAGAGGGGCACGGCTGGGTTTGTCCCGACCTGTGTGTGCGGCGTTTGTTCTGCAGTGAGCTGATGAGCCTGCAGCCTTCTGGCCGCTGCATGGGCTCATAGTGTATCTGTGTGTGTGTGTGTGTGTGTGGCTCCTGAGATCTCCCTTCTCGCTCGTGCCCACGCGAGCCTAACTGTTGCTCCACCCTCTGAAAGTCGAAAAGAAAAAAAAAAAAAAAAAAAAAAAAAGACGCGCGCGGGATAAAAGCGCGCAGCCGTCAAAGTGCGCTCTCCTCGTTGCGCGTCAATGCTTTGCGGCGTGTGTGTGTGCGCGCGCGTGCGTCGCCGCAAAGGAGGAGAGCGGTTTCTATTGTTCGGGCTGCGTCACGAGAGCCCAAATGAACGCCCACCTTTGTCTGTCAGACTTCAGGTGGAGTGCTGATGGAAGGTGGTGGGGGTGGGTTGACCGTGAGCTGTGTGAGCAGAGCGGAGACACGGAGCTGTCCACGGTGCTGAAAGATTCAGGAAAAAAAAGAAAAGAAAGAAAGAAAAACCGGTCGCTGATTTGTCAGACATCTGACAAGCGACGGTGTGAGGGCGCTGAAATGGCGCAGACAGTGAGGGGGCATGATGTAGCAAAAAAAAAAAAAAAAAAAAAACGGGTGGTGACGAGAGTGGTCGGCCTGTTATATTGTTTGTTTGTTTATTTATTTATTTATTAGGGAGGGGGGTCCTTGTTTCGGAGTTGTTTTATTGTCTGGCGTGAAGACTTTTTAAGAAAGCATCCAGTTTCCTGACACGTGAAAGCAGCACACGCACATAAAATGACTTAAACACCCCCCCCTCCTTTTTAAAAAATCTTTCTTTCTTTCTTTCTCGGGTGCTGGTGACAGTGTGGTGTAAAACATTTGTGTGTGTGTGAGAGAGAGAGAGAGAGAGAGAGAGAGAGAGACAGAGAGGGAGAGGGAGAGAGAGAGAAAAAAAACCCCAGAATACTCTAAAGCCACGGTGTTATTCCCGCCTGCTGCACCGCGCGTCTCGGCGAGGCGATGTTTGACTTCAAATGCCATATTTAGGATGAAAAAAAAAGAAAAAAAAAGATGGTTTTGAGTGACAGGGGCGCGGGCGAATGGCGTGGCGCGCTCTCGGGAGGGGACGGCTCGAGCCAATGGGCGCCGGAGAAGCCCTCTCTGCGCGCGCACGCGGGGCCGGGGATGGAGCCGCTCCGGGTATACTTCCGCGTCCGATTGCGTGCCCGTGTGTAGGTTGAATGGATGAAACGGCGGAGAGCGGAGAGGTATGGGCACGCTGTGATACGGCCCTATATATTCGCCGGCAGGACTATCTTCCTTTTAAAGACAACCTCCTCCTCGCGCTGGCTCCCACTCAGTGATGTCGCGTGTTTGTGTGGCGCACCTGTAAAGAAGCGAGACAGGCAGAAGCCGGCTTTTTTTTTTAAATGATTTGATTCCTTTTTTTTCCTTCCTTCTGTTCCTTTTTTTTCCTTTTTATATATTTACATTTTTTTTTGTTTCATGCATCCGCTGCCGAGAGGAGCCCATTTCTGTGTTTTGATTTAATAAATATTTCATTTCCTCATTTTATCTTGTTTGTGTTTGGCTTTTTATGTTTCCAAGTTTGAACCAAGACCAGGCAGAGAGGTAGAGAAAGAAGGGAAGAAAGAAAGAGAGACACAGAAAGAGAGAGACAGAGAGAGAAAGAGAGGAATTCATCATTTTACGAGCTATTGGCCAGGTGTGTCATTCAGAGATTGTTTGCCCTAAGGACGTCCATAACTTTCATTTATAGAGACGGTAAGCTATTTTTTACACATTTGCTCATTCACCTGAAACATTTCAAGTCGAGTTTTTTTGCATCCTGTGTCAGTTCATGTTTTATTTTTTTTATTTTTATTTTATTTATTTTTCGTGGGGGGCGTGTGTAGAGCAGATCCATGCATCCACTGTGGTCTCATGTCTTATTGCATGTGTGCGCGATGATGGAGAGGGGGTGGTGGCGGTGGTTTTGATGGCTGGAGGGGGGGAGTGTCACCGTGATGCATTCATGTGTCCATTGACGGCTGATTTTTTTTTTTCCTTTCAACTCTGAATCGCGGGGTGCCTCTCGGCGTTATCGTAGACTGAGGAGAAGTGGGCTACCTCCGCACATGTGCTCGTTTTCACAATCTCCCGAGGTACACACACACAGCAGCAGGCAGGCAGGCAGGCACGGACGGGCGCATTTATTATAAGCTCCAGCGTGTGGAAATATATAGGCCTTGGCTCAGTGTGCTGAAACGTGGGGATCCGCAGACTGGTCGCTTATGTTTTTGTTTTATCTGATGTTAAAATGTGATCGTGTTGGAGACGGTGGTCTTCACAGCGGTGTGTGAGATGTAGAATTTGGCATTGCTTGCTATGATCATAGCTGCATGTCACCAATTTTACTTGATTCTGTTTTTAATGCCAATGGAAACATCTCATTTTACGATCAACATTTTTAAACCAATTGCGATTTGAACTAAGTTGCAGGCTGTTGCAGGGACGACTCCTCGGATTTAGATGTGCACCAGCCTGCAGGGCTGAAGACTCTGCTGTAACTCTTAAGAGGAGTGTTGCTATATAGGTTAAGTGCAGCCTTTTGTGTTGCGCTACTTGGAGTTGCTGGATGATATTTTCTAAGTTCTGCTGACATATTTGCACGG
>JAOXYL010000051.1:8969611-9001309 GCA_028564955.1 Terapon puta | reverse complement strand
ATATTGGAGTAGTTAGAGTATTTCTATCTCTTTGGTTTGGCTTGGTAAAGTGACTTAAAAAAATTGCCCAGTATAGTGTATTTTATACAATCCCTGAAACATTGGTTAAATGAAACACATCAAGGTCTTTTCCATGAATACCATAGTATAGTCCAAACAGAGTTTAATAGAAGTCACAGCTCCTCTAAAAAATCAATATGCACAGATGAGTCAGTCATACAGGGTTTCTTAGTCAAAGTAGAAAGCTTGATGGCCTTTACTGAAACTGCCGTTAATTGAAACTAGCATGGCAATCTAAGTATCCTCGAGTGGCAGTTGTGACTTAAATACATCATTTGAACAGATTAAATTTAGAGCTCAAGGAGCATAGCTACTCCTGGTTTGTAGGCTACATTTGTTATCAACATCTATCTTTGGGTGGTGGTGTATCTGGAGAGTTTTAAAAAGATCAGAGCTGGAACTAACTATTATTTAATTATTAAATTGTTTTTTGGGGGGTGATTTTAGCCAATTAATTTAGTTTAAGAATCAGGAGATAACATGAAAACACTTGTTGCCGGCAGTATGACACCTCTATTGCTTAATTTGTCTGAAATAATCCCCAAAATATTCCCACACTGGAGAAGCGGGTGCCAGAGATTGAATGAGGTCGTGCTTAAATAAACTCACAGCTTAGTTATAAAAATAATTGCAGATTAATTGCTCTACAATTGACTAATCAGTGAAACGACTCATTGGTTTAGTTCTGAGCAGGACAC
The DNA here is from genome assembly GCA_028564955.1 of Terapon puta. Classification (NCBI taxonomy): domain Eukaryota; kingdom Metazoa; phylum Chordata; class Actinopteri; order Centrarchiformes; family Terapontidae; genus Terapon; species Terapon puta. Next base: position 9,000,551 of record JAOXYL010000051.1, on the reverse strand, counting down.
AGGTATGAAATGTCATCAGGTTATGACTGATTCCATATCGGTTGATTTAAAGCCATACTTCAGTCAAGTTGAAGTTTGATCAGCTGTGAAATCTTTCTTCTAGACGCCCACTCAGTCGCTTTTCCATGTAATTAAATTAGCACGATCAGTGAGCTGCTAAAACAGAGCCAGCGCCACCAGCTTCAAAGGTTGCAGGAAGGGCCAAGGAACAAAACAAAAGTTAACTTTCAAAGTATTTGAGCGGACCACGTATGTGTAAATTAATGACACAGCTGCTGTTAGTTAAGCATGTCCCTTGTAACCTTTACATACTATCAATGACGAGTTAACTTTAGGATGTTGAAGTATTCACTCTATTTGAATTGGGAATCTGTATTCACCTCATAGTAACACTGCGTGCGGAGGCTTTTTCCCTCTTGTGAGAAGGCTGTGGGATCTGAGACTACCAGTAACTAAACACGCTCCACTTTAATGAGTCCTGAAAGGCAGCCTGCTCAGTGGGGTAAAATTGTGGAGGTGGATGGGTTTATCTTAGCAATGATGGGAAAACAAAAAAAAAAGAACCTCGTGGTCTGTATGTGGGCCTGGTTTCTGACGAAAACTGTGAGGCAAGGCCTCTAGGGAAACAAGCTGCTCCACACTCAAATGCCTGCACTAAGAGGGAGGCTGCTGGCTGGTTGCACACAGTGAAAGCCTTGACTGAAATTTTTGGGGAGAGGCGCCTTGCCAAGCCTTCTCTTCCAAGTGTTTATCTAATGAAATATTTCTGCCTTGTGGCACTATCTCAAGCGGGACAATAGCCAATGTTTGTGCTTTGTACTTAGAATAAAAGGTGAAACATATGAAATGGAGATTGAAGTAAGTCATTTTCTTCAACAACAATATGTTCTCTTGTGGCCAGCTTTTCTCTCGGTTACTATACACATGGGAGAGGCTGCTTGTGGAGCGGGTAACTGCTTTAAATGGTGGTTATTGGCAAATGAGAAACTTTGGCTGAATATCACTTAGGTTTTTTAAATGTCTCTCTCTGTGCCCTTTTTGTCATGTTAACAAAACTGCTAAAAAGTTGATATGTGAAAGCACCCGCTTATATTTTGCAGTCTGCTTTGAGACAAATAACAGATGGAAAGAGCAGCAGGAGGGTTACGATGACCTGCAAAGTTCAAGCCCCCATCCTTGTGCAACAGGGAAGCTTGCAGTGTATTGGTGTCTGTGTTGACTGTAGTTTCTTTAATTAGTATAGCTATAATCAAATGTAAAACTGGTGAGGAAACTTTGATTTCATACAGCGGAGGTTTATTCTTGAATAAATCACGTAAGGGAGTTAAGTCATGCAGAGAAAATCACTTTGTATTGACTAAAATCAGAAGAAGCTTTTGGCTTTGATAATAAAATCATTCAGCATCATATTATGATCTTTCTTTGACATAATAGATAACGCTTTTTTTAAATACGTCTTCGTTACTTAGAGATTATAAGGATCTCAGACATCAGTTTCCAGGGATGGCGGTTCCACAAGAACTTTCTTTTACAATGTTGACAAACTGTTTTGATTTTGTTTTTTGACATATTTATTTTTTTAGGTTTGCATCGTCTCATGGTATTTATCATCCTGTTGCCCAAACCTATGGGAGAAACGGAGCAGTAAAAGTTGTTTGTACCTTTATGTTTTGGAGGTTTTATCGTGGAGACAGTTGGCTTTTCTAGTCTGCAGCTGTCCATCTAATGTAGCTAGTTTACAGCTCTTTTTACCACCCCATTTGCATTTGGTGTAAAACCTGCTGAAAAATGTCCATTACCCAGGTAACCGTAACAGACTGTGCACATCACTACTAAGAGATGCTCGTTGCTCATATGCCCTGAGAGACTGCTGTTGCTCATCTTGGTAGCATGTACCACATTCTTGTGTTGCACTCTCCTGGTTACCCTCCTGGCTTTCTGGCAAAAGGAAATCATGGTAAGGATGGCATTGACGTTATTTCTAGCAAATCTGCCATCCCTAAATGTGCATAGAAGATTTTAATGCTTACGTTTTATTAATTCTTATAAACACTTTAAAGTATAAGCGACAGATCAAGAAGTCAGACAACATACAAGGCTGGTAAACACACAGCTAACTGGTTATCTCAGAAGCCTAATGTCTATTAGTGTACTGACCCAAGTCAACTTATCACTGGACTTTAACAATTGAGACTTTGGTTGTCTTAATACATCTTTCACAAGACAGTCATGCTCGCTCATCTAATTGTTCTAGTGACTGAAATGTATTTGTGGTAATGGGTCATGAGGGTTGACGCAGTTTGCTGTATGGCTGTAGTTTCTATTTTTGCTTGGGTGATGCACTTGGTGTGTTTTGACCTTGGTTTAGGGATGTGCCAGTGAATCAAATGAGTCATGTATTTGCACTTGTGCACTGCAACGTTGGCAGTGCAGTTTATCCACAGTACACTCAGAATCCAGACAACAGTGATAATAAGGGTGGACGTACTTTATGAAACTCAACGCACAAACAAATGTCTTCGCCAAACAGCAAGCAACAGTGTTCAATTTTCCCAGTCAAAATTATTGATTAGACATTTTCAGTCATTCTGACATTAAATTAAAATTAAGACCAATTCTGCTCCTGTAGAGCTGCATTGTGCCACTGTTATATTTTTCTTTTGTTGCCCCAAACAAACAAAAAAACCTAGATTCAGTTAACAGTTCTAAAACAAGCAGTAAATCGCATTGTCACTTGTGGTTATATCTCTGTGCACAACACTGAACCCGTAGGTTTGTGAAGCAGCAAGCTGTTAAAATATGCTGCTACATTATATCTTCATATATGCACTGAGGAATCTGTGCATAACGGTTTTTTACACACAGCTTCTAATCTGCCAGTAAACAGTAGAATGAGCATATTGCCAGAGACATAGGATGTTGTGTTATTCAGATGCGGATGCGCGGTTGTAACGGGGCTCTTGCACAGACTTTAGCGCTCGAACAGTTTCTCAAACACAGCTGACTCAACCACAGTATTGGCTGTAGTTCACTGTGGAACTGTCATAACAATGAATACTGCAACAAATAATGGCTAAATAAAAAGAAGTGAACTTTTTTTCCTTTTTAATAAAATAATGAACAAAAAAATCAGGCTTTATGGCGTATGAGGGGATATGTGAACATGTCTGCAGAGTAGTCCTTCAATGATGGACACATGCGCTCAGATTCGACTGAGAAAAACATTTTGAAGACCTAATGTAAGTTCCCTGCAGAACGATGTACAATAATTAACAAAGGTAACTGCAAGATGTGACATTGACGAATGTAAACCATTCTGTTCCTTACAGTCACACTCTGGTAAAGACACTTATTCTCTCTGCTGACAAGCTTTTTTTCTGTGCGCAGAGATCTAAATATCTAGATAAACAACACTGTTAAATACATTGTCATTTTTAGTCACGCTGTCACAGCGGACTCTTGATCACACACACTCACAGCACACCTCCAGTTTTTCACACTTGAATAAGCTGAGGTCGTAATTATTTTCTAATCTAATAAGAGTCCAGAGCGGATCTACAGCTGTTTGATCTGACTGACACTGAGCTGTTTGCTGCAATTTGTCAATTCACGTGAATCTCTGTACATCATGATGTGCAGTGCAGCCAATAGCTGCATTTGACAGTGACAGCTGAGCTGTGGCAGTGTTGTAACACAATTAACAGACAGCTAAATGCAGCAAATGAAAAAGAAATGGCTTGTTTATAAAAACAAAAAAATCAAAGGTGACCCTCTTTAAAGCTTTTCCACAGCGGAGGAATTCATGCATTCAGAATGGTATAAAGAATTGAATCTATTCTTCTAGCATGAGGAAAAAAATGGATAGGGAACTTAATGGTTTAATGGTTGAATAAGGTGAAATGCTAAAAAATGGCGCACTCATTGGCATATACTTAGACATAGTGATAAAATACCTGTCCATCTGACCATAGCAATGCAGTTTTAATCACTTGGAAAAAAGAATATCATTTGACTTGTGCCAGGTTATTTTCACTGAATGAAGAAACAATGCTGTTGTATTTTTTCCTTCTCTAGTCTGCAAAACTGATTTACACATAATGCAGATCCAACAACAGTTGCCCAAACGTAATGCCTATTTTGGTGTGGTTGTGTTTAAGTTCATCATGGTGGCCTGCTGTATGTGACTCAATTTGCTTACTTAAGCACAACATTGAAAAAGGGTCAAAAGAGTTGATAAGGAGATAATCTCCTGACAGTCGTGAGACCGCTTGTTAAGTAAGGCACATAAAATGTGTGAAACATCTGTAGGGGACTAATTAAATAAGTACATTTTGTGGCAGCAATGGCAGCACGTAACCAAGTGGTTGGTGATGCAAAATGTTATCATTGTGATTATTACCATTCTCAATTTTGTACTTTCCCATTTTGTTGTAACTCTAACACTTTTTTAATAGTGCTATAACATGGTGGGGCAAACATTTTGAATGTGGTTAGTGATTATAGTGACATTTTCTTCATAGATTATTTAAGTTTGCTGCAAGATATATAATTTGTGTTGTACACTGGGTTTTCATATTGTATTTGTCCTTTAAGTCAGTTGAAAATGGTGTTTTTCAAAGTGAGTATCTTTAGAATATGGAAATGTATTACACAGTGGATGTTTGCAGCTTTAATGCTCTGTGTGGGCTAAAGATGAGATATTGTAAAAGCAGGATGTGTCAGCGTAATTTAAGCATCAGCTCTATTGCAGGATGTGAGCAATCTGAGCAGACCAATTGATTTGTGCTTTCCAGTTGCAGTGATCATCTTTGTGCAGCACTCCCATCCACTTTACTAATTGCCATTCCTCATGCTTATTGTCACTGTTGTTGTGGCCAGGTTTTCTCTCGACTGAACACTCGCACTCCTTGGTTCGGCTGTTTGCTCCTCTCTGAAGATGAATTGTGACTAAGTGAAACATTGCCTTTTGCTTCTCCCTGGTTTAAGCCAATCTGCATGGACAGCTAGTTCAAAAACTGTAGCCTCCTTCTCTTCCCCCCCAACAATGACATGTGATCACCTCTGACTGTTGCTTTTGTTCTTGTTGATCTAACATGAAGTACTTTTTGTGTCCACATTTTCAGACGGCAACTCCAAACTAACATGGCAGTCAGACTGTGCGATGTGGCTTCTCTGCTTAGAAGTGGTTCGTGGGCGCCTGAGCCTTGGACTGGGGTCTGTGGCGCTTCTTTTTTAAATCATTTGGCCACAAGGCCTGCCTTTTGTCTCAGTGCTCAGGCCATACCAATGACGCTAGCTCAAATCAAATTAATCACATGTTCAATTTTGCATTCGGGCACTCTGGGGTTTTGTTCACGAAAGCTCCCAAGTTGTTAATGTTTGACTGTATTGGTATGGTCTAAACCTGCTTGCTACTGTCTACTCTGATTTATTTATCTCACATAATTACTTTCTTGAATTTTAGCTTTATGGCCCACGTGCACAAGTGAGTCAAAATGTGATTGCTTAAGAATGATTTGCATAGTGGTGTGATTACACTAATCTGCTTTCTGCACATGGTGATTCAGTTAACAAAGGATGACTCTTCATACATTAACTTGTTGCTGGCTGCCTTAACTGATTACCAGGCCTGTTGTCTGATGCAAGCGTACTGATGGCTACAGATTTGGTGTCGCTATAAGCTTTGCATATTTAGTTTATTTTGTAGAATGAGATGATTTTACTTTGGTTGCTACATTTAATCTTGGAAGATAAGTTTAAATATGCCAATTACCAATTTTAATATTGCGTTATAAATTGTTGAGCCTCCAAAGGATTATATAGCTTTCTCAAAGTCTTTTGTTTGCTCAGAAGCAAAAGCAGTAATGAATAGCAAAGGGGAGTTTGTCTCTTTTCCACCTGTGGAAGCACTGTCAGATGTAATATTTCACATTTGGCCAGATATCAATGCTGAAAGCACAGATTAATGGGTGAAAAGCCCACCTGTTCTGAGGCCGATAGTTTGAACGTTCACGTCATTGCAACCTTTGCCTTTTTAAATATCTACTTATCTGTCAGTGCGCAATTTATAAAAAATAAATAAATAAATAAAATCATGAATGTTTTCAGAGTACCTTGGACTTGTAGGGAAGTTAGTTGCATCTGTTTTTTTTGTTTAGGTAAAAATACTTGTTTTTAATTCAATTAAATATCCCCATGTTTCAGTATTCCAACTAAAACAATGTTTCAGTGTGTGAAGAGTGTCCTTTTTTAACAATCTGTTTATTTTGATGTTTGTTGAATTCACATGTGGTTTTGACTTTTTTCTTTTTTGTCTCTTTAGCAGGTAATTGCTGCCATGGAAACACAGCTGTCCAATGGGCCAACTTGCAACAACACAAGCAACGGTCCTTCAACAATCTCAAACAACTGCTCCTCACCTGTAGAGTCAGGGAGCATAGAGGACAGTAAAACTAACTTGATAGTCAACTATCTGCCTCAAAACATGACCCAAGAGGAGCTGAAGAGTTTGTTTGGGAGCATCGGAGAAATTGAGTCCTGTAAACTAGTTCGAGACAAAATAACAGGTAACAACTGTTTGTATCGCTACGGCTGGATAATAACTTGGGCCCAACAGATACTGTGTACTCTGAATTTATTGGCTGCGAGCATGTGCATTCAGTTTGTCACTGAAGTGGCATACGACTATACAGTTGAAATTTTAAATACCGTGGATTTAAAATAAGTTGAATGTAATGTTAAAGTATTTTTCTTCAATCATTAACACCACTTAACTCAAATAATGTATCAGTGGGGCCCTACTAGCTGTATTGTCCATGTCATAACCATTTTTGTTTATGCATGCACAGTATGTTATTTCCTCTTTGTATATTTGTCATCTAGAATCATAAATTATGGACGTTTTTACCCGAATATATGCAGAAACCTTCGTTCAGAAAGTCAGCCAGTCATTCAGCATCTCATTATTTTGTTTTACTGCAGTAATGTCAAAGGACATTGTAATTTATTTGCACAATTACATGTGTAATATTGGCAGTTAGAATACTTGTAAATTATTTGAGGTTGTTTTAATAGGAGAAATACAGCTGGCAGAGCCACACACACTAACATCGCCTGTGTGACATGAGCAGGTAGTTAATGGCAGAGGCTGCTGGACTCTTGCTGCTTCCAGTTTTGGTCAAGGTTACCCAGACCTTCCTCCATCTGCTCCTTGTAATGTAGCCCAATGGTCAGGCATGTGAGCCTCTCTGGCCTTTTTAAGGGTGTATACACACATCTGTTTCATTTGCATTTAGTCCTTGAAGATCATCAGGCCTGAGCCGAGTGAACAGATCTTTCCATTAAAATGAAAATGTTGAACTAAGAGGGTAGAACTTATAATTACTGATTATCTTTATTCTGAGACTCCAAGGTAGTCACCTTCATTAAATTAACATGGGATGTGCGCCCAACCACATCTGGCTTTGCAATATTAATAATGTTTAATATTTCAGTGCTCATGTATAGCTGTCCAGCTTTCACAAGTGTGTCTTTGCATGGTTGCCACTGTTCCCTACTGCCACTAACAGCCTCTACTCTAAAAATGTTGTCAAGTGCTTCAACTATGTTTAGCTAAACTGTATCTCTCCTCGCTTCAATAACTATGCTTAGCGGTCTTCCTGAAAAAAGCATTTCTACTATAGGTGCACATGTAGTAAATAACTTTTAAAAAATGGAAAAAGGGAATGAAAACAAGCTTTAGCTTGGTTGGAGTGATACTGTTGAAGTGCTCTATATACAAAGGCTTTCATATTATATCTCAGAAATGCTTGAGAGAAGTGGAGCAAAAGCCAAAGTTGGTGCATTTATGGCCATGTGGGAGGGGCTGCCCATTATGTATTTTGTGAATTTAGACTTTTAGTGATGGAGAAAATTGTCAGGTGTGCAGTCTTGCATGGAATAAATACTTTTGTGTAGCCAGCACAGAAGAGAAGCATATGATTGTTAATGCATGAATTGGGTTGAGTTAAATTGACAAGTGATCCTCGTTTAAAAATCAGTGTCGAGCGTGTTCTGCTGTGATGAACATAAATATGCTTGATGAGTTGCAAATTTAGTGGAACAAGTGTGAACATACCAACTAATTTAAGTGCAATGAACTAAATGTGGCAGTTTGTTTGAAATCAGCCTGCCCTTGAGAGAAAAGGGCTTGAGGTGACGCTTCATGTCCCCATAAAGTAGCACAGTAGAAATGTTTATGGTTTGACCAAGAAAACCTTGCTGTTGGTCTGCTGATGACTCTTACTTAAAGATGAGCTCTTGAAAAACAACTTTTATATATTAGGTGACCTGTAAACAAAATTAATAAAACATTTTAATAGATGGATAAAACATATACCGAAGTGTGGGATCTTAGTGCTGTTTAAATGCCTTAGATAAAGTTGACTTGCATGTTCATTAAAAGCAGAAAACAAGATACAAGTAGATCCAACAAGAGCACTTGACCCTGTACACTTGCTCTCCTTTGATGGTGATTTAGATTTTTGGCACCAGTCGGTTGTTTACAGGGCTTTGAAATAGTTGCTCCAAGTCTCTAAAGTCTCTTAATCACCTGCATACTTTTTTCTTTTTTCTTCTCAGACTGTCAAGAAATTTTAATATTTGAAAATGTAATGCGAGTCTAACTAGAGTAATATTAAATAACTTGATTGGGCAACTTTCTCTAGCCATAATCAGGGTTTTTCATTGATCCAGTACTACTTTACCCTAAGAAATTTGTTTACAAGGATTAGAAATCATCAACGGGTCTTTTCCAGGTACAGTTAAGTAAAAATGTGCCCATCAATATGCCTGGTGGGTTTTAGTGTAGACAGTCATTTCAAATGAGTTAAATCAATGGTTCTTGCTTTTTAAAGGCTTGTTAAGTCAGTGATATTTCATAAAATTAATAATGTATTAATTGCTAAATTCCCTCTTTAAAAGACATCATGATTGATTGGAATTAACTTTTTTTTTTTATTTATTTTCTTTTTTTAAAAGAAGCATTGCCTGTGTTCGTCTGTGTAGCATTACAGTTTGATTATCCGAGCGTTGGGAAATTCTACATCTGCAAAAACTTGCATATGTCAAGTTACTTTATGGTGTACACTTCAGCAAACTGAAACTTGTCTAATTCTTTACTCTTTGTTGTGTTCATGGGAGCGTCTGTTAGATTGGATTAGGGATGACAGTTGCACCGGCAGTGAAACAAAGTGGAGATGGGCTCTGTTTACGGTATTCCAAAGGCTCTTAGCATCAGTTGTGATCTGATTAGGAGTAATTAGCTGTATAAAAACAAATAGCTCTTTTGTAGCCAGCTAGAAGAGGTGAGGTCTTACAGTAGCTCACCGACCGACATTAAACCAAAATGGAACACTTAAGGAATATTTCTCTTTAGGTGAGTGTGTGATGTAAGAGCTACGAACAAAACACAAGAAGCCTTGCTCGAGTGCCGTCTCTCAAGAAGTTACTAAAGTTTTAGTGTGCTGGTTTAGAAACCTGCTTTAATATCAGAAAATAAAATAAAAGGGGACTGATCATTACACTTGACTAGTAGATTTTGCCTGCGTGCATATATAACGGACCCATTTGATTATGTAATCTGCAATATGGGTTGATGACAGTATGTTCCCATCAACAGTATCCACCAGCAGGCTTTTATAAAATTAAGCAGTGGAACTACTACATATCTTTTATTTTTAACTGATACGTGCTTGAATCGGGGTGGGAAAAACTGACTTCAGCACAGTTGGGGAAGAAATTAGTCTTTTAATGTTATTCAAAGCCTCCAAGTCATTTCTCAGGAATGATGCTCTGATTTCAATTTCAGCTCTACATAAAACCCTATCCCCTCCAGACTGTGTTGCTTTTGTCTCTCCCTTGGCCCTGTGGCAATGGATTTAAGCCAGCCTACATCTGTGTACTGGTGCTACATCAGATGTTAAGTAATCACCAGAGAGATGCATGCTTCCTCTTTGCTTTAAATGTTCTCGCCTTGGCTGCTGCTGTTGCTGCAGCAGCTTAGTCTTTGTGTCATTTTCCTCCCACTGTGGGCAGCACTAGTCTTTTACTGGAAACTGGGTGCAGCTCTGTGTTGGAGTGCATCCCAAGCATGTCTCTTCTACTCCTTAATGACAACTGAAAGTCAGCAAGTTGTTTGTTTTTTTTGTTGTTTTTTTATTTTTTATAGGAACATGTTTAAGGTCTGCCACTTGCAGCAGCGGATGTAGTGCATATTATACGTTCCATAAGCAGCCCTCACTATACGGGCGTAACTTGCCCACATGCGGCATGTTCAATGAAGCACAGAGAAGCAGGCGGTTTGCCCTGAAGGCTTAAGTAAAAGTGTCATTTCACCAGCTCAATTCAAAGGCTCGGCATGTTTCTCCTGGCTATAACAGTCCCTGTGATGCAAGGTGAAATTAAGTTTATGAACTTCACTTGATCACAACAGAACGACCCATGAGAGCAGTGACTCATGGTGGTAAGACAGATGAAGCCAGTATGGATGCATATAGGATGTTGAGGGTGTAATAAAGTTAATGGTGGTTAATGTCTGGTGAATTAGTGAAAATATAACCTTTATATTGTAATACTGAACCTTTTTTTTTTTCTAAAGATGTATCAGTTGTGGGTGAATTTCAGTCATACTGCATGTATGACAACCTACAAACAATCCTTTTTGAACCAAAGGAGTCTTGTATGGACATCTTGCCCTTCACGTCACGACATGGATACCTTCTCAATCCACCCCTTTGAACTCGTCTTGTGCTTAAATGTGATAGTGGGCAATGTGAAAATATTAACTCTCATCTCGTATAAAGTTTTCGATAAAATTCAAGTTTCTTTGTACTGTATTAATATGCTGAAGCTGCTTAAGCTGGTGAACTTGACCGCCAGTGGAATTGCAGAGAGACCCAGCAGTGTGGGTGGAGGAAATTGAATTGCCTCTGTGCACATAAAGAGTGGGTGTCAATCTATTGTACATTTTAGAGATAAACTGTAGAGGGAGGGGAACACATTGCGCCTCGGCTACTGCGCTGTGTCAGAGATGAGTTGGTGTGAAAGCAGAGCAATTGCCTGTCGTTTTTAATTTAAGCCATCTTTGTCAAAGAGTTGGTTGGAGAATTTACTTTAGGTTGTAAGCCAAATAGATGTTGGTTTGAGATGGGCTTTTGACCTCTGATGTTCTTTATGCGCTGCCAAATAAAGACTGACTGCTCATCTGTGTAACCTAGTATTACTGACCATAGATTGTTTTTTAGTTTGTTTGTTTTTTTTGTTTCAGTAAAATATATTCCATTCTCAAACGATGTATAAACAGCAGTTTGTTTCATAGGCACATTAAATATATTGTCTGTTTGTATTTAGCAGTGAGTTTTCTGTGAAGTGTAATGCTCTGTATTTTTTTTTTCTCTTGATTGCAGGACAGAGCCTAGGCTATGGATTTGTGAATTATGTGGACCCAAAGGATGCAGAAAAAGCCATCAATACCTTAAATGGCTTGAGACTTCAGACCAAAACCATCAAGGTAAGACGTCACGCAGAAATTGTCGCTAACAGTCATCGACATGGTCGTTCTTATCTCCAATAAGTGACCTAATCAGGCGGTACTATTCACCCTACCAAAATCTGTCTCAATTCATGACCGGTTGCAAAAATTCGAGAGATGCCATTCATGTCTAGCTTTCTGGACTGGAGTCGACGCATAATGAGGCTGGAGAAATGTGGGGAGGAAAGGGAGCCTATTGTTAATCTGGGCACATGCGGCTTTGCCTGGGCCTCAAGTAGAGCAGAACTGTTTCTATGGTTGCATGTGCTGTAGCACTGCTGTATGCCTTTACAGGGAGGTGGCTGCCATTAGCATTCATCAGGCAATGTAGCACTCAATGTGCTGGTGGAAAAGCTCATTTGCTTCATATAGTGCTGCAGGATTTGTGGATGGTGGAGCCAGATATTAGATGTGATGTATTTTTCACAGTGGTCTTACAAGGAGCTCGCCAGATCCCTTCTCACATCGGACAGAGGGGTATAAATGAAAAATGTCTGAGCAAAAACGCATTTTGTGAAAATTCATGTTTGAATGGCACCAGTTTTGTGAGCTATGTTTGATTATTTCTGTATTTAACGTTCGAATATTGATGAAGCGTGTTATGAGCCATACCAGCTCACACTCATCAATCCAACATAGCCCATCATTTTCTCTCCACCTCTCTTCTTCAGTTCATGCCTCTGAAAGTAGAACATGAGTGTTTTTTTTTTTTCATATATCACACATCCAAAATTCTCTAGCTGCTCTGTCAGAAGTGCAAATAAACCCCAGTGAGGTAGAGGAATATACTTTGCAAATATTAGCATCAAATGAAGTGTGAAGGTGAGGCAGGAATGAGGAGAAGCGAGGGAGTTGCCTGGCTGTGGGCAGGGAGCTTTCGCTTTCACATTCACTTTGTCAGCCTTCCCTTCAGGGCAGTAGTAGGGTGAGTTTTGAGGTGGGATGAACATGTGGAGTTCTTATCGATCCCTTTTTTTTTTTTTTTTGGAAGGTTTAATTAGGGTGAGTTTTTTTTTTTTTCCCTAAAGTACTGTATTGCATAATTCAAGATAGTTGTGAGATATTAGGACCATTTAAAACATCTGACACTGTAGTTAAATACATCTCTGGTGCTATTCAGGGAGTTGTCAGTCTCTTCAAGACGGAGGGAAAGCAAGGTACAACAGGCTTTTGACTGTACAGGTTTTTTTTTTTTTCTCCCTCCACTCTGTGATTCTTATGTTGTCCACAAATCCATCACAAAGAAACATCTTCCTAAAACTCCTACATTTAGGCTGTATGGGATCCCTCGGCATGCTATTGTATAAATGTCTACATGACTGAAAATAGGATGGAGCACTGGGGGGAAAAAAAAAATTAACTACTCAGGGGTGTAATGATGTATTGATCCACAGGACCTGGTAGATGACTCTCTGGTCCCCCTCTGTTTTCCATTACTCAACTTTATTTATGGACAGATGTTGATTTATGCTGCATATTTATCTGGCCTGCTGCAGGGGGCTCTCCAAATATCTTGCAACTTACAGACGGGGATGGGCGTGATTTGGTTTTAGAGGCGGGCGTGCTGCTCTGTTGTCGATAGAAATTTTCAAGAAATGATAAATACATTTTTTTAAATGAGAGCAGTCTAGACAGACCTGATGCTGCATCCATCTCTGTCAGGTTTCCAGCCAAGTTGATGGACAGAAAATGTGCGAGTTTAACTTTTCTTCTAGACAGAGTGATTTGTCACTATCTATTTAGCCGATGAGAGCCATAATTAAGTATGTACTGGGGAAAGAAAAATAGGGTGACAGACTGTGGAGCAGACAAATTATTGCAGTGCATCACCCATTGTTGTAGGACCCCCTTTTTTTTTTCTTTTTTTTTTTTTAAAGAAACTCTCAAAATGTAGAAGAACTGGTATAACAATGGGATGAACAGAGACTAACTTTTTAGAAAATGCCAAAGTATTATATTTGCTTCAGGTTCATGCTTCATGACAACAGACAAAAGTCTATCAACAAAAATATGTCAGATTAGTCAAACTCTAATACACTAGTCTCTTCCTTCAGGTGTGTTCAGACTGAACAAGAAGCTCATTTTTGTATTGCTTTATTTGAGCAAATTTAACTGCTCTGTTTCAGTCTGTTTATTAGACAAAGTCAGTGATCAAGGTTTTTGCTGGAGCAGGGTGCGTTACAATTCAAATTGATCTCAATTCTTGGAGTCATGGAGACTCACAGGTTCTCTAGTTTTTGTATTTATTTGTATAAATCCATTCATGTCATATATATTTTGTCTGAACACACCTTTTTTCTAATGTCACAACCCAGGGTTTATTTTTAGCTTAATTTTTGTTAAAGAGAAACTGATGTGCATATATTAGAAAAGCTGCCAGAAGCAATTGTTGATGAAACGTATTTATTAAACAATCTATATTTAGTAAATATTCGTGTTGTCACTGCTAAATACAGATCTACTTGTGTGCTCATTTTGTTCAGTTCTGTTTTTAACAAATATTACAAAAAAGTGACTAATAGCTTACCTTAATCATAATTTGTTTGAGGTATTCATAACTGCGTGTCCTAAAACTGGCTCCGATGTCTGTCCTGCTGCTCATGTGATCCGTCTCCCACCTGTAGGTTTCCTATGCGCGTCCAAGCTCCGCCTCCATCAGAGATGCAAATTTGTACGTCAGTGGCTTGCCAAAAACCATGACTCAGAAGGAACTGGAGCAGCTCTTCTCTCAGTATGGACGCATCATTACCTCACGCATTCTGGTCGACCAGGTGACTGGTGAGTAGGACGGGACAGCTGTCCCCACGGTTTTCCACCCCTCCCTCCTTTCATTTCCTTTTCCTTTTTTTCCTTTTTTTTTTTTTTTTTAACTGTCTTTCCTCAAGCGACTCCCTCACAAAATGACACAGCCAGGCCTGAGAAATACATCAGAGGTGGTATGAGGTCCCCAAAAAATGCAATTTTCCACCAGAGGTGTTCATAAATATGCATAGATGGATAGAATATGAAATGGGGGTAAAGTAGCAGGACTCAATGCTTCATAATTTCTTTTTCCCTCCAATCTCGCCTCTGCCTGCACTTACCTTCTCCTGCTTTCTCCCCTTTTCTCTTCCCAAGGTGTACATTCAATGCCTGTTTCATGGCAAGAAATGAAATGCATTTACAGCAGTTGTATTCTCTATTTCTCCACTGTCATGTGGAAACAGGGCCCTTATGAAACACTAATAAACAGAATCTTTCACTGAGACATTTCCCCATCGTTCGGCTTGCATGCTGCTGAAGCTCATGATATTCCTTCAGGCATGCATTATGGGAAATGGGTGTCTTGTATTTTTCAAACAGATAACCACATGTTTCTGGAGAATTCCCTTTTTTTCTTTATATTAATGGAACAATCTGTGATTCAATCGTGCACTGCTATTGCTGGCAAAGTAACACCTCACACTTTACGTGGTTACTCATGTTTTCTGATGAGTTTTTTTTTTATTTTTTTAATACAGTTGTTCACAAAGGACCAAAAGCCAAATAAGAATAATACAAACATTACTGCAGTGCACTCCTAATACAGAAATGTTTACAAAATGTAAAAGTGCAAAGCAAAATATTACTGCACTCCTCAACAAGAAACAAAGCAAGTGTCGACGTGACAAATGTGCAGCAAAGTTGTAGTACCATAAGAGTAATGACGCTGTTTTTGACTTAACAAAGATACTGAAGCTCAATGCTCTGATTGGCAGGCAGCAGGGATAAACAAGACCAAGATAAAAAAAAAACGGCAGTAAGAGGACAATAAGTTAAAGGAATCATTAAATTCAAACAGTTAAACTTAAAGGTTTATGAACTTGTTAGTGAATTCTGTCACTACCAAGAGAGATGATGAGCAGCAGTTAATGTAAAGCTACTGACTTCTTTACTCTGTTTATAGACTAATAGTCTCTTTTTTCCCCACCTCTTTCTGCCGTCTTGGGAAGTCTGTTTATTTCACAATCTTCGGTCTTGGTCTTGTTTATCCCTGCTTCCTGCCAGCAATGGAAGACTTAATACTGTTGCTGATGCTCAGTCAGAAAAAAAGTTAACTTTTCCACCTGCCCTGTTTCTATCCTCTTACACATTTCTTTCTTGGTTTTGTTTTTGCAGCTCTGGATTGATTCACTACTGTCTTGTGTATCAGACATTTTGAATGATCTATTGCAGATCTGACTTGTTTAAACCAAAGTTAGAAATTCAACTAAAGCAATAATGTAAGATGTTAGTTGTAGCACACGTACAATTTCCAACTATTAAAAGTGTTTTTGTTAAAATGGCACAAAACTTTAGGCTCAAAGCTGTTTCAGATGCCACGTGGTTTTCAGAAGGTTTGGGTAAAATATAAAATATTTGTAACATAATCACATCTCTGCAAGGGAAGCAATTGTTTATTTTGAATCAATAAATTAAACCTAAAGAACTGAAACCCTTAAATGATGTTTACACTGCGCATCCAGAGAAACTCCATATATGACTAATCGTATGTTAATGTATTCTCCTCAGGCGTTTCCAGAGGGGTTGGCTTCATTCGTTTTGATCGACGAGTTGAGGCCGAAGAGGCCATCAAGGGTCTGAACTGTCAGAAGCCGCCGGGCGCCACCGAGCCCATTACAGTCAAGTTTGCAAACAACCCGAGCCAGAAGACCAGCCAGGCGCTGCTGTCCCAGCTGTATCAGTCACCCAATCGAAGGTACCCAGGACCCCTCGCACAGCAGGCACAACGCTTCAGGTAAAAGGGGCACACCAAAAAATAAAAAATCTGATTAGAGCCAAGTCTAGTTAATACTGCTAGTGATGTTGAGTCTGTTGACCCTCGGAGGCTTTTTCAAATTAGCATTTAAATAGTCTCACAGCAGTATTATGAAAATATTCTGTGTTGGAGCTCATCAATACTCTGGACAGAATAATTCATCCCCATTTTCACATCTTCAACTTTGCTGTGTTCCTCCTGTTGCAGATGTAGGCCAATGGCACAACTGGGTGTGAGCAGGTTTTGACAAATATGAAAATGAGATGAGAAATACTCTGGTGGATAAAACAATAGATGGTCTGAAGGCTTTTTTGGCAATTAGCCTAGTTAGTGGTCATGAATGTGGAAATGAATCCAAACATCAGTAACATGCTGTGAAAGCTGCTCTGTCTGAACCTGGAAGAGACTCTCCTGGATGTCTGTGTTGTGGGTTGAATATTGAATAGCTCAGTCAACAGGTTAATAAGGATGTGGTAGTCTTGGGATTCACTTGAATGGAATAACAATAATGATGATCTCAGAAATATTACTCATCTCTGTCATCCTGTCAAAATGCATCATCAACCTCATAAAAAGTTGCATTACTAGGTAAATTAATGTATGTGTGTTGGTGTTTTTTGTTTCAGGTTGGATAATCTGCTGAACATGGCCTATGGAGTCAAAAGGTAAATTGATTTTTCTCTTTCACATTTCATAGTGTGCTTTAATTGATCCTGAGGGAAGTTCAGATCAAGCACGAGGGAGTCTCTTTTCCCTCAAGTTCATTTTTTCCTCCTGGCAACATTGCGTAGGTAGTTAACATTGTACAAGGTAGCACTGATTCAATATGGGGCTGCTGATCAAAGACGGCTGCTTTTGTGTGCATGCGTTAGTGCTCGTTGCTAAAAACAAATGTATACATAATCCAGCTGGTGTGGGTGAATCAGCAAGTGATGATGTAAAGTTTAAATAGAAATGGTGTGTAATTGGTTTGTTAAAGTTAGACTTTCTGACATTGAGTTCATTGTATCTACTTAACATACTTAATTTGCACAGAGAGATGTGGGATAAAAATTTAATTCAGGTTCCAGATTGGGAGAAAAAAACTTCTACTTCAGGGGGAAAAAAAACAGATGTTTGTGATGAGCTTTCATGCAACATGGAGAGAAACACACATACAGAGGCATCAGTAATTCTCAGAACTCAGTCTTGTTGGAAGACAACTTGAACTCTTTGCCAACACACAAGTCTCTCTCAGTGGAGATAGGTGGCACTTCAACATCAGAGGTTGTTATATTAATGACAAAAGGGCAAAAGATGGAAAGCAGCTAAGACCAAATTCTGTTCCCACTTAAATGCTGCCTCATTTTCTTAGTCTAAACAAAGCCTGTCCAGTAGTTACTTATTACCTATGAACACATTTATCTGACGACTGGCCGTGATTGCTTTCAGTCACAAAGGCTGGCCTGTACAGCACTTGTGGACAGTTATTTAATGCTTTCCTCTCTTAAATAAGGTTTCGAATATATAAAATAAGATTGGTGACGGTGATCCAGTGAAGTGCTTTAATCTCAACATCATGTCACAACATGTCTAGATTAAAGCATTGTCTACACTGCTTGTCTACATAACAAAGGACAGAATTTTACAATCTCTTATGAGCTATTGCACAAAATTGCATACTTGTATTTTGAGCTGCATACTCTTACCTTGATCTATTATGGACAGCCTTGTCCTGTTTTAAACTTTGTTGCATCAGGCGTCTTTCAGGGTTCGCCAGGATACCAGTTTGTCTAAGTTCAGTTTTATAAGAATGCCTTCCTCGAGTATGATTGAAGTCCAATCCCCTGAAAGCTCAAAGACCCATCACCAGCGACAATAGACTTGTGATTTCTCTTCTGCCCCGCTCGTTGGCTGATGTCTTCGTTGCCAAATCTCTCTCCATGTCCTTGATGCTGGGAGCACACCTGTCATGGTGGATGTTCCCTGAGAGGCCAACTGGAGCAGCTAATCTTATGTGACACCTGCTGCAATAATTCATAGGCTTTCCATGCACTTTGAATTTTGTTTCTGCAAACTGCAAAACCACATTTACCAAAGACCAAGGCTTTTGCGTGCCTTTTTATTCTAGTCTTGGCACAAACTCCCAACTATTCACCATGATGATGTTCTAGTTTGTTGTTGAGTAAATCATTCTGTGCTCCTGTCTCTGCAGGCACACGATGAGCTCAAAACAGCTACAGTGTTTAGGACGTGTGGAAAGCTGTATTTATAATCTTTGGCTCTAATACGAGAAAGCAGCAAAAAGGGCAGTACACACACACAAATGAACATATATGCACTTTCAGTCAGAATGACAGCTCAGCGTTTTCCACGAGGCTGACTTCATAACTTATTACCCAGCTGAAGAAAAATATTTACTCATAAAAGAATATCTTGATGTTCTCATGATTTCTGAAATGAAGGGAGGGTGTCACTGCTGACTGTAGAAGCGGCGTAAACACAGCTCGTAAAGGAGCGCAGCGAGTGTTGATCTCTGTAGAGACTTGTCAGAATCTGTTAGGCTTGTTGGCACAATCTCTTGTCTTTATAAAAATGGCCCATTTTGTCCTTATTTTGGCTTCTCTTTTTACAGCAGGTTCTCTCCCATGGCCATTGACGGGGTGACCAGCTTGGCTGGCATCAACATCCCGGGGCACGCAGGCACTGGCTGGTGTATCTTTGTCTACAACCTGGCTCCAGACGCAGATGAAAGCATCCTCTGGCAGATGTTTGGGCCGTTTGGTGCCGTCACAAACGTCAAGGTTATTCGCGACTTCAACACAAACAAGTGCAAAGGATTTGGTTTTGTCACCATGACTAACTACGATGAGGCGGCTGTGGCCATCGCCAGCTTGAATGGATACCGCCTCGGGGACAGAGTGCTGCAAGTCTCGTTCAAAACCAACAAAACACACAAAGCCTAATACCCACTGAGATTGTTTCTAGAAAACTCCGCAGAAAATGGAAACAGAAAATGGAAGCGCATTGACCGTAACTTTCTACATTAGTAAAAACAGCTTTGTAAATCAGTGTTACGAAGAAAAACAATATTTAGCGTCCAACAATGTGATTTTTTTTTTCTTTTTTCTTTTTTTTTTCATTGCTACGCTTTGAATCTTCTCAATATACTTTAAAACAAAAAAAATCCTGCAGGTTCGGATGCCTGTGATGTTGAATTCTCTTGCTGTCTTTACAGATGGACCATCTAAAACGTTAATATAGGTTTTGGTCATTTTGTTGCACATCTGCTTTGGAACTGTAAGTCTTGTAAGGTTATGTGTAGTGATTTTCTTTGTATGTGTCCTGATTTGCCTTAGGTGCGTTATGCCTTCAGTGGTTAGCAAGTACTTATTTTGAACTCTTTGCAGTTTTGTTGAATTTGTAAGTATTCCGTTCATTGTAATATGAGTTGGTTATTGGTTGGCTGCATAATGTTGCTTATTGTAAACTTAATGGATAAAAGACAAAAAAAAAATTCTTAAAGCAGTACCTTGCCAAAGAGCTAAGAACCTCTTTGATGTGGGTTTAAAAAGCATCTATTTTTATAAAAAGAAAAATTTGGAGAAACTTTTTACTGGACCTGGAACAAAATATTTTGACTTGGATACTTTGAGAAATATCTTCATATGACACCTTGTGAGCTTTTGAACTTTACAGGAAAGTTTGCAGTGGTTGAAATTTCTGGGGAGATTTATGATGTAAAAGATACCTTTTGAGATCTTTGTATTATCTTTAGATTATAGAATCAATGGCAGTGCTGGTTTCATTTGTAAAATCATCTGTGGGTCCCCCTGTCATCCTGGTTGTTATGACTAGCAACTCGCTTTCCGATTTGATTTGGAAACAGACAAAAATACAAAGGTTTATTCGCAAAAAAGTGCATGCAAAATTATAACGGAGACATCTTAAAAGGTAAATGGGGGATAAAAATCAGTTCTTCCTAAAGGATTCCCTTCAGACGGAGCTCATGGTGTTTTGTGGTGTACCTGCGATATATCATTAGACTGATTTTTGTCTTAATATCAACCAATAAGGGTTTTTACATACTTTGTATGAACGATTGAGGACAAGCCAGTGAAGGCAGCAGCTGAAGAAAAACTAGTCTGAAGAATAGAACGGATTACTCCTGAGCTTTGAGCTATGTAAATAAGTCCTTTTTTATGTTGAGTATTTGGCAGACTTCTTTTCGTTCTAGTTTGGACTTCATCGGAAAGTGTGATATTATATATATCGTTTTCTTTTTTCCTTTTTATGGAGTATGTAAGGTATTTTCATTTTGGATATTAACCTTTTTTTCATTTCAGTTTCCCTTCAGTTGAAATAATTGATTTGTTGTCCTATGGACTAGCATTACAGTGCATCAAATTTGTTGGTTGTTTGGTCTGTAGATAGTCTTGCTTCGTAAAAAAAAAGAAAAAAAAAAGCTATTAAGAAACTATAGACATATGTTTTGTTTTTTATATATAAACATTATAGATATATATTTATGTGGTAAAGAATGGATATAAACCACAGTTTTGAACTATTTGATTAGTTTTTTTGTTTTGTTTTTTTTCATACTCATATATATACGTAATGCATATAACCTGTCTTTAAAATCGTAAAAAGGTGTATATTGCTTTATTCACTTTGGGGGAAGGTCAGTGAAGCAGTTCCATTAACAATAGCAAATTTGGTTGCAAGAGTTTGTTGAACATCTAACTCATCTTGAACAAATGTGGAGGCTAGTTGAGCCTTTAGATGCACTGAATACTGCACCTGCATCCTGCTTGGTATTTAAACCAATTACTAGTCATGCTTCCCCTTAAATGAGCAGTGTGCTATGCATTATATAATTATCTTTGCAACTGCTTTTTCTTGTTTATCTATTCCTTCTTTGTGTTACTTGTAAAAGTTAAATTTAAGTCTAGATGAGTTGTGATACTTGCTGCTGTGGGGTAGAGGCTACATTTTTCATGCCTGACCTGTCATTGTTGAAAATAACTTTCTTTTTTTGTAACTTCATGATTATTTGGTCTTGACAAATTGTGCTGATGGTCCGGCATGGAAGAATGTTCCCTCCCACCCCTCTTATCTCAATTCTTAATATGAGAATGATTATTTATTTGAAGTTGTATAGTCTGACTTGGTTCACAACATTTTTGGAATAGAATATCTTTTGTTGAGTATTTAAAAGGATGTACATGTTCTTTACTTTGTGTTTGGATACTTTGGATTTTTTCCATGTTCAGTACATCAATAAATAAGTTGAAGGGCAATGCAGATTTGTGAATGGATTGCATCATTCCTTTTCTTTTTCCAAATTTGACATTTAAATAATCCTGCAATTCACATCATTCTCTTGTTAAATTAAGCTTAACTTGGACTCTATCAGTACCGTAATGTTTGGATTATTGAGCACGCCTGAATACGAGATATTTATACGGGAGATGTTAACACTTAAAAGAAAAAAAAAAGTCATTAAATTACTGCTTTTTTTTCCCTGAACAGTGACTGTTACACGGTGGGATTAAGAAACAGGAAATATAGTAACCTGCCAGAAAAGTCATTTATTGCTCTATCTTCATTTTCCTGCTCCACACTAAAACCACTGAAGTCATCCTCGGTGTTGGAATTGAGTTTTTTATTTATTTATTTAAACTGCTAAATATATTGGCAAAATTCATAAATTAGCAGCATTGTTTAAGCTGCAGTGTTCAAGGCATGTGGAAAAAAAAAAGTTACGGTTTATAGTCTGGAAATTACGGTATATTTGAAATTAAACAAAGCACCCTGATAATTTAATTCATGTTTTTTTTTTGGTTTTTTTTTTAATAACTGATATAGTTACAACAGTGAAGTGCTTGTAGCTTGTGTGTGTGTGTTCATTTTATTTTGCACAACATTATGGAGGTCAGTCTCAGAAGTTTAAATACTGTTTTTAAAACTTTCAACTCTGATAAATTCATATCCATTTTCAAGTTACCACAATAGATAATTGAGGCAGAGTTCAGGTGCCGACTTCAATGTGCCATCACAAAGAACAGCAATGGGCTTGTAGGAAGAAGCCTGATATAGAGTATTGATTTTTTTTTTTCCACCTTTTTTTTTTTTATTTTATTTTATCTCATGCTCCACTTGAGGCAGACAGCCTCACTGAAGATGAAATAGCCTGCTTTGAAGTGCGCTTCCCCACTGCGCAGTCACCTCACACTGCCCGACTGTCATTTTAGGGGCACTGCAAGGACGCAGATGGAAGCCACTGAAGAACCAAACTGCTTTTTTTTTTTTTTTTTATTTGCAAAGAAAGCACCTTTAAAGCATTCACTGTTTAGGTTTTTTTTTTTTTAAAAAAGGGCACCTTGCTCAGTTGAATAAAAACAATATTTGTGGCATGCTCAGTCATGTAGTCATTTCAACTGTTTGGCTAGCAGAAAATAAGGAGGCTAATCTGTGCACTTTCAAAAGCTTTCAGTCCCTCCGATATTTGTCGTTCCATTATCCTGCATGTTAGACAAGAAGTCATCTTTCCTGACAGCAGTTTTTACAATAAAAGGAGTCATTTCCTGCTTCTTAAAAGCATCTTGTATCTCACTGTTAAGGTTGCGTGGCACATCTCTGGTTGTGCTTTGCTGGTAACGGATATTGATGTGAGGCGCTTTGGCTGAGTGACGGCATATTTGGTTCTTATCTGGCATGTTGGACGATGTTCTTTTGAAACCGGCCTCGTCGTGGCAGACGGGTTATGTGATCAGACATTCTCTGGCTATATGCTGCGATTTCCAAGTAAAAATAGGATTAGGCTTCGGCAGTTAACGGGCATCACAGATGAGTCGGTGTAAGTTGATGTCACATCATTCTTAGTTCTTTGGCGTAAAGAAAGATTTTGAGTCAGTGGGTTTCTTCTCTCAAGTGCACTGTGTCATCACTGTTTTTGACTGGCGCTCGAAAATTACTTTGACTCCTTTTTGAACGCTTTGGACAAGCAGTCATTCAGATCACAGAACGAAGTACAAGGGACAAAAAGAGCTTTTAGCTTTGAAGAGGACACCATTTTATCCTGAGTGACATTTTGGCGCTTGCTATACTAAGGCCAAAATATTAAAAATACTGGTTAATGTGAACTAACAGATTATAAAAGGCAGGAAAAAGTCGATAGGTTGCTCTCTAATTCAGTCGCTCCCAGCCTTTTATGTCATATGTGTCATATGCCCTGATGAACTAAAGTACCCCTTTAACTTGTCATAAAATTAAATGTGTTACTTTAACGGGGTGATATTTAGCACTATTAAATATGTTAAAGTGAATACTGTTGATTTTCATAGCTTTCATACACTAGGAAATTCAGTGTTTAGGTCAGGGTGCTCAGGTTTGGATTTGTATCAATGTTGTGAGTGGCAAAAACAAATGTTTCAGCCATTTATTTAGCAATGCATTTCAACATTTGATCCCTTTCTTCAAGCTAAGTATGACCTGTCACAACAATGTGTTTCATTTCTGATGCATTGAGTGATTGCAACTATATGTCCGATACATTTAGCTGACCTTTTCAACCACTCATCTGAGGCTTTTAGCACAGTATTTTAACAGTTTTGTCACATTTGGCAGTTCCGGCTAGTTGGAAACAGCGAGTTCGGAATAACTGCTCTAAGGAGGGGTAAATATGGTTTATGCTGCCTGATTCTGTCTTTGCATGCTGGTTGAATTTTGCAGCACATAATAAAAACCGTTGTCCTGTTTGCCCTTGATGTACAGTGGCTGTACAGTGATGACACTGACCTGCAGTTCCCACGTATGTGTGCTCTACCCTACATTTCAGTTTGTGTTAATGAAGAAGAGGGTCACACAGATGGTCCCACCATTATCGTGCCACCCATTTGCCATTCTCACCCTCAGAGCCGCCCCCCTAGCATGTGTGAAACCTCACATACTGTAGAATGGTACGTAATGGGACAGGAGATAAATAAAACATGCTTGTACATTTTGTCCGGAGCTGCTGATGTCAGCATGCACGCATAAACATATTTGCATACGGTCTGTCTGCTGATGTGATTTATGGCCCAGTGGGTTTTTTATTACACTCATTTATAATTTGCACCTACTCTCCTGCTCAGATTTCATAGTATAGCTTAGACACAAAGGCTTTTCTCATTTCCTGGTTTACCTCTATTGTATATGTTGAGAGCTTGCTTTCATGCACAGACAAATGGGGTAACAGGAGTTATGGGGGGGATAACAGTTGCTGATGACAGTTTGTGCTTGAGAGCTTATGTCAGAACACCAGCATTTTGCATACCAATCACTGCCTTGCCAGAGTCACCACCATAAAATAGGTCGGCATTGAAAGCTTGACTCAAATCAGGATTTAGCACAATGTGTCCTGTAGGTCAAACACAAGGCAATGAAAAATGGAAAATTAACAAACAAAAACAAAATGGAAAGATTAAGATATAGTGGCCTCATGTTTATTTGTTTTCATAACTGTAATCCAGTTTTCATGGACTTGTGGTTAAACATCTGTGCTGTGAGGGTCAGTCAGTCCTCTTGCGTGTCCACTTGGGCAGATTGACACTTGATGTAATGCACTTAGAAATGTAGGTCTCACTGGAGAACATTCACCAAAAATACTGTCATCTGCCCTTCTTAGAACTGAAAATTGTTGTTCCTACCTAACTAATGTGGGTTTAAAATGTGCTGTAATAATAACTACAGTACATTTAATAAGACAGCCTGGTCTTTTGTGAAATGTAATTCATATTGGTACACACCAAAGGAGTCCACCACAATAATTTTGATTCAATGAAACGTGGTGAGAAACATAATTTCCCTGTATTATGTTACACCAGTTACAGATGTTGCACGACACAGTAGCTATAGTTTATTCATTTCTGGAGTTGGCTGGAATGAAACTACTATGTCCCGAACACAGTGGGAGTGTTTTTTTGTTTTTTTTTTGCAAGCAAAGGTAACAGGTTTGAATCAAACAAAGCACCTAGCTTTCTGAGGAACATGCCATGCTGCCTGTTAGAGAATTGGCTAATGTTACCCAGCAGACTTAATGTGCAATTATTTTAATAGCTGAAAATGAACTCGTGCTCTAATTTGTTGGTATGGTAAATGGCACCACCTAACTAGTTTAGCTTCCTGTTCCATGGGAGCTCATTGACATTAGGAGCACACAGATCTCATTGCGTGACCATCCAGTTTAAAACGCATTTGTGTCGTTCATCTGGCTTCGATCTGATTTACAGTGTGCTCTGCCCGCTGAGCATTTGTCCTCCACAGAATTTTGTCTTTCACCACTGAAACGCTCTTGAGCACTGGAAATGAAAAGGCCTTTAAGCTGATTGGAGTAGAGTGGACGACTAGTGGTCCTTTATGTGACTTGCATATGATCCCTTCAGTGGCCCGGTGTCACTAATGATTCACAGGTAAATTCACAAGTGCCTTCCCTTTGTGCGAGGTTCTTCCATTAAGCACGTCCTGAAATATTCTTTTTTTATAAGGGGTTATGAGGGGTCAGGCATGTTGCGCCAGTCTATTTAAGAGGATAAGTGGTGATCAGTGGTCCTTGTTGATTGAGCACAAATTGAAACGAGCCAATTGCTAAGTTGAAAACAGTGAAATGGAGCTTGAAATTAATTAAATGTTGAAGGTCAAAGTAAGTAAGACCTTTCTGTTTTTTTTTAAATGTACCACATGCAGACATGTCCCTCTATCCCTGCCGCCACGGACAGAAATGCCATGTGGCTTTCACAGGGTAGTATACAATGTTGAATGCTTCTCCTTTGCATCATATTTTCATTTTTCAGACATCAAAGACATTCGGCTCAGAAGAGAACCTCGTTCTGCTGTCTTCCCATTTCTTGTAGTCCATGGTCAAACATGTTCAGTGATTGGATTTAAGTTGTTACATCACAAAATTGTTGGAGCTTGGCTTCCTCCAGCCCCGTCCGATCAGTACCGACTTCCATCAACAAGGCGTCATCTATCTTCCATGACGAGTCTTAACAGGGCTCCATGTTATTCTCCCTATGAGGCCTTGGCACCTCCATTCCATAATGAGGCGGTGAAGAAAAGGGGCGCAGATTAGAATAACAGCCTTAACTAATCCATAACAGGCCGATGAGGCGCCACGTTTGGGGAAACCGTGTCATTTCTCATTTTGCAGTGCCGTGGCAAAATCTCTCCTCTCTCTCAACCCCCCACGCAAAACAAGCCCCAAGAATAGCGGCTGTGGCAAGCCGCCGGCGCGAGGACGGCAATCAACAAAACATAGCTTCTTCCCTCGTCTCTTCTCTCTCTCCTTTTTCTCTGCTCCCGCCAATAGTCTGAGAACAGAGAGGAAATCCATGCCTCTGACTGTTGACTTTGGAAATCAAAGATGGGTTTCAGCTCGGAGGAAACTGCTGAGGACTCCAGCCCCCATCTCGTCTTGCTATTGACAAGCCTTGTTCTTTAGTGACGGGCAAACAAGGCTTTCTTGAAGCAATGAGGCTTCCCAGCCAATAGTTTTTGAAATGGTGTTCGGTAGGGGCCCCTGCTGGTAAAACAGGTATACAGCAGGCAGGTTTAGAATATCTTTAGACAGTGGTAAAATAAGAAACAAACGGTTACTTGCAAAATCTGGTCCAGTTAAGCTACAACTACTACTGATGTAACAAATAAAGATCAATAGTACCTCTACATGAAAACTACGAAAACTTGTGAAGTGAATATACAAACAACCCTTGTAGTTAGTAGCTGAGGGAAACTTCTTTCTGGCACATTGGTCAAAATTGCTCACAAAAAGATGACACTTCTTACCATCCTGAAAATAGAAAAATAAAAATCAGCAGTAGGTTTTTATATATAATATTTCAGTACAAACAAAGTCAAAACAAGATACACATGAAAAGATACCATAATGATCTATGGGGTTTAGAGTAATATTGATGCGCATTTAAAGATGATGTCAGTTTATGACAGATGCCTCCCACCTGATGACATCTGAAGGATTAGGAGAGAATGGTTTACTTCTTATAAGGTCAGCTTCACCTTTAATTTGTCAGCTCATCTTCAACATAGACATGTTTGCCATCGATCGGTATGCAAAAGTAGACTCATTCAATACATGTTGAATAAAGAATGCCAGTTTGAAGATTGAGATCAATAATTCCTCCTGAATGAATAAGTTATCTGTAATTTATTTTTTTCTGCATTAAAAACAGAATCTATCTTTAAAATAATCTTTTGAGATGATCCAAAAGCAAGCCACAGTTTGTACCTTAGGCATTACTATATACGCTGATGACACCGATCTGAATATCATTCATGCACAGTGAACAGGAAAGGTCCCAAAATAGGTTCTTGAGTAACTCCTATATTGATTTAAAGCTTAATTAGCACAGGCTTTAACTGCTTAAAGTTTAAAGGGCAGTTTAAGTCAGTAACATAAGGAAAGTCAGAACAGGTGTATGTTTCAGACATATGGTTCCAGGTCAGCTCATCTCCAAAGCCTCTTCCAGACATTGGTCAGTCTCATTCATTCTTTTTAATCTCTCTTTTCGTCATTGCACTTTTCCTGTTATCCTTCAAGTCTCATTGTGTGAGCATTCAGTTGTTGTTTTTCCGCCATCATGTATGTTCCGAGTTAACACACGCACAGTGGAGCAAAGCTTGTGCAGGCACAGTGATTGAAGCTCGATCAGATACTCAATTTTTTTTTTTTTACCCAGGCTTGTTGGATTTTTTTCAGCAATGGAGCAAGAACAGTTTTTTTCATATAAATATTAACATTTATTTTTATACAAACATTTTAACATGCTCCTTAACATGACATGCTGATACCCATAAAGCAATAACAACAATTAGTTAATCATTAGTTTAATTATCACCAGAAAAAAATCTCACAGTTGCTGGCTTGTCCCCTGTCAGACGTCTCCCATAATCATCTCAGGTGAGGAGGAATTCCACTCTGTTGTGCAGCAGCTGTAAATGGACTCGAAATGACTGTCAATGACTGATGAGCTGCTGGCTATTTTCTACCACTTGCACAGCAACTGCAGTTGCTGATAGGAATGACAATGGCGAGCACCTTTTGTTTCATGTTGGTGTCAGGTTTGTGATTGAATTTTCTCTCTGACTGTGACAGTGCTCAGTGTTTTGTTTTTTTTTCCAGCATGCATATTAGAATTGCAATCTCTAAGCTGCATGTAATATCTAGTCTAGAGTGCGTTCAAATGAAACAAAGAGAGCAAACACATATATGAGGACAAAGTCTTTCTGGACACTGTTGGCAGATTGGAGCCCCCTGTGTGCAGTGAGGCCTTGATATGCATGATGGCCTTGATGAAAGCTCAGCATGAGTGTGTCTGTTTGTCCTAGAAGTCCATTCCTGCGTGTCGCACATCTGGACGCGTTTTGCATGTTTACGATGTGTCCATACATTAATGCGATGTGAGTTTTGCATCGTTGTGTTTACATGCGTGCTGGGCGGATGGTAAAGGAGCTGCTGGCTGCTTTGCCAGCGTCTGTTCTCTTGTAATAAGGCCTGATTTAAGGTTGACCAGAGCACACCAGGAATAGTGCCCCATCCCTCATTTCCTCTGCAGCCAGTGAAGATGAGATCTCTTCACAATATTTACCCAGGGAATAATGATGTTTGATTTGACTCTCTTCTGGGTGTGTCTCTATGAGGGCTATTTTCGTCCACTGCTGCCACTGAGAGAGAAAACAGACAGAAGATATGTCCACAGGAAAAAAGAAAAAGAAAAAAAAAGCCTCAGATCATTGTTTATGGATGATGCTAGGTCGGTGTATTTCTGTGCTCGTCCTTCAGAATGAAGAGCTGCTGTGTTGCACTGTTGGTAGCGTGACTCACACTTGGTTTCTTGGCTTATTGCGTTTCACTTAGATGCTCCTGACCAACCAAGGTTGGATTCAGTGTGAAGGTGCTGCATTTGACATGCTCAACATTGAAAGGAAGATTTGTCCCATAGCACAGTAAGTCACCCACCCCACCCCATCCCATCCCCCGACTCCACCTCTACTAGAACATAGGAGACCTGCAGACTGAGATAAACAGAGCAGCTATACATAGTACAGCCATTTTGTGGTCATGTTTCTTTTTGTGGTAATTTTGCTGGTCTTTTTGCACTCCTTTGGCATTTATTCATAGCCATTTTGAATCCCTGTGTAATCATTTTGTGACTTTTCGTATCTTTGTGGTTGTGTTTTCTGTTTATATTCATTTAGCACTTTATAGTCATTTTGCAGATGTTTGTAGTCATTCTTTGTCTCTTTGTAGTTACTTTACATTTCTTGGTAGTTATTTTGCATGACTTGGTGCTCTTTTGCGCCGTTTTCTATTTGTGGTCATTCTGGTGTCTTTTTGACTTTTGGGTTTGTCTTTGTGGATGTTTGGCATTGCTTATGGGCAAAGCAGAAGCTTTTTTGCAGGTTAAGCAGAACTATCAGGTGCTGCTTTTGGTTAAAAAAGATGCAGCTGAACTTCAGTATGTGGGGATGAAGAGACCCTCTCTGCCCAGAGGCCCCCCGACTGCCTGGGTCCCCAGGCCATTCATGACAGTAAAACACTATCATCTGTTTTTGTGAACCTCCAGTGAAATACCAATATGGATTGATTTATTGTGAATTAAATTTGAATGTTTTATTTTAACTTAACTTTCATTTGTCTTTCTGCAGACAGAAATTAAAATGTGCTGTCAAGACTTTTATTAAACCATCAGTACTGATCATGTATACTGTGTTAAATATGCCTTATAGGCAAAAAAAAAAACTAAGCAGAAAAGAGGAATACTTTAAACTAATTAGCTTTTCTAAGAAACCACTTGATTAAAATGTCCATCCTGATAGCTATTTACGACGTGACGCGGCTATTCAAAGCTTAAAGCGGGGCTTGGAAATCCTCTGGGATTGTGCGTTGTATTTATCCACCTTGAGATTCCTCAGCAGCTCAGCTTGAATGCAACAGAAACGCACTGTAGTATTTACCTCATTACAGTCTGCACTCTCTCTGAGGAGCAGAGTCATTTGCATGGCTGCTTGTCAAACCATGTTAATATTGACAAAGATTTGCACCCATTTTAATCATGCAACATAAAAGATATACAAAGTTGTTTATGACTGCTCCGCCGCGGCTGAGCAATGGGCACGCTCCGTACTGCAGTGCACATTAAAAAAGATTGCACTTTGTTCCGAGCAGCAATTGCAAATCACAGACGTCAGAGAGGTAGAGGAAAAATAGATGGCTTGCGATGGGAGTTTGAGTCGGAACGAAAACGCATTTACATATTAAACCACACAGCAGCGTGCGGAGCGGGCTCTGTTTGAATTGCACGCTCCAGCCTGCCTTCCCTCAGCGCGTGGAGTAGCAGGGGCCTCGCCGCTGTGACTGCAGCACCGTAAATTTGAAGTTGTTTACGGATGCTGCCATCTTGGTGCGCTCCGGGAGGGAAACTTGGAGCGGGGCCATTTACCGGCAGCTTGATGAGAGTGCAGTGAGGCGAGTTAATTAATACAACATCCCTGGGCCCACAGGCTAGGCTGCAAAGCTAACCCAGGAGGGAGGGAGAGACAGAGAAGAAGAGAGG
>JAOXYL010000051.1:8949130-8961318 GCA_028564955.1 Terapon puta | reverse complement strand
AGGTTGTTGAATTTGTTCCTTTGTGAGAGCAGATCTCATCCGAGGAGAAGATGTTTTGCGGTGCCGTCACGTGGTCGCCATATGGCAAAGATGCAATAGAAAGTTCTCCAGATGCCGGCAAATGCAATGTTGCCTTCTGCACCATTAGACAGAGTGCTGCTCTTGACACTGCCCGCGTGATAGGCAGCGTTTCCAGCTGTTGGTAGGGTTGGGAGGCCCGCGAAGGCTTGGTGGTATTTATGCTGACATCAGCTTTGGCATCTGTTGCACATTCGAAACGCTGAAGGAGAGCGAGACGAAAACACACTGTGTTGTTTCCTGGAGGTGGTGGGGAAATCTAAATTGATCAATCACCTCGACTGCCAAGACAAAAAATGGTTTTCAAAAGGGTATAATCTGTGTGTTTGCTTTTACAGATGCTATATAAACACGATAATTACAGCGCGAGTTGTCAGATTTTGATTTATCAACAAATCTGAAGTCAAAATGACTTGAGTAAAGAAAGCTAAAGCTCCTGTAGACTTTTTTTTTTGCAGGAGTGTCTTTTGTCCAGCTTGATTGACACCTTTAAAAAAGCCTGACCATTATTCTGAAAAACAGGTGAAAGCAAATAGTCAGAATCACCATCAAATAGAGAATGTGGATGGGAGCTGAAGCCAGATAAATAAAAAGTAGCAGTCCCTGGGCTCCGGGGCCCGAGGCTATTGCATTGCTAGCAGGCAAACAGCCACCCAGCTGCCCCAGCAGGGTAGGAATATATCAGGGAGCCTATTGGATACCTGACAGCTGATTTAGCTCCCCCTTAATGAGCAGAGGGCTCTGCTGCAGAAACCCCACAATCTGTTACATAACAACATCATAAATAGCACGCACTGTAAGAGGCAGACTGCTAACACTGGCAGAATTGTGTGAAATCAAGAGACGTTATATTCAGTACACAATGCATCACTAATAACAGCTGAAAGTGTGTAAATATTGTTAAAGTGTTGGGAGACTATATATTAATGTAGCTACTGGGTCTGTTATATATAATACTTGAAAAACCTTCTTAAATGTTTTACTGTGTGATTGTTTAGGAGATAGAACAACCAGCATAAAGAGAAGAGTTAAGCCAGGTTATAACACAGGACACGGTCCTTTTATTTGTGCTCATGAATAAGCAGTTATTTGATACAGCAGTTGCATTAGAAGCAATGTAATGTTTACTCATTTAATTATCGACATAGTAATGTTGAAGTACAAATACAATGAAATATACTGCAGTGGAACTGGTGCTTATTGTGAACAAGAGATAAAGTCAACAATGCGTTACTCGCTCTCTCAACACTTTTATGACTTCCCTATGAATAGTAAATATATAGCAAGAGATCACAAATATATAATTACATCTTTAAATGAGGCCAACTAATCCTCTAAAATACCTGGATAATGTAGTTTCCGACAGTTTCCTTGGGACTATTTGCAGCTGCGGATTCACGTGTACGTAGATTTAGCTGCAGTGAGTATTTACAGTATTTTTTCCTAACAAGCTGTCTCTGACTTTGGCTCAGATGGGCAGTACTTGTTGGTTTTGACAATAAGAAAAATACTGTCAATAATGTTAAGTAAGAAGGCTGAACAAGGCAGCTGCTCTAATGAAGAAGGACACTCATGAATGAGCTGTTATTTAATACAGCAGTTACATTACTGGCAATGCCATATTACCCATACCCCTTTATTTCTCCAATTATTTACAGAGTACTGGGGCCTTAAGTGTGGATATATGGAATATACTGCAGTGAGCTGAATACTTGTGTCCACCAGATCTTTCAGTAAATGCTCAATTCAAATATTAACACGTAACAATATAAAGTAGCGCTGTAACAATCAATGAAAACTAAAGTAGTCTAGGAGCAGTGTTACTGAAAATCTGATTCTGACCTTAGTGGGACTTGCTTGGAAGTATATATGTTCTGACAACACAGATGTCAGAGGGGACCCTCAGGACCCCAGCCTGTCACCGCAGGCTAGCCGAGGGGGGGGGGCAAGTTTATCTAGGCTAGGCCAGTAAGGGAAGGGGTCACAGTTCACTGTGTATGCCCCGCTGCTTTAGCACCGGCTGACAGGCCACAGGAGTCTGAAAGTCCATGATGTACTGGCATTTGCTGGGCTCCTTCACCGATCGCAAGGCTGTCTCCGTTCCGCATGTCAGTGTGACCTAGAAAAGCACAAAGGAAGAAAAGTTGAGGTGCGGTGGAGAAGAGTCGTTGTTAGCCTGAGTCAAGAGCCATGCCAGTTTTATCTCCCAGAGGGGGCTGATTGAAGACACTGTCCTACCTCTTGTTTTAGTGATTTTCAAACTTTGGTGAAGGAATGGGATTTGCTACAAATGACAGAATTATGCAGGAACCGGCGGAGTCGGCCATTCAAACATAATCAGGTCTCTCCTAAAATAAAATGATCCCGCTGCACGTGGAGTTTCATCACTGCAGCCAGGGTGTACCACAGCCACGCGGCGCGATGCGGTGACCGTGGGGCACCGTGGCATTATGGGACACCGCTGCTGCCGTCCCCCCACGTGCGTAGCAGGGCAGGTGCGGGTGTGATCGCCACTGTTACGCTTTTAATAGGTGACTTTGACGCCCTTCGCTAAGAGAGCGGAAAGGGGAAAAAAACACAACAACTTATTTTACTTCTAGGGGGTTTCCATAGCAACCCCTCACATCACACTGCACCCTGAACAGACGATTCCTCCGGCGAACAAAAGCACCTGGAGAGGGAGAGAGACGGGAACTTGACAGGTATTATTGTGCTGAAGTTTCAGGCTGGTACAACTGGTGATTTGGTTTTGTCCCGTGCTTGGATTAAAAATAGAGCCTTTTGTTATGTCACTTAGTATCTCGTTGCACAGAGATATTAAGTGGGTGTGTGTCGTTCGGTGAGACAAAGTGCTGTCATGCGTGTGCGTGTGTGTTGATTGTTGGAGGCTCAGTTTTGACTCGCAGGTGCCACAATTGGAGATCAGCGAAGAGGCCGATACTTGGGAGATAATTCTGGTGCTGTTACTGGTATGTAACGTTTGTGGCTCGTGTCCTGTCTGTTAAAAAGGAGCTTTGCCCGATCTAACTAAATAATTGAACGTCAACAGGGTTTTCTTGGGACTCAGAGACCGATCGTTCAGAAAGCCTGAGTCACAAACTGCAAGTGTGGAGTACGAAGGGATCGGCCTAATGAAAGATGTTACTGCATTGCATCATGGGGAATGTGTTTTTAGATCTTAAACAATACTAGAGAGGGTATTCAGGGTATTCAGATCAGCATATTTTGGCTTCTGTTGCATCAATTCTGCATCAATTTAGTCCTCTCGACGCGTTATCATAAGATCTGCATTTTATAATGCTTAAAGAAACGATGCTGAGTTGTGTACATCAGAAAAAATGCTGAAAAATAATGGAAATAAAGTCAAGTTTTTGCTTTGGTGACCATTTCTGTTGGTTAAGATTATACTGTATTCACATGATCAGGCCACATTTATTTGGAGGTGAAACTGATATTGAGTGTACCCCGAATGTCAAATGTAGTCTGTCGTCACTTTGGATTTTCCCTCCAGCTTTGGATAACCGAGGGATTTGTTTGAAACCTGTATGATCATCTGACAGTTTTCCTTCTGGCCAAAGTTTCTTTTAGCAACGCTGCCCGAGCAAATCTGCAAAAAATCTGACCTAAATTGTGAGGCGGAGGGGCGGCTTTAGGTCTCGGAGCCGCATCTGGTGCCAGCTGCAGCTAAACTCGCCGCTCACAACGTAACAGTCCAGCACTTTGGATTTAATTAATAACTGAAACAGTTGAGTTCTCCCTTCCCCACAGACTCTTAAGATACACTGCACGCTGCTTGAATATGGATTACCTCGATATCCACCGCTGAAACAATACATCACTGGTCCCGCTACTCGGGGAAGAGGAGAGAAGCTTGTTTCGCCGCTGAAAGAGAGCGCACTACCCAAAGACGAGGTTCAGCATTTCAAATATAATGAGCGTCGACTTCTGACGAGACTTCATTTATGCCGACTGCACACGGTTAGGGGGTCGTATCAAAGGAATTCAATTTAGTCTTTTCAAAGGGGGCCCCAGGATGGCATGAGTGCATACATTTGCAAACGACATTTATTGGACTCTGATTTGAAGAGGGGGGCCTGGCAAAGAAAATAAGATGATTAAATGTGCTACATTTTTAATTGAGCAAATTCTCACACAAAAATGCAAATGGTTCCTCATAAAAGCGGGCGAAAAGAGGAGGGGATACTGGGAAACTAGAGAGGGGAGAGGAAGAAGGGAAAGTTAAAGGAGAACGCAAACGGAGCAACATTAAGCATAAAACCGATGGAGACTGACAGAGCGGGGAAAGGAAGTCGGCTTCCATCACTCGGCTTTGAGCTAAACATCTTTTTGCAGCTGAATGGGCCGTGAGGACTGTTACTGAGATTGACTGACGAGCTCCCCATTGTTGGAATACACATGCGCAGATTGAGGACATGCTGAGAAGCGGAGAGCTTCAAACAGTCCCCGATGAATGTGGTGAAGAGCTTCGTTTGGCTGGTTTCTTTAGCTTTCCCTCTAGAAACAGGGAGACCTTTCTGCACGGTTAACCTAAGTTGTATTTATTTGTCATTATTTACAGCATCTGATTTCTGACGTGTAGCCGTTAAAGAGACTTCTTGGGCTCAGACAGGTCTTTCTTTTCTTCAGCGGCAGAGAAAAGCAGGCTTTTATTTGGAACAGGCTTATATGAGATACAGGCCGCTCTTTCTAATCCCCCTTTGTTCTTCAGTTTCTACAAACAACAAAAAAAACCCAAAACTCCTTTCTGTTGACCTGTAGCCTTAATCGGTTCATTATGATGTCCATTTCCACAGTATACCAGCCTTCCCTTTATATGTATGAACACACAAAAAATGTAATTAATTTGATCATGGAAATATTATAAAACAAAACAAGCTCTGCACAGAAGAAGGACGAAACCGTGGTGTAGAAAAGGACATTATACGAATCTGACCATGGAACAGGTGACAAGGTGCATTGATGGAAATGAAAGGTAAAGATGAAGGAAGACTCAGGTCTTCCTTCAGTAAAGTGTGCATTAAAGTGAAACTGGCAGATCAGAAAACAGTGAGAACTTTCTATTGATATGATATAAGAGAGAATTACTCCTTTTTTCTTTTTAAAGGGCTCTCTACAGCAAAGGTTAATAAAGCAGAGAGTTTACATTAACTAGTAATGTTCACCAGCTGTACTTTTATCAAAGAAATCTGTTTTGATATGCCTGGCTTTAATTAGAGTATTTACAGAATTGTTCACTGATTTTCTCAGATTTGTGTTGCCTTCCAATGAAGACCAATATATAAATTCTGAAGATAGAAAGCATATTCTTATTAACTTTTACAAGGTCTGAAATGTCTATGTTCACCATAATGAATTAAATCCCAATAGGATCTAGATCACATCTTTTATTTAAAGTAGAGCTATAATGAGCTGTACAGATCACTTTTTTTTGTTCCCTCATCCTTTACTGTCATCTATCCATCTGTGTACTTGAACGCCTGTCAGTGTGTATTCATTCGTTCATCTGTTCATCTATTAGTTTATTCACGTCTGCCTCTTTGTGCTCTCATAAGCATGTGTGTGTGTGTGTGTGTGTGTGTGTGTGTCTACTGTATGTATATTTGGTTTTGTGTGAAACACATTAGTACTCACTGTAGTGCTGCGTGAACCTCCTTGCCAGCAGGGTTCTCCGTTCTCATACACCATCTGACTGTACTGGTTCTTTGGTGTTCCTGCCCACATTCCCCACTTCCTGGAATTAAAAAAAAGGAAAAAACAATTGGTCAGTTTGAAGTGCCCATGGAAAAAAGTTTCTGTGTATTAGTTCCGCCAAACAAAAGTCAGTAATTTCCTGACCTTTTATAAACAGTTGGGAGAAATTTAGCACAGAAACATATCATTTTTTAAAACACCACTAGGTTGGCTTATTGAAAAACACTTTCTCCCGGCAAAAATAAAAACCTGGCAAGATGGCCAGTCTGGCAGTGCCCTCCTTTGGATCCTGGCACCACAGCTCCCGCGTCCCCTCTCCTCTTCAACAATGGAGGGGAAATATTAATTACCATTTTGTCAGAGTACATTCTGTGTGCTATAACACACGAGGGAAGGAGAAGAGAAAACACGACGCAAGTGAAGCCCATCTCAAATGAGGTTGTGCCTGCCCAGTGCTAGCTAATTACATTCTCACCAAACATTTGGAAAACCAAAGCAAACCAGGGTGCCAGTGGACACCGTCCAACACAGCTTGCAGTGCTGACAGATGCCATTTGATTACGCTTTCACCAGCTAACTTCCTCTGATCTTTTGTTGAACTTGAGCAGCTTCTTTGAGGTGGCATCGACTGCTGCCGCGCTGCTGGTAAGTATTGATTTTTGTGAAACATTGTAATCCTGTTAGGGAGGAAAATCTTTTTCTGCATTTGGTGCATGGCTGATTGACGATTTCACAAAAAAATGTGGAGTTGCTCAGATCTCTTGCCCTACATAGGCTACATAACGTTTTTTTTTTTTTGTAATGTCAATGCCCTGTTAATCATTCCGGATGAATACATACAAAAAGCTATATTGTTCATTTAATTTGCCTAAGTGCTTTTCTCACCTGCCGGCCCAGTCACAAGTGCACAACACTTGATCAATGTGCCTACAGTGACCTTTCCACGGGGGGATTAAAGTGGCAAGATCTGCTCTGTTCTTTGAGTGCACCTTTTAGTATTATGAAAGCTATTTTGCGATATTTCATGGCCTGTTAGCGTTTTTTTATTGGTTCTTTAATAGATCTCAATAGTAAATTACACTTTTTATATCTGTATTTTTTATAAAGCTTGGATCACCATACATTCATAGGTTAATCCAAAATGAATATTTGATATTGCAGGTCTTTTTTTCCCAACAACCCACAGAAGTACAGACAAAAATCTAAGTCAGGACAAAATAGAATATGGGAGGAATAAAAAAAAAAAAAAACACAGCTTATGTCCAAGACCCACTGAATTTCTTTCTACGTTTCTTTAAAGGCGGTTTCATTCGCATTTGACCTTGTCGAGGGCAAACACGGAGTGATTTCAAAAAGCACTCTCCAGCTTTTACAGACACATGGCCATCTTCAGGTCCCCGAGTGTGTGGCTCTTTCCGCCGTCCATGATGTGCACGGCTTATTTAAGATGCCTGAACGGGTCAGTCAGAGGTGAATTGCTCGCACAAGTGGAAGCCGGCTGGGCCCGTGCGTCTCGCCTTTTTCCTTCCAGCCTGTTTGATTGGGTTTTAGCACTCTGTTAGTACCAGGAGGCCCTCAAATGGATTGCTGTCAGGGCCGGCGGACACGGCAGGCGGAGAAAGTGACAGTGCTCCAGCTCTCGCTTGCTAGTTGACCAGCGATCCCTCGCGCGTCACCTCCATGCCTCCCCCTCTCCCCCTCTCCCCCTCGCTACCCCCTCCCCCGTTGCCTAACGCAGACACACACCTCATGCCCGCGCCTCACCTTCGTTCGCTTCCTTCCTTAATCTCCATTCTCGCTCTGTCAGCCCCGCTGCGCCCCACGAGGCAGCGTAGGCCCCGTCAATTAGGTTAAAGCTATCACTGAGATGTGGCCAACACAGATCATTCCATAATTGTATTAATACCCTCTTACTCTTGGTATTGGCGGGCCATTTTTCTACATGCATCACCAGACTAGTGCACAGACAGTCATTTACACCTCAACATACATCAAAACAAACTGGGCATTACTGCTTAATTTCATGGCACAAGGCTGCATAAACATTACTATATATTGACCTAGTGAGTGACTATATAGCGTCACACAAATGTGCAAAATGGACCCCCCCGACTCAATGACAACTTTATTTTCTCATCCAATTTATCACAGTTTGGCTTTAAGTTGTAGCCATGACGCACACGATGGTCACTTGCACTTATGACAGTGTGGCCGGTCTCCTTAAACGATCTAGGCTACTCTATGTATTTCCTGCCTTCAAAACATTATGGCTCATCTGCAGGGTCTGTTCTCTGCTGTTTCGCCTGTCCAACAAAACGGCTCATGCTCTTACTATCACTCTTCCGAGAACAAACAGACTCAGATTTTCAGGAGAAGAGCGAGGAAAACAGACATGTTTCTGTTTTCTTGAATGAACATAATTAAAGTATGTAAACAGATTAACATTGGCAGCGAGACAGTAAATTGCATCTCAGCTTTTGTGGAAAATCCATTTCCGACCACATGGAGACAAGGGAGGGGCCACAAATGCACACTTCCTTTTAATGATTAATGACAGGAGATATTGAATACATGCTCCTTGTAAGGCTTAAAACCTGGAGAATCTTATTTACTGATATCTGGGTTATGATTTATTCTTTGTCTGGCCTCCTCTAATGCCATAAAATGCACCTCCCATCACAGATAAACCCATAATAGCGGCACATCTAGCCGGCTAAACCTATTATCCATACATTTACTTTACGTTGTGGGGAAGATAGTGGGCCTCAGACATGCCTCTAACCGCACACATTAGGGAGTCAGTCTCATTTAATTTTCTCTCTGCATCGCTAAGGTGTGATTTCTATTGACATGCAGAATAGCAGATGGAGTTGTGATTTAATTACATGCAGCGCTCACAAAAATACCATTAACATTTTGGTTTTAGCTAAATATCTTCTAGACTTATGGAAATACGACAGAATTTGTTGTCGTATATGCACAGACTGCTAATTTTGAAACAGTTATGACAAAATTTTAGTTCTCATATTGTTTTACAGATTTTGTCCCCCCCATAATCTAATCCTCATTATGAATAATTCGCATTAAAAAAGCTGATTAGCTTCCTTTTCTTCTACGGAAAAATTTCTTGAGCTGATATAAGCTCCTCTCGTTTCTTTAAAACGATGCGGTCGCCACTGACTCTGTTTTAAACTTCATCGCGGCATTAATCCGTGTGCCTCGAGTGATAAATCCCGAAGATCCACAGCTAATCTCGCTCAACACTGAGAGGAGCGTTACCCCCTCTGATATAGCCACAAATCAACCTTTCAGAAGCAATTATCATTTAGACAACTCTACTCTGGTGTTTAAACACCCCGCAGATACAGAAAATTCTGAGCCAAAAGTGCATTTGTGCATGCCGTGATGTGTATCTGTGTATGCGTGTGTGTGTGTGTGTGTGTGTGTTTTGAGACCCCGAGCCCTCACTGGAGAGAAACTGGATGAACTGAAAACCACAGGGAAAAAAACAAAACAAAACAAAAAAAAAACAAAAAAAGAAAAAACAAGTAACCCAGAGGTGGCCCTGTTTGGTATGTCTGTGGTCTCCTGAAGAAAACGGAATATAAATGCGCACATTTGCCTTCAGTGCCTTCTTTGTAGACATTAGAAAGCTGACGCAAACTCCACTGAAGCATCATTATATCTGCGTCTCACACAAAGGAGCGAGCTGCCTGAATATATTCATGTATGGGACGTGTTTGCATACATGTGTACTGCATGAAAAGGAATTGTGTTTATATTCTTACGACATGCGCTTCTACAAGCAAAGAAAGGCACACGAGGCGACTAGTGCTCAATACTTTATGATGTATTGAGTGAAAGGTGTCCATGGTGCTCCAAGGACTAAAGCCTGGCATCGACTGCTTGGTTAGAGACTTAACTGGACTGCTCTGGAAAATGCAAATAGCTGCTTTTGGTGGGAGGTACCTTTTTTTTTTTTTTTTTTTCTTGAAGCTTCTAGCTCCAGGACCCCTGCTGTGTCTTATTCTATATATATTTAGTCATTATAAATTGTAATTTTGTTTTCCGACTGGATTTTATTTGATATTTTCAGTCCGTCGT
Source organism: Terapon puta (assembly GCA_028564955.1). Classification (NCBI taxonomy): domain Eukaryota; kingdom Metazoa; phylum Chordata; class Actinopteri; order Centrarchiformes; family Terapontidae; genus Terapon; species Terapon puta. The sequence continues at coordinate 8,951,424 of JAOXYL010000051.1, read as the reverse complement.
TGCCGGATGTTCTCGTTCCAGATATTTTTATACAGCCTGATTCTGGAGCTCAAGTGCTGTAGTCACATCCTGAATTAACTTGATTAGCCTACAGGGCAGTTTGCGAAACACATCACAGGCAGCTTTATGATTAATTTATAGTATTTAGCACTAATTGGAAACTTGCATTAGAAGTGAGTGGGAAAAAATAATAAACATGTGAAAATTCCTCAAAGTGAGGCATCAAAAAAGGTTGTTGGGTACAGGTTCCCAGTATTACCCAAATCCAGAGGTATCGTCCTCCAGTTTCTCTTATTAGATAACGGTGCTTCAAACATGCTGCCTTCTCTGCATTCATGCAGCAACTATCCATGACCAGATGAGCCAACTCAACATCAGCTTACTTGTAAATACTTCTCTAACAACCAGCTCCTCATCCTGAATCCTAACCTGTGTTAAGATGGTGTAAAGTCTGCGCTTATTACCGTCACCTTCCCACTGTAGCACCCACTCATTAGCTGCCACTGCAATGAATTATACCTCACAGCTATGCTTTTCACCGCTTTAACAAGGGGTCTGGAGCAGCAAGTTAGTCCCCTCACTGTGCTGTTAATGCGCTAATCATTTACAGCATGAGACGCCGCACTGCACTGGCAGGTAGAGAGAGCAATTTGGGAGCCGTTGATTCGGTAAAGAAGTGCTAAAAAAGGAAAAAAAAAAAAAAAAAGGTCCTCGTTCTCATGGCGAAGCACAGCCGAGCATCGCCAAGCTCTGCCGCCCGTGTAAGGTCACCAATCAGAGAGCGGTCCGTACTGTGCCAGTCACTGATGCTCCTCTCGTGCTCCTACCACCCATTGTGCCCAGCACCTTAGTGGATACATAAATAATTCATAAAAATAGGAACATGTGAAGGGCACATTCTCAGCCAAGGTTTCCACTTCACTTGATATGACTGATACACGAAGAGGGCATTCACTGTACATATCCTCTTACTTTGCCAGTTGGTATTTCTGACTTGTGGGGCACAGATGGGATTAAAATGTATTATTATTATACATAATAGTGCGCATGGGGATATGAATAAATCTTCAACAGGTCAGCTACTGAAACAGCAGACAGCTTTCTCCACACCGTTCCTTGCAACCACGCCGTTGGCCAGTTTTCTCACGTATAGAGCGTTGACCTACATAATTATTTCAAACCAGCGAGTAACATCGGTGGCACATTTTGTTTTGCATCCGCCGCCGTAAACAGAGCGGCGAGGTCCGTTTTACGTGCCGTTATGAAACAAACTCAGGGCGCATATTTCATCAACACCTCCTGACAGATACGAATCGGGGCTGATGTCAAACCCAAATCAGTATTCTGTTAACAGCTCACTTGTGCCTCATTAACGACCGGGCTGGATGTTGCCATGGCTACCCAGCAGAAAGGCCATCAGGGGTTCACAGTGTCAGATCCCCCCACCCCCGCCCTCCACTCCCTACCACTTTAACCCTCTCCTCAGACACACAAGAGTCATTACCCTTTCGCCTTGATTGCCAGATAAGGTGTGGGTTGTTGGGTTCAGGGATCGTATGACCAACACATTAACAACACAAATATAAAGGCGTTATATTTCCTTTATTAGTCAGTGTGTTATATAAATGAAATTCTCTAACTGCCTGGCTGTCAGTGGCTGCACTAGTATACACTGACATGCTCCTCTTGAGCGTTGGGCATTAAGCGGCTGCCATGTTCCCAGGTAAAGAGGGCCCCTCTCTTCACTAATGGCACTCCAGCGAATGACCTTGACAGCTTGAAAATGAGCGCATTAAGTAGAACACTTAAATGTATAATTATGCACTTGTTCCAGTGGAACTGTCACTACTGTGTAGGTTAAGTCATTACGGCTTAGATAAGATGAAAAAAAAAGCTAAATTAAATAATAAAATAAATCCTTTTTTCTAAAATGGCTATCAAAACAATTAAGGGATGGGACTGGCTTTGATATGAGCACATGAAAGGGAGCATCACTCCACTCATTAAGTGGGCACATTCAAAAAAGCAAAGCAGTGGAGACTGAAGCAACAAACACAGCCATTAGTAATTTTACTCAAAAGAGATATGCGTGGAAATGTGATGTGCCTCTTTGTAACATGACAGTTTGATTAAAAATTTAATCAGAATCGCAAGATAATATATATAATGTATTAAGAACACTAGTGTTATGTTAAACTTTCATAGAGTGCATCTATTACGAAAACTTACACGCATGTGAAAATGTGAAATATGTGGTGTAAGATAGATAAAAAGAATGCCCGACATAAAAATAG
>JAOXYL010000051.1:8902923-8931029 GCA_028564955.1 Terapon puta | reverse complement strand
CAAACAAAGTCTGTGGTGAAAACCTCTCTTCATTGTCTGAAACCTTTGGCTCAAACTCTGTGCGTGGGTTGCAGGTAATTACATTTTCACTTAAGTTCTTAAAGATCACAACAAATCATGGAGTTGCTGAATTAGATGATATTACATTTGATCAGAGTGGGAAGTTCACATTGTCACAGCAGGAACTAGAAATGAGCCACAGCACGAAAAGAGAAATTTCATAAATGCAGTTAAACACGAGGTTGTAATTTCTATAAACATCAAGACACTTTGCTGTCTCTCTTTACTATTTTACTGATTTTCACACCATGTCTAATTCTCTCCCAGGTCTCTTTCTTATATTTATGACTGATTTTATTGTCTGTTTTAGTGAGAGGTTCAAGCCAAAATACAAAGCAGAGTAAAATCCTAACCATACTTTGAACCATTTTTCAGGGTTGTATTGGGGACATGCGTGCTTCTGCCAGCAGTGGTTTTACAGTGACCTTAACTTGCCATAAATTGTTTTATTCATAAAATAACTACAATATTAAAAGATATTCATATTCAAAACTGTTTGACCTCGTATACAAAGCTGAAGGGAAGGGTGGCAGAGAGGCCAGTTCTTAGAAAGCTCCTGCCAGCACAAATACTGTATATTTACATATTTAGATCGGCTTTTTCTCGGCAGTCCCATTCATTTAGCCTCAGAGTTAATCCACAATAGTTTATCAGAATAGATAACTGGAAAATAGAAAGCTACAGGATGCTACTTATTTTTCTCCACTGGCATTATAACATATTCTCTTGATATATCCATTACATGCTGCATTTTGCAACCTAGATATAGTTGCCACAGGTGTCCATACTGAGAGCTGATAGTAGGACACTTGCAGGTTTTGGGGCTCACTGGATATTTTGTCAGTTCCTGTGTGAAAATAAGGAGACTTCAGGCGAGGCCTTCGGTATTCTGCACAAAAGCCTGAACATGAAAATCTTTCATCCTAGCTGACCCAGGCACATACAAAATGGGCAGGCTCCGCTATTTGTCCGTGGTTTACGTGATGCAGAGAAAATTAAGCATAATTGCAGCTCATGATTTGGTGGCAAGGTTTGATGTTCTGGAGGGCTATGTACTCCTGCGCAACAGCAGGGAAATTTAGTGTGAGCCGGAACAGCGCTGACAAAGTTGGACCGTAATGACAACAATAAAGATGATGAACTTGGCCGTAAATCATCTCACTCTGAATTAGAAACAGGAAGTTCTGGTGTGCAGTGACAAGCTGGGATAAACAAACCAAACAAAACAAAACAAAAATCTCTGAAAAGTTGACCCAGACTGTTTAAACAGTACCAACCCACAGATTCTCTGCTCGCTGCCCACCTCTCTGGCCATAAAGTTGGCAGCCTAACAAAAACCGATGAGATGTGATGAATTTGTGACCCCCACCAGAAACACATGCGCTCACTGCCAGCCCACAGGTCTACTGGACCGACGGAAAACTCCCGCCACTTCAGATGGCCACCCCTGCTGTGGAATGGGCAGAATTCTCCATGTGCTTTCGGTTGCTTGCAGGAAGGGACCAGCATCTCGACCGCCAAAGGCTTTGTTGAATCACTATTGGGTGAGGGAGGCAGTGACTCAACAGGAAGATAATCTGACTGCACTCTTCAACAGAGCATCTAGGAAAAACTTATTAGAAGACATGCAAATCCATCAAGTTTTACTAATACATACCTCACGTCAGAAATGCTGCCCTACTTGAGTAAACTGAATTATGATAGCAATATCCCATAGACGATGCAGAAACACGGACTGAGGGCCTGGGCCTGGGAGTCAGCCAGGGATGCATCTAATGTCACAACACTATAAGTTCCACTATGCATTTTGCATTACTATAAGCGTTTTTTAGGAGTTTGACCAATAGAAGGAACTAAAGTCAGCTTCCTAACTTTCTAAGACGTCCTTTTCCCTCCTTTAGCAATATTGACAGGTAAAACATCCCTGTGCTGTTTTAAATTGAAACACTATCTTGTACTCTGATCCTTGCTATGTTTTAAAGCTCAATACAGACTTTTTTTTCGAAATGATCTTTCTTTTATACTGAAAAAAAATCCTGAGTATGTATAAGTTTCATTTCAAGTGTCATTTCAAATGACATTTTAAAAGTGAAATGTGTGAATCAAAATCTGTCTTTTCAGCTTACCATAAATGCATGCTTTCATAGTCAGAGCTGGTGATGATAAAACTCTGAAGTTCAGTAATATTTTATTTTTCTCATGGCTGATAAATCCAATTAAAGGATGCTAACAATTGAATTATCTTACTAGCAAGTACTACCTGTCAAAGACAAATATACACTCAAGCACCAAATAAGTGAAAAATATTCACATTCATATGCACAATTAAGAGTTAATCTTTAAATAACTTATACTTAAATATTTTCCTAATACAAGTGTGCATACATATTTAAAGATCTTCAAACAAAGCCACGTTTTCCTTGACACCACAGAACACATATCTTAAAGCAGGTGAACGCATTCTTTCCGCCCCCTCTGTTATTGACAAATGACCAAACGTGACCTTTTGAAGTTAATTAATTGCATGAGCAGCTCATTAACAGTAATGCTAAATTTCATGCTTTAATTCAACAACAGTGTCGGTGCCACATCTATCATAATTTGAGAGCTACTGGGTGTGACAAAGTGCTCATGCTCTAAGGCATGGATCTGCATAAACAGCTACTGCAGCACAACCACTTATTTGAACAACATTGCAATTATGGTTAACCAGGCCCTCTGCCTTCCTGTCCCCTTGATAAACCCAGGCAAACAAGGTTTTCATTTCATTTGTGGGCATGCATGCATTTGTCTGTTGTTCACTGCAGACTTGTTTGCTTTTCAGCCTAAAAGCTGAGCAGAATGAACGACGAGGTTAAGTTACATCAATCTCTCCTTTTAATTATTTGTTCTCAGGAAAAAATGACACAGCAAATGTACTTAAGAAAATTAGAACCAGCAAGAAATTCACTTCATACTTGATAAATGCCATGATATTTGCCAGGCAGAAAGCAAATAACTTCCTGTCTAAAGATCCCCAATGGTCCTGTCAAACCCTATTTGCAACAAGATAGTATTCATGCCATGCCTGTTAAGAAATCTGCCACAGATATGGCTCTTCATTTCCATGTTACTCTCATGACAGTCAGCAGACGCATCTGGAACTCCACAACCCTTCTTGCTTTGGTTTATATCTAATTTGAAAACGCTCCCTCTAGGCTGCCCTGATGGAGTCTCTTGCTTCCCTAGAAGCACCCAGTGCACTGCTAAGGCCATGTGATGTTCTACAGACAGTTGGAAGTGTCACTTGTGCTGCGTTATCCTTCTCTCTTCTCTGTCAAAGCTGAACCACAGTGGCGGGCATGACTCACCGAAGTGCTGTACTTTCTAATGACACGAGAGCGGAGGCTGAGTCAATCTGACCTGACAGTCTTGCATAAATCACGGCCCTTCGATTTAAGTTGCTTTGAGGAGTGTCAACAAATCCACAGGAGGAATATTAGACTCCGCTGTAGGTAGGGACTCCGCCTCTGAGAACTCATTATGGGGTGTCTTCCTTCATGCTGTGCCAGGCTGTGTTGACTGAATTGCCAAGCTTATTTCTGATTCAACTGGCAGAAGCCTTGCGTTTTAAATTCCCGACTTGTGATAAGGGCCCACCAGCAACCTAAAGACCATTTCAGGGGAAATACATGGATTTTTAATGGGAGAATTTTCGAAGGTGATGTGATGTAATGTAAGAAAGAAAAAAAAAGCGGGGGGTAACTCTGGGCTGGAAAGAGGTGCATCGAAGTATAGGAGTAAATACCATTAAATGATAATGCAACAGCAACAACAACAAGCTCCCTCTCGCTTTTTCATGTTGTTTATGGTCTTTAGAGGAACTGATGAGAAGGCAATGTTGAGTGCGCCACTACACGGCATTTAGCTTCTAATCTTGCCGTTAATCATTCCACTTGAAAGTGTTCAACAACAAAAGGCTGTTTCCCACCCTTTGAAATCAAAGTAATTATATATTTTTTTTTGCCATGGACAAACAGGAGAAGGCTTCAAGCCCACTTTGCAGGAGTGATTCACAGCACAGTGAGGCAAGGCAGGAGCGAGGCTGAGGAAATAACTCGACAAGGAGGCGCAGAGAACGGAATTCCCCTTCCGCGAAGACAACGGGAGAAATCTCAGCTGACACCCTCAGATAGAAATGAAACACACTTTAAACGTTAACAAGTTTGGCCTGCAGTATATAAGACAAAACAGGACCAAATCTAGTTTCTATGAATCTCCTAAAAAGCAATCAGCTCTTTCTATTTCCTTGCTCCATTAGGGCTGTCTAACACACTGAGCCGCTCCACGTGTTACTGTCATCAAATGATTCTCTGCTGGTGCCATCACAAAAGCTTTTTTCCCGCCACACCCTACAGCAGAACCAGTTGAACTCAATTCATTGAAGTAATGCACAACTATTAGTTATATTACAGACAGACAGCGCCTCACCTCAGCAAACTTTTATGGCTCAAGGCCTTTTTCCACCATATTGGCTTCCATTCAAGAAAAGAAGAGGGAGCAATTTAATCAAATGCGAGAGATCTAGACACCAAGGAGGGTGAATGTAAGATGGGTTCAACCGATGATCAAGAAGCTGGAAAGAGAAGTGTGCGATTCTGTTCCTTTATTGGAGAGGAACAGTAGCTCTGCTCGTTCACAACTCGAGGGCATGGGAGGGAGTGCTATAGAAAGCCGTTGGTTTATGTGTCTGTCAATGTCATGTCGTCTCAGGATCACGGTTCAAGGCGAACAGCAAGGATAAAGGGGGGCAGGGAGGGGAACTGGTACATTGCTGAGAGGGTGCTGGTAGGTCAAAGGACCTTCAGCTGAGTTGATGCTTGTGGATATTGTGCTCTTCAGTGAGTTGAAGGATGAAAAATAAGATGGAGTGTGTGATACCAATAGGCCAGAGAAAGAAAGGTAAGAGTATGGTATTGGTTTCTGTGCAAACACTGAGGGTGTGAAAATTATATCGAGTTGATACAGTTAGAATGAATTGGATTAAATTTTATTATTTTCTTACCATTAGAAGCACTGTTCTTGCATTCTGGGGTAGGACTAATGTATATTCAGACTCTTGCGTCACTCTAACTTTGTCCATGTTGAGCTGCTTGGCTTGCTTGCCTGAACAAGCAAGAATGAGGTTTGATTATTGCCTCACTATTCACATTTTAAAACCATATTTTATAAGTCATTTCAACATTACAAAAGAAAAAGACTTACAGGACGAACCAATGTGTCCAATAAATTCAATATGACTATGAGTTTGCAGACTGAAAACTTCCCTAAAACAAAACACTGGACAAAGCTGCTAATGTTACCCTAAACTCGAGTAGCACAGATGGTCAACTTCAACACTGTGTGAGATATTACACAGTGTATGTAAACTGGACTTGTTTGAATGGAACCTACAATTCCAACAGATAGTAAGTAGCCTCGTTAGCAGGACATGCTAATGTTTCCAGATAAACATAATAATAACAAATGTCATGGAAAGACTTAAAAAGGACACCACCCTCATCGGGAGAAATATAAACTGTGTGTGATTGGCCAGTCACTGTGAACTTACCTTGCTCTCTTCAATCTGTGAATTTGTTCAGTGGTCTTTTTTCATTTCAACAAATAAATGACAGTCAGTACCATAGGAACCTGCCTCCATCTCTACCTCATAACGTTAAAGCATCTTGCAACCAGTGTGCAATATTGTTATCTAATACTGTCTCCAGTAAAAAAAAAAAAGACTGAGATAGATTTTTTGGGCTTGTGTACAAGAGCTGCAACGTTCCTTTTCCGATTTTTGCCTCCTAAATGGCAAACTAAGCAAACAAACCACACTGGTGTATAAGGGCATGGGAAAACCACTGATTCCAAGGATGTCTGAAAAATGTATTTGCAGTGCAGATCTCAGTGCAGATCTCAGATAATTTTCTTTCAAAACTGCAACCACCCACAGGCTTCTAAAGCTCCAGCTGGCAAGCAATCCTGAGGAGAACAGATTCTACCCCAGCAGGGGCCATAGGGATGCAGCGGGAGAGAGTAAAAGAAGCTCATTCTGTTGATTAAATTTAGTTGATTTAGCTGCTTGGCTTTCTCCAGGGTGACTTGGAGCTCACACATTATCAACTTTAAATGGTGGATCTTTACTGAGATGGTTCACATTTGCTACAGATAGATTTTGTTTTATACAGTTGCTCAAAATGGGATGGATCCCAGCCTCTGGTTGACACATTGATTTTTTTGATGGCTCTTTGAAACTGTTTTACTCTTCTATCCAGTGTTTTTTTTTTCATGGCTACCTGCAGTGCACAGGTGTTGCCCGAGTAATTGCTTTCTGTGATTTATGTTATCAAAAGTAGACATAACTGTCAAAAGCTTCAACAATTCACGAGGAAGACTGTGAATAATATTCAAATGTATTTTTCTGTCAGTGTGCGTGTGTGTGTTAGTTTAATGAAAGTGGAGTTTTGTATGCAACTGCACATTTTAGAACTGCTTTCCATATTAATGCCAAGCAATAATAAGCATATAAATAAAAAAAGTTATGAAAATTCTTTTTGTACTTACTCATACACTTTCAGCTTGTAACACTGGCTGTTCAAAAACAGAAACTCCCAATCTGTCCCATAGTCTATGGCCAGCTTCTTACGGAGATCACTGAGGGGAGCAAAATAAATATATTAGATCAGGAGCACACTTAAGGTTTTTTTTTTCAATTATGTAATTGAGTTATTCCGATAAGTGACACCTTGCAAGATTTGAAACAATTAGCACTTAAATCTGAAAGCACAGCACTCAGAAACTGACAGGAATGACATTAGTGGTATAGGTCTAGGTCTAGAGCATAAGCTTTAAAATATGCCTGAACTTAAGTTATGCAATTATGTTTGTACAAAATCTGAAGCACAAACAGCCCTTTTCATAGGAGAGAAACAAGTGTTTTTGAATACTTTGGATGTAGGCCATTTGTTTTAAGTCCTTGACAAGCTGCTTTAATAATCTAGATGACTCCTAACTGTGCTGGCACCGCAGCTTTATTTTCCTTGTTGCTTTTAGTGACTTACTTTTTGTATAGTGCATGATGAGGTGCGCCCTTTAAAGCCCATTTCTATGCACTGTCTCCAATTATCAGAGCTGGTGAGGGCTGCTTCTCTTCACTAATCGCAAATAAGGGAACTGAGCCCTATCTCCGACGGCCCTTATTTCCATATTCATAACCCAGAATTGCTAATGGGGTTAACAAATGTTTAGGGAGGGTGATTGTTTCGCTGGAGGTTGATAAGGTACGGTGGCGTAGAGGGATGAGTCGGGGTCAGAGAAGCAATGCAGGTTGCGCAACTGTGTGTGCATGTGATTCTCTGTAGGGCAGAGGTCATAACATTCATGCACAGAGTCAATTTGGTGGAAATTGCCCTGTACAGCACGCTAAAGGAATAAAAGGTATGGACTAATGAGGGAGAGACTTTAATTTCATGCTGGCTCCAAAAGGTGCACCGGCACACTTATATGTGCATACTGATAAAGGACATAGCCTGAAGAGAACAAGGGGGGGTGTTCCGACACACATAAATGGTAGTGAGTAATTTGACCAGAAGCAATTGAAGCAAGGTGGACAATGAAGAAATAGAGCAACTGAAGTCACGCCAGCTCCTTTTCCCTTTTTTCCCCCCCTCATGCGGGCATTTGTTTAGGGGGAATGGATCTTGACCTTTCCGTAACTGCCATCTCTGTGGTCGGCTCTCCTCTCCCCCTACTGTAATGAACAGTTTGCAGGCCTAAGGGCCACAGTAGCTACTTATCAGCTATTGCTGGCTGGCTGAGAGCTCTGTGAAAACATCTGAGAGGGAGCAGAAACATGTAACAGGAATTCTCATCTAAACCAACTCAGGCTTTTTTTCCCCCCTTCCTCAGCTGTGGTGGAGTGTGACTGTATAATGTAATGTCAGGATGGGATTATACGTTGAAAGAATGCCACAGAATCAATTAAATTTCTTAATATGTTCACATTTAGTATACAACATTTGGAGGCTGACAGATTTTCTGGATGGAAGTGAGAGAACGTGGGTAATTTGTTTTGACAGGAGGTCATTTTTACCATTAATAGAAAATAATTACAGTGTGCCACACTGATTTGTGCCATATCTGTCTTTAAAAAGTGCCACTAAGAAGTTTGGATAATTCATATCCAGGCAGTAAATTGGAATAGGCCTTCCCACCAGAGCACAGTAGGCAACCAATAGCGTTTGTTTTTCTTCATTAAAATTAGCCGTAGGTATCAGACAGTGCAAATTCATTACTGTGCAGCGTTCCCCACTACTTCAGCACAGAAGGATGGAGTCTTTTTTTAAGGCCCTGTTACATACCATGCCACCCTGCTTACAATGCAGCAGCAATGTGAGAAGTAAATGCATGCCTCAGAGAAACAGAGGTGGAGCCGTCTATATAACACTGTGAGCGAATGCTAAATTAGCACTGGAGGAGCTGTACTGCATCATCAGCCTGCAGATGGACAACAATCCAGAGGCAGCTGCGATTGTGGCCGGAGACTTTAACCACGTTGAGTTGGAGGCAGTTTCCCAAATTCCATCAACCCACCCCCACGCTGTACCTTGCTGCTGCAATGTTGGGTGTTTGTTTACATATTACATTTTTTTATATATATATTTACATTTGAAGCTGGAAGACACCAATTTTAATTTTGTCGTGTGAAAACATGATGACAATAAAGTCTCTTGATTCTTGATTGTCCACATGAGGTGTTTTGTTAAGGATTTAGCCACAAACATGTGACAATGGATGCTAACCTCTGCTTCCATTGCTTTGCATTATTCCCTTACCTTATTTCCATGTTGACTGTCTCATAGGCTTCTTCTACTTTCTTCAGATTGGTAGCCTCCCACTCTGCAGCTAGACAAAACAAAAGGTCAGACAAATTAACAATGCGGAGTTGTTGCATCTCAACAGCTGCGTGTTGCCAAACAGTGGGCTCTTATTATAGGCTGTTATATCTAGGACTGGGAGAGGAGCAAGGCTGCACATAAACAGAAAAATGTTATTTCCAGGTGTGGTAACTGCCGAGAGGCCCGCAGGCTTATTAGTCTCTTCACACTGACAATTGTGTTAACCCAGACAGAGAGAGAAAAGAAGTCAGAGGGAGAGGGAGATCGAGGGCAGCGGAGGTGTCCACGGCGATGATATGTCTGTCTCTCTTTGTTACACTAGCATGTTCCTCGTATGACAAGATGTCAGACTAGTGGAAGTGAAATGCCAGACATCTTTGCCGTCATTTTGGGTGATTGAGACAGGTAATAAGAGAGGTAATGGCATGCGTATTTTAATTATCAATGCTGTGATTATTTCAATACGGTCCCTTACGAGCAGGCAGTCACGAAACGAGCAACAAACAAATAAACACTGATGACTGTCAACATCTCCTCGCGTCTGAATACAAACCTCTGCAATCAGGAAGAAGACCCGGTGCCTATGTGTAAATCAGACCTGTTGAAGCTATGGTTCGAACTCTAACACTTAAGTTTAGTGCAATAGAGCAATGTGCAGTAAACATCCAAGTGCTTCACCACATTTGCATTTAAATTCTGACAGTTTCTTCTTCAGCTGTGGCATTGTCAGTGTCATACAGGATGTATAGTCAAATGTCTCTTTTATGTTCTTTAGATGTTTTTACATGACGCAAACGTCTGGCACCATGTCAAACGCTTCTCATGCTTTTGTGATGTTTCTTATGACAAGCAATGGAACGAAGCACAGACAAATTTCCCCTGAGGGACAAAGCTCTCATCGGCGTCTACAAAATAGCTGAGGCATCTTTTAGTTCTGAAACAGTATAAAAAAAAAAAAAAATACAACATAATGAAAAAATACATTATTTCAATACTGTTTAAAGCAGTTATTCAGATTATTTTGGCCACTTGGACAGCAGAGAAACAAACAGGCAACAGAATATTGACATATCATCGCCTCATAAAGTGGTTGTAGCTCAAGTGATAGCCAATAGATCATCCAACAGTCCAATATCCTCTTTTATTTTGACTTATTTTGGTTTCCAACAATGCCTGAGAGAAGAGATCTAGCTCTTTAGCAGCTAAATGCTCCACTGTCTTCATTGGCCAGTTGATAACCTCGTCTGTCTGACATTTAGTGTTGGACATGTAGTGTAGTTAGTGTTGGGGATGCAGTGTACAGTTACTTCCTCTCTCCTCTCTCTTGCTCCCTTTTTTATACTGAAAAGTCTCCTTTTGCTGCTTGAAATAGGATTGAAAAGAGCATTTTTTTGGCCATACAACCAAAACACTGAGATGAAAGAGGCTAAATTGCTCTGCTGGTCTAGTTGCCAATATGAGCTCCTTAAGGATTTCACTTCTAAAATCCAGACTGCAGATACACCAGATATCTTATTGTGTATTAGTAGCGACATACCTGCACATTGTCATGTCTACATTGTCACTCAGTAATGGGCTGAGACAACAATACATCCAATATATCAAGTGCACCAAATATAACTCAGATATTTAATAAAATGTTCATTAAAATAATAATGTAGATTGGAGTCTGTATGTAGACATAAATTGCTTGCCTCTACTACTTCCTTCATTCAATTAATGTTGATCTGATTAAGCCATTGGTTATCTGTTATGGATCACATTTAAAAAGCCGCAATTAAACCATAACAGAATAATGTCATAGGTGAAGCACGTTCACAACAGTGTCTTTTCACTGCAAGTGAGCAACGGAGCTGAAAACCTGAGAAATGACGAAAATAGAAGTGCAGAAGGGCTGGAAAGATTCCAGTTTAATTGTCCAGTGCTGCTGGACCTGGGGATTTACTCGGCTTCTGGACGTGGAAGGGTTCATCTCTATCGTCGAGGAAACTCTCGCCGGGGCCCGGCGCCGTGGCAACAGAGAGAAATGTGTATGCGGTAAGGACTGTGTGGGAAGCTGTCACAGCCCTGGACTGAATACCAATTAGCATGTTCCTTGCATGTGGTCTCAGCTGGTTGCATAAAGATACCCCCCACACAATTCCCCCAGCACCTATTTCTTGCCGAACCTAGTACAGATGTGGTGCGTCCAAGAGGCAAGCTGTGATTTTCCATGCTGTAATGGCTATTTTTATAGCACCAAGAAGGGGAGATCTGTCCCTAACCCACCCCCTCACCCCCTCAAACTCCTTCAGAAAATCACAGTCATACACACAAGAATGTTCTCTACAGCCCTCTCTTGCATACTCTCAGATTCCCTCCCTTGCCCTATTTCTCTCTCTCTATCTCTCCCTGTCTCTCTCTCACAGACACACCAATCATCAGGCTCAGCAATGACAAAAGGAGACGCAGAATCCCAAGTGGGTGACATTTGACCCCTTGCAGCAGCCCGGTCGTATATGGAGAGAATGGTGACGGTGAGGGGAGGGTGGGGGAGTTGAGGAGGGATAAGAAAGACTGAGAGAGCAGCCAGGCGTACAGAAGTACCCAGAGCAGGGAACACAGGGCGAGCAAAGCCTCTCGAACGGTCTCTGCACCAGTCAGGCCGACATAACCTAAGGCCGATGTACAGTACACCGAAAGGACCTTGTGCTTATGGTCCAGTGACTGCATGGATTAGATTATCGGTCATACGGTCAGTGGATCATCAAAATCGCGGCATCAATTAACCGTTCCAGACTCTTCTTAATGTACTCATGCTGCATCTTTCCTATGTGTGTGGACCTAAAAAGAGCTCATTTCATCAGATGATAACAATTATTTATTGCTGTGCATAGGAAGAAATGCCTTTTATAATACTGACAAACAAATCCCTAGACATATGTGGAAAATGTAAGACAAATGATTCCAAATTGCATGACATTTTCCACTTCAGGAAGTGTACTGTACTTCGCTTTTAGCACTAGACGCTATCAAGAGGGTTTTTAAATCACAGAGGCCATGTACAAAAATAGAAGGGGAGGAAGGCACTGTATAGTATCTGCCATCTTCTGCCGGGAAATCTCCTGTGCATACATACCTTGAGCTGGAGAGCGGAGATGCTCTGTTTACATGCGAGTGGATCAATAGGCAAGGCAATTTCTCTGCAGCTCCAAGAAAAGAAGACCCGCGAGTTGTTGCAGTGTGTGCCGCGGCGGTGGTTAACAAAACAAGGGCAAATGCAGCGAGGTCACCCTTGAACCTCACACTCACACAAGCAACAGACACCTTTAGCTAGATTACGTCGACCACGAGGCACATGTAGGTGTCGGCTTTGTTGTTTGTAAAAAAAAAAAGCTGCTCTTTAAAATAAAGGTTGGCAGCACGCTCGAGCTTCCACGTCGGCTCCTGTTCACTGTCCATCACAACCTCTTCTAATCAACTCCATCTCTCCCAGTGCTTTTTTTTTTCATCATCCACATATCCTTCAATATTTTTTCACGTTAAGTCCTCCCATCACCTTCACCTCCCTCCCTCTCTCCAGCTCCATTTTCTCAATTTCCCTCAGTTTCTCTCCTCAAATGATGAACTTGTTCTGACTACAGAGTGTGTGCGTGTGTGTGTACTCTTGGGGTAGGGGGTGTGTCGGGGGGCTAAAATATAGGTTGAGGATTCCTGTAATGAAATGTTTATGACAGGTTGTAACAATGAACAAGAGGCCTTTCAGATACTGTCAACAGGGATGGCGGTAGCATTAATGGCCACCTGCTAACATCAAATACACCCTCCCAGAGGTGCAAATTACAATTTTCTTATGTTTTATGTTAGTTTATGATACGTTTTTTCCACAAATCTAAGAGGAGTGGTGTTAAATACTAAACACAAATTCCAAGAATGCTAATTAAACAGACATTTAATTGAAATACACACTTCCGTTATTTGTATTCCTCTTTTCATCCACCCAAATCTCTCAAATGATTCTGAAACCGTAGCACAGGCTGCTGGGAGTTGAGAGGAGGTCAATCTCGCCCCCTGCATAATCGTTGTGTTGGAGTGTCTGATTATATTAGGGCTGAGTGAATAACAGTAGCTGGCAGAAATAGCATCATGTTTTGAACTATCAGTACAATTCATTGCCCTGTGACTGACTCAGTTTGTATTCATTCTCCCACACTCTCCTGCAACTCTCTTTTTATCCAAAGCGGTTGAAGGACAAGTGCTGCAGCGGGACGAGGATGCACTGAAAATAAGAATGGGCTAATTTACCGCACAACTCGGATTATGTCGTACAAGCCAGTACTGAGAATGTGGAGCAACAGTGATCTCAGTGGTGTGATCTGATTATCGAAACACGGTCGGATGTTTCATTTGTAATGAGTTTGATGTTTGGAGAAAAAAAAGTGTTGCATAACCTGCACGTACACACACACATACACACATATGTGTCTACCATATGCATTAGTTTGGTGTTTTGGGACAAGGTAAGTCAGTCAGGCTTCACTGGTTACATGCAATATGAGGGCTAGAATTAGTGCAAAAAGTAATAAAGTGACAGGAAATTAATGAATGGGATTTGTCAAGACAAAATGTCAAGTATGCGTTTAGCTTTAAAAATGTTTGTATTTATGATCTTTATATAAGATTGCATACCAGGCTCTGTATTCTTGGCCCTGCTGGACTCTGTTAATCTGTGATGGTGCTTTCTTGCCAGTTTCAGATAATAATTGAATTTACTAAAATTAATTTCAAAAGACTAGAATAGATTCCCTGTTTCAAAATATTCTTAATATATGAATAATACCATTACAACACATATGTGTCAGGTAAATATGAAGCTACACAACCTTAGCTTAAATGAGCAACTGCAGACGGGGAAACATCGAGCCTGCCTCTTCCTGAAAGTAAGACATCCTCCTCCTGACACCTGTGACGCTAACCAATTAACACATTACATCTCTCGTTTGATCTGCTCATCAAAGCTGAAAGGGACGTGTTTTTTTCAGGGTGTCATAGGCATGAGAATTTCCTGGCTGGGAGCAATGACTTGTTGTCCCCATTAAGTTGCAAGGGAACCAGCAGAGTTGCTGCTCCCGGCCAAGAAATAGTCTGGCACAAAACTCCCTGTTAGCATAGCTGTTTGCCCCGGCTTCAGGTCTTTACGACAAGCAGAACTAACCAGCTGCTGCCTGTAGCTTCATATTTAGCAGACACACGCACAAAAAAATACATCAATCTTTCTATTTGACTGTATTCGACTGGTCAAGAGAGCAAACTACTGTGCTGATCAAGTTGTCAAGACTAATGTATCATCCTAACTTTTTTTGTTTCAGGTACCAGTTAAATGTTAGATTTCTGATGTTTTAAACGCAATTAAATGTAAGACCACTGAGATGAAGAGGTGTTGTGAAGCCATTACAACAGGACAGCATTCGTGTAATAGCAGTAAAATGCGTGTAAATGCAGCAGTCAGAGTCAATTGCTCATATAATCATCACGATGCGTAATCACTATTTAACATTTAAACAGAGAAGGGGGCCCAATGAATAGAATAAACAGTCTGAGTGGAGTGAGTTCACTCTGCAACAACTGGGTGCTGTTTATGAATATGTATGATGTAACAAACGCCTAGGAGCTGACCTACTTCTGCGTCTCCTCTGCTCATGACTTGGTCCCCTTCCGGGGTAACTCTGTCATCTTGCAACATACTGTAATAGCAGGAAGGATGCGACTCTCATGTACAAATCAACATGCTCCCTTTTGATGGTTTTGTGAGTGATGATCGCCGTCTGCTGAGGGGAAGCGCTCAATAGGTGGTTGCGCAGCTGCGAGAACAGTGTGGCTGTGACAGGTTATTCATTCGCTGTGCACATATTGACACGAGTTTTGACGTGTTTATTATTATTTTGTTCGTCTAAACGTGCGTGTTAGAAGGCGAAACATCGATTTGTGCTTGATCTAAGGGAGTTCTGATAAAAAAAAAATTTATTAAACTACTAACATGTGAATATGTACTCAAGCGGTCACGTGACGCGAATACAAGGAGATGAAGGAAACAGAGTGAACGCGTGATGGACAAGTATGAACAGACAAAGGAGAGCTCTCGACATAACTGGGGCTGCACACTGGAGAGTACTCGTCTGCACCATCTCATAAAATATCTTTATCTGGGATCATCTTGGTATGGTGCCAAGCACTGTTAGCTTCAGGAGCTGGAAAAGAAAAAAAAAATCTATTTCAGACAACAGAAGAGACAGAAAGCTGGCAGCCGCTCAAATCAGACTTCCAACATTTGATAAGTGAAAATGGGCTAATTTGGTGTATCCCTCAAATGGTTGCAATCCAATACATTCCTCCTGTGGCTATCAAAACACACATACATGGGTGAGAGAGGGTGAGAGGCAAATCGTTTCAACCTCTCGACAGTTTAATGGGGGAAAAAAAAAGAGGGAGAACGTACGAGTTGCTCATTCTATAGCAAAAGGAAGCTCGGCGCGCTCCTCTCTTGACTCTCCCTTTGCTCCTTCTGTCGAACGAGCACTAAAAGGTGAGCACAATTATGTCTCAAGGACGCGTCGCCCTCAGCCGGGGTCAGAGGTCTCTGCGAGCACCACGTTAATAGCAAACCCCCTCCTGCTTAACATTTCACATCTAATTTGGAAAGTGCTGAACAGAGCCTTTAATTAACACCAGCCCTCGCCGAGGTTTTGTAACCTGCCAGAGAGCCGATCCCCCCCACCCCCCCCGTGCGCTCTCTTACACACCGAGGCTCGGGCTGCCTCGCGCGCCAATTCATTTGTTGAGTGCTGAGATGCGTTGCCTCGGAAAAGCTCCCCGGTCACCCCGAAGTGGACCGAGGGACGCGTTGAAGCGCTTATATGTGGGAGACGGGAAGTGCAGGTCTGCGATTTATGCACAGGGCTGTCCGCGGCGAGATTCAGCCGATTCAAGTTTAACAGGGGAATGATAACGGAGGGCATCCATCGAGAATAATACTCAAGAAGAAAGTTTCGCTGATGTAACTGTGATCTGCTACTCCTCAAAACACCTGATCCTATACCATCCTACTTACTTCTTAATACGTTTCTCATGACTATACGGTCATTCTATTTTAGTGAAATTAGATCAAAGAGAACCTGAATCCACATGACCCATATTTATGGAGCTAATTTGTTTCAATCCAGTCCATCCAAAAAACAAGAAGCATGATAAAAACAAACACCCTGGCCTCCACTGCTGGAAGTCTTGCCCCATGGATGACACAATAGCAGCAACTGGTTTGAGTCATGTCTGTGCAAAAGCTTGAATGTTGTAGCATCAATCCACATTCATACTTGGGCTTTACTGGATCATTTACAGAGTTTTCTCTGTGTTTGTGGATTTTGATTTAGGGTTTTATAACAGAAGAGGTCAATGTAGCCTGAAGAGCACCTCCACTAACATCATAATGTGTTTTTTTTCTTCCACACAGTAAGTCCAGATATCTAATAAGAGTCCATTATTTGGGCATCTAACAACGAAAATAAGTTTGTGTGATTCTAAGCTGCAACTTAACCAATTTAAGAGAAGCATCGTCAACTCCGGACTTGCTAAGAAAGGCAGCAGACGGTGCACAAAGTGGTCAACAAAAATTGCAGGGCGGCACTCCAGTGACACCCCCCCCCCCTACTGCGGCGCACAGTGAGTCACCAAAATACAGAACAGGGAAAATCCTCACTGCACCTCAGGAAAATGCCACTGCATCTGCACGGAGATAGAGCCCATAAGCTAGAGCAATGACAAATCTGCTTCCTGACACACGTTTAACTGGCAGGATATGAGCCGGGTATAAAAAAGGTTGCTCCTGAGGATTCGGAAAATGGATCCAGAGTGGCAGTTAGCAGCTTATAATCTGTGGCAGACATTGGCTCCGCTTGCAGTAAGTGGTTACTGGGCAGCTCAAACTGCATCATGGCCCAAACCAGCAGCGTTAGCACTGCGGATGGCATGCGCTCTGCGAGAAACAGATGAGGTAGCATAAAGGACAGAGCCCACAAAAGCTAACACAGTCAGCTGTAGCTCAGCACGGGCCAACTGAAATTGGACCAGTGATGATAGCACCATGGACAGCACCAGTCCTCCCCCCTCCCCCTTCTAAGTCAGCACCATGGAGAGCGCTTGCTGAGCAGGCATCAAGGAAAATAGACCACACAGAAAAGGCTGGGCGAGTAACTCACTGAGCTACCCCTAATGCCACAGCGCCAGTACAGAGATCCAGATTCAAGATATTTGCTGCGGGTTTTTTTTGTTTTGTTTGTTTTTTTTATTTCCTTTGCCAGTCTCAGTTCACACCGCATCTGGCCAGAGGGCCTGAAAACGCGCGCCTGGATCATAATAGGTGGTTAGTAGAAGTGACACTGGTTGTTTAGCACAAAATTTCTGGGAACGGAGCCAACAGAAGAACCCCATCCTGTCCGTCTCAGGAAGTTATTTCTGTAGACACCACTGCACTCTAAGCGGTGTTATGCTAATGTGTCTCCAAAGGGGGGCTTTTCAGGACATGTCAGACAAATTAGGGAATTAGAAGACGAGGGAAAGAGACAAACATGCATACAAGCGCAGACATGCTGACACACATACAACTGTGCAGTGAGATAACAACAAAGGGAGCCCATGAGTGTGACAGAGGTAGCTTGTAAAGCAACAGAGAGTAAGGGCGTTAGGGGGAAGGGTGATGTGGAGGAGGGGGTAGAGAGAGGACGTTCGTGTCAGCTGCTGTTGGACTAAAGTCAATGACTGGCTGATCCAAGCAGGGTCGCCATCAGCAGAGCGAGGGCGCTCCTGAGCTGGACTGACCTCAACCAGCTTCAACGCCCCTGAAGGAGGGGGTTGGTGGAGACAAGCCTGGTGACCGATGGTCTTCCCGCAGGCAACAGCTCTTTGTGAATATGCTATATGTGTGAGTGTGTGTGTGGTTCTGACATACATCTCCACGCTGCATCAGTCTAATCAGGGGGAAAGAGGGAGAAGGGAGAACGACAAGTGTGAGTCAAGTCGTCACGCTACGGCTGGCGATACACTCCAGGATAGCTCTCACCGGCCCCGGAGCGCAGCTCTTTATAGCAGCAAGCTCGGTTCGGAGACACACTCACAAATGCACACGCAATGAGAGGATGATGGTAATGCACCTGCATTTCAACCAAAAGTCTACATATAGTTCAAGCAGAAGTGGATGTTTTGCCTGATGCATTTTCTGCGATATACTGCATTACTCATCAATCAGTAGCTACACTGATGATATACACCTTTAGGCCATACTTTATTTATTCATGGACCTTACATTGAACATTGTAAGATTTGTAAAATTTAACAAATTTATATATGTTAATAAAAATAAATAACAGATTTCTTTACTTGGGGACTAAGATTTATGAACTGGGCTGATTATACCTGGTTTTATAATATGAAAGTTATATGGTTATTTCATCTTTCATTATTTTGATGAAGTACACTCAACATATGAATTTAAGATTTATGCATGAGTTTACATATGTATGATCAATGTTCTGTGTGCGTATGTGCATTGTGAGATTGCTGGAAAATGTGTTGTGTGATGTAGCAGCTTGAAGGCCGTGATTAATTTCCCTGTAGAACAATAAAGTGCGTCTTATTTCATCTTGTAGAATTACTGCACTTTTATTCGACATTATTCCTACTATAGTTGAGACGGTACAGTCCTTTTCAAAATACAAAGTGCTTCAACTTAACTATTCTATCTTTATTCCTCAAAGGAGCTTTTCCATTTTTTTTATGCTACTTTTCAAGACAGACCCATCTGCCTCATTTACTTTTACAACCATCCTCAGTCCCCAGTGGGATGAGTGTGTTACCTCCCTCTCTCCTGGCAGTGTCACAATTATGATCAAAAGCTGCCTGTATGTGCGCACATATGTGCCGTTTGTGTGTGTCAGGGACAAGTGTGGACAAAACAAATGGTGAAGCCAACACCAAACCCTCTTGTGTCAGTTAATTATTTTCAGCGCTCCAGATGCTGTCGCTGACTGAATACACAGCTTAAGACTTTGCTGAGGGCACAGCTTTCTGAAGGCGTGCCGGCCCTTTAAATAATACTAGAACTAAAGGCGAGGGACAGGGCTCTGGCTACCAACACTGATACAGCAGCCGCAGCCTGATGGCAATTATTTAGACGTCCGCTTGCTAATTATAATAGAGGATGACAGGTGCCCAAAACAATTTGAGCGCAAACTGCCTGTGAGCTTCCGCGTGTGGTTGTCTCTGCTTATGGTTAGAGATAAAGATAGCCAAGCCAATGTCTCGTCAAACAAACGTCTCTTTTACTTCTCAGCTGGGCTCGGCTGCACTTGATTCTTTCTGATGAGCGTGTTGTTACTGAGACGCTGCATGTTGGTGGTTTCACCAGTAACCTGAAGCTAACTGTAACAGACTGTTGAGGTATGAAGGAGATGGGAAAGGCGGTTAAGGTACTTAACCAAGTTACGTAACTAGGATTCAATTTAATAACTCACATAGGTCTTCAAATTTTAGATGAGAAGATCACCCCTATGGGCTCCCTGTTGAGTGAAGAAGGTAAGGCACAGGACAGATGTGGGTAGGTGACGAGAGTGAAGTACAAGTATTTAGTTTTAATAATAGTCCCCCTATACTCAAAAGCGTGTTTTTCTTGTGGTGGCTTTACTTGGATGACTCCTTTGCTGTGCAGAATGATGTATGTGCAGTTTGGCATTACGAGAAGTTTCTCTTTGCTCACCTTAAATCTGTTTGTACAGGCAGAGACACGCAATTTAAACGAGTGTAATGTAAAAATCCTGAGCTTCCAGTCCACATACACTGAGAAGAGTCTATGCAAAGGACACAAATAATGATCTGAAACGGAGCATTTTCAGACATTTTAAAACGTGTCTGGAGGGGATCTTTTGTTTCAGTTTATGCATGTATTGATTTGTGTTCTTGCTACTGTTTTGTTTGGACAAAGATGGGCAGCGGAAAGTGTGTCTTAGTGACGAGCAAAATTATTAATCGTTTTGCCTATAAATAGTCCAAAAAAAGAAAAAACGCTAAACACAGTTTGCAGCAGTCCAGTGTGACATCTTCAAACAGCTCACTTTGCTTTACTAAGAAATCTGATTTTTTTTCCAGGGCTTCTCCAAAATCCATTCAATCACAGATGCTCTCTACTTGTATCCCAAAATCCTTATTACTGCCACACACCCAGCACCGTTTAACATACATAAATGACACACAGCCACACACACACTGAAGACAGCTTGCCACTCTATGAGCTGAGGGGAGACATTGAGCCTTCCCATGGGACTGAGGAAAGTGCAGGGAGGAGCCAGTAGGTGGTAGAGGGTATATCCAATCACTGAAATCAAGGCAGTTGACTGGTGAATAATGAATATAAATTGAATGCTCTTCGCTAGCGTCGCGGCGGTGAGTGGGAGAGTGAGATGATGCACAGCTGTTGATGTGATGGGGTGATTGTGGGGTGTGTTTATACACACTTAAGACATGGCTGTATTGCTGTCTGTCTGTCATTTTGTCTGCTGCGCTCCTTTACTGCTTTACTGCGTGCGTGTGTACATGCGTGTGCTTCTCTCTGTCTGTCAGTGAGGCCTATTGACATCCTCTGCTGTGACCCTCTGACTCCTGACAACTCCAATCAGTAGGATGAGTGGGAGGCGAAGGAGGCGGGTGGGTGGGGAGGGTGTGAGTCCACAGCGCACGGTTATGATGAGCGAGTGTGTGTCTATGAGAGGACTCGTGTGGGTGCGTGTGTGTGAGGGAGGGAGCTCTGCACGCAAATTGTTGCAATCCATGAGCTAAAGTTCGTGAGAGATGGCAAGAAAGTCTGCTTTTCTTGTGAATTGTTTTGTTTCCATGCAGTGTAATGTAAATGAAAACATGTTGTTCCAGTTCCATTAATGGAAGTACTAAAAGGTCTAGCAGTAAACTTGTAGTACTGCAGTACTGTAGTAATCATTTAATTGAAATTATCATTAATAATAGTGTACTGTTGTATTAAAATCTTGTTATATTTTCAAGCACACAAGAAATCCTGTATTAAATTTATAAAAAGACAAATTGAAATCAGTTCAAATATGCTCAAGCAAAATATGGAGGTGGTATTTTTAACAAAAATCGTTATTTCGAGACCAAGTCTTTGAATCTGAGTACATCATATAACATGTCACCTCCTATTATGCTGGCAATTATCTATTAGCACCATTGCTTGCACTGGGGTTTGTGAGAGTCACATGCCAAACAGTGTGACCTGCCATTTTCTATCAACAAGGTCCAGATTTAGATTCCACATTAGTCCTTACATGATGCCAGGCGCCGGTGTGAATGAGAGAGAGGAAAACCGTTGCACTTTGCTTAACACAAACACAATCCCAGATGGTTTTCTTCTCCACTCAAGAGGAGAGCAAACCCGACGCTGTTCGCGCACACGTATGTGTGATTTTTAACACACACCCCGAACAGAAAAAAAAAACAAAAAACGTACACTGTCATCCTCCTTCAGCCAGTTGAGGTACTTGGAGAATTCAGACTCCAATTCCTGTTATTGTGGATAAGTAAGTTTTGTGGCATTGCTACAAAAGAGTGTTAAACATTTCCTTTTATTTCTTTGACCTACTTGGAGTAAAAGTGGTGGGGTTGATCACAAAAAGATCATTGAGATAGTATAACATAAGCACTCTGGTTAGGCACACAACAGCATATTACCAAGCAGATAATCCCAAGCATAACAACTGTAACAGTCTACAGGCATGTTATCAGCTCTGCAAGGCTGTGCTTTGACCTAATTGCTAATGTCAACATGCTAACACATTCACATTCACAATGCTGATGCTGATGTTTAGCCCATATTACGTTGACCATCTTCACTACCTTAGTTTAGCATATTAGCATGCTAACATTTGCATCAGCACTAAAACAGGAAACACAGCTAAAGCTGATCAAATGTTTGAACTGATGATGGCAGCAGACGAAAAGTTAAAAAGGATCATTAAAGTTAGTCCTACTGGAATGAACATGAATGCATGTATATAATTTTACAGTAATATACCAAAAAGTTTAATTGGCACAAATGTCAGCCTCAAGGCTCTGGAGGAAATGTCATCAGGGGTCATCCTCTGATAAGATGTTACAATATTTCCCAAGACTAACAATAGAGGATTGGGTGCTACATGAAAAGTCAGGGGAGTCAATAAGATCCATCCTCTGGACAACAAGGATACAAGGTGTCAGTAGGCTTCATCTTCTGGAGACCATAAATGTCTGTAGGAAAATTTAATTGCAATTTATCGAGTCGTTCAAACATTTTAGTCCAGAACAAAGTGATGGAGTGACCAACGAACACTGCCATCCCTAGAGCCACGTTGCTAGCGTGGCTAATAATAGTCCGCATGCTATGTTAATCAGATCCACATGCACGCATGAACTCCACTGAATCAAGTGGATGATGTGCTGAATTGTATTTGCACAAACAGACATGTTTTCAATTTGCACAATTTAAAGGGCAATGAAAGATTTCATGCTGTTTCATCTTCACATATTTCTCTCACAGCACATACACACATGAAAAAAAACATTTTAGCATGCTGAGCACACAAAAGCCAGGCAACCGTACCGAGTAATGATTGAGAGGGGCAAAACAAGGCTGAAGTGATTTATGCCTAATCTGGGCACTCAGTTTCATAAGGCTATAACTGCACTTTCATTTCAGAGAGTAGTTACTAACCAACAAGAAGCCCAGTAAAAACCTCGGTCTCATGCGATGATATAGTGGAGGTACGTGGGACCCAGTAGAGCCTGTTTCACATTTCTACATGGGTTGAAGTATGTTCCATTTTGAGAGGTCCTCCATGAGATTTAATACGTTTCAGTCGTATGGCATATCAGCCAATGATATAGCTCTCCGTTGTTTACAACCAAACATGAATTTTTCCAGGTTTTTTTTTTTTCCTGCCAGCGGTCCCAGGCTTTCAGGCACTCTTTCATAGGCACGTAAAAAGCGTCACATTATAAATTCCCTGGTCCATTATTACCTTTACTGTAATGACACATCCCACACAGCCAGTGCCAAAGAGCTAGACTTGGGAACAGGCCCAAGGCACTATGTTACACCTTTCTAACTGCATTGTAGTGATTGAAATCTAAAAGCCGAGTGCAAGAACTCCTTTTTTTTGCTCTCTCTGCCACGTTTCCTCTTTCTTGTAACGCTCATTCACTCGCTTTCACGCTCTCTATCTTCATGCTCTTTTATGCTTAGGGTTCAAGGGCCACTCTGGGGGTCGTCGTTGGCTTCAAGAGCCCACTAAACATTGTGAATTGCAGACTTAAGAATGTGATTTCCAACTGCACAATTATCTTGAAGCATGGCACTTTGAAAAAGTTGCAGCTGCACTGACATTTAACAATATGATACCAGCCGACCATTGATATAACTGGGTAGGGAAATTCTGTTGCTTATAAAGAAAAATAAAGGTAGGTCAAAACTAAGAAAAAAATAGCAGAGTTCTTATATATCATTCAAATGGACCCAATGTGGTACATCGCTGGTACATTCCCCTACCTCTGCCACACCATCAGATGCATGGGAGAATATTGAGCCCCACAACACACACTAGTCTGAAAGGCAACACCATAAAGTGCATAGATATGATTGACTTGGCTAATCCAATTACATTAAGAAACCGTTGTTCATTTAAGATGTACAATAAGCTCCAATTTGAAGAATATTTACTGATTAGCAGACAGCAACAAACAGACTAATTGTTGTGTCTGGTGATTTGTGCTGCATAACATGATTCATGCACTGTCAATCAAGCTCGACTCCTGGATGGAGGGACGCGCCGCTGCTGTCAATCGCCGCAACCCCATTCACCTGCGCCTCTTCATATAAAGCGTGCGTGTCGGGAGAGTGTGCACATCAGTACATTGAGCTCGCTTGCATTTGTTTATCCATAGATGTATTTAACATCCCTGACATTTACCTGAATTGATTTCCTCCACATTCTTGCATTTGTTTGAACATACAACGGCGATGACTCTGTAATCCCATTTTAATTAGAAAGATGTAGCGAGCACGCTAAGCTCACGCGCTCTATTCCCCGCAGCGATGCCACACTGGCAAGGAATCAATCACCAAGGCACCGGTTGCCAGGGCAACGAACAGGGGGCTTCTGCACTACTGTCTAAGTGGTAAATGATTGCCGGTGTAACTCATTGGCGGGTGTGAGGAGTTTTTATCTATCTCTCTGTCTCTCTAACTCCCCCTCCCCCCCTCCACCACCACCTTCTCTCGTCACATATCCAGAGAGTTAATTAAAAGCAGCCAACATGAAATAAATCTAAATCTGAGCAGAAATGAAACATACAGTACAAATTGAATTCCCACGTCAAGGGGTTTGAGGTTGGGCGGATAGGTGGGGGGTAGCAGAAAGGCAATACTAGTGGAAAAAAAATGAATATGCAGTGTTAGAGACGTGTGAAATGAAGAAAAACATACATATGCCTGAAGAGACTGGTGAATGGAGAGAGAGAGAGAGGCAGGGGCATAAGGAGGCAGGAGAATCCCTATTTCAGATTTTAACTCAGACTAGGCACTGCTTAAACTGCCACTGACTGTTCATCACTCTTGTTTCACCTACACAGCTCAGCCCTCGGATCTGCCTCTCAACTCCTCAGCTGTGGTGAGACTACAGTCATGGCTGGGGAGCAATCAGACAGCAGTCTGAACAAATGAATTTAAAACACAAACAACGCAGTTTAATGAAACGTGACGCTGCGCTGGTTACGATGTGAGCGTTGGCTGAAAAATTCCAAATCCCAAGTTCAGAAAACAACAAAAGACACCTAAGAGAAGCACACACATCAGTTAGAAAGTGAGAGCTATACATACTGTAATCTCGACATGCAGACGGAGACGGTCGTATATTCATATCCTCCGATGCATGAAACCCTTTTCAGACATACACAAGGTTGCTGGCTTCATCTATCAGTTAAGTGATGGCTTTTTATCATTCAGACATAGGTGACTTTTACG
Source organism: Terapon puta (assembly GCA_028564955.1). NCBI lineage: Eukaryota > Metazoa > Chordata > Actinopteri > Centrarchiformes > Terapontidae > Terapon > Terapon puta. Next base: position 8,905,964 of record JAOXYL010000051.1, on the reverse strand, counting down.
TTAATGTTCCTTGCGGTTTCATTCAGACATGACAGGACACTTATGGATAGTAATGACAGTGAGAAAGGATGGTTTAAGTTCTCTGACAGACTGAATCACTTGTGGGTTTTCAAAGCTCTTGTGCTATATGTAAAACGTTTGGATGAATACTGAGTGAATATTGAAGATATAAGGAGAGAGTGCTGATCAGATTATTACTATAGATATGAGGGGATTCTGCGAATTTTGTGACCCCTTTTCCCTGGCTGCTACACAAGGGAAAAACAGTATGATTACATAGAATGATTGGATATGAAAAAAAAAGAAAAATCGATCTCCTCGAGAACTTTAAATTGGCGTTTTCGCAGCGTTTATTAAACTGATGACTTATATTTCCTTTGCACATAAGAGATGAAGAGTGGGGTAAGTAAAGTGAACCTAGAAGTGTAGAAATCTCTCTATATATGTCTCTCTATCTTTGAAATTTTACAATGTCTGACCGTGTAAGACTACAGTTATTACTTCAGGTGCTTTTTCATACATGAGATGTTGAATTGCCAACAGACTATGGTCAGGGGTCCATAAAGGTCACTAAGCTATTTTACATTAGCAAAGTGCTCATCAAAATACATATTGGCAAGCAAAGGATAACATAAATATAACCTGTTTATCAAACCAAATCTAATTGGCTATTATTAAAAATATATTCTATGCATTATACAATTCAGTATATTTGAGTCTCTGTACCCTCTTACTTCCCTTTTGGACTCAACTTCAAACCTACTGGTTCCCACTGAGAATCAAATTGTTTAAAAGGCTGTCACAAATGTACAGTGTCCTTCTCATAAAAAGGCTTTTCTAAGACATCTAGGCACTGTAGTTTGTAAAAAAAAACAAAAAAAACACTCAAATAGTGGTTTGGTGGGAACTGTATTCAGCTGTGGACTTATACACATTTGGGGCGCCCATCAGTGTTTTATTGCCAGGACAGGGTATGTGGGATTAATAGAAATACAAACTATAATAATAGAGTACAGTACTTATGGCAATGGAAGGAACTCTGTGCTGAAGCACAGGTGTAAGGGAGAGAGCAGTGAGGTCTATCAGGCTTCGGCTACATAATTGTGGTTTTCGTCTGTTTTTGTTCTTTTCATGGGATTTTTTTGACAATGAAGAGGATTCACCGAACACTATTAGATGCACCTGCACCAAAAGATTTAGTGCATATACTATTATTCTGGGCAGTGCCTGAGCATTCCTTTAATAGTGTGTAGCTGCTAGTCTGTGCAAGTAAATGAGGATAGCCAGGAAGTTGATTATTAATGGTCCATTTTTTGGCCTGAATTAATCCTATCAGCCACAGTGCTTACCACAAGGCTGTGCACTGCTCCCAACAAGCAGCATATGAGCACAATTTCACCTTTTTTGTGAACTTTTTTGCAAGAACTGAACAAAGCTGTCACTTATAACAATTGGCTAAATTAGGGTTATTCACAAAAAAAAAACACATTCCAGCAAACAAACAAAAAACAAAGTTCATGACTCTGCTGCAAAACGCACACAAAAGACTCACAAATATGAATTCTCCTGAATGAAATATGGCTTCACCGCAGCAAAGAGAAGGGCGAGACGAGCTTAAACAGACAGTGAGCTGTATTGAAGCAACAAGAAGCCGCTCCTGAGCGAGCCCTTAAGGGGTCCTTTTATAGCCTTCGTATCAGATGGCCCGCACAAAAAACCGCACACCGTCTGTGAAGATCCAATTCTGCCCGGTGCTGTAGACACCGTTGTTGAAATACTGGGGGACGAGACTGCTGGGAAAGTCGATACAATACAACTCAGCACAAAACAGTGGCCCAGCGCAGGATTTGTCATTTCAACATTTCAACTTTTGTGGGAGCTCGTTCGTGGCACGTATTTTGCATTCTAAGTGAATAAAAGCAAAGACAGCCACCGCTGCACAACTGCTTGTTTATATTCAGTTTCACAATGAGGAGAACTTTGTAGAAGAAATCTACAACTGAGTGCGTCAACAAACCTGCAGTATACCTCTCCCCAAATCTCTCTCTCTCTCTTCCTCTCTTATACACAGTGTGACCACCGCCTTAGGTATATAAAGATGTTTGCATATACATCTCTCCAGCTATCTGATCATTCTCTTCTCTTTAAATTTCACCAAATCATCTCGGTGTAGAGAATTATTCCACGTACACCATCACACTGGTGAAACTGGAAACAGGTCCAACCCTGTTTTATGGCATTATGCAAGTTTATATAATCCTTACAAAGAGCAGTAAGAAGAGCAAACAGTGCTGTGTGATGGTACATCTGAGCCAACTTGAAGCGATTCAAAGGTTTAAAGGAAGAGTTTGACAAATTTCACCTTCTGTCTGTGAGTCAAATGATAAGATTGATATATGTATGGAGCTGGAGTCAGAAGGTGTTTGGTTTAGCTTGGATTGACACAAAGACCTGAAGCAAGGTGGGAGAGCAAACCTGTCTGTCCAAAGGGAACAGATAGCCCTACCAGGATCTGTCATATTTACACAATGTATCTTTTTTAATGTAAAGAGTACAAAAAGAAGATGTTTCACAAGATTCAACATTGACATATCATCAGTGTCTGAACTGTTATAATGATCTTCTAACAAACAGTTGCTGATTTACACATACAACAGTAACATTATCGCTCATTTGCAGTCGTGCTTCTGTCCAATGCTTATTCCCTTTTTGCAATGTCAGGAAAATATCTGTGTCTTTAGCTGTTAAATGCACCAAAATGTTGTCCATCTGCTGTTTGGTGTTGAGCAAGTAATGCACATTAGACTTCTGGAGCCTTTTCCTCTTAAAACAGCTGACTTCTGCGGCTGAAAAAACAACTCTGGGAGGGTTGTGAAAGTTGACCAAAGCAGTCAAGTTCTGCACCGCACAGCTAAACAATGAGCTGACACTCACTATAAAGCTTTGTAGAGTTGAGGGGAGCTGTAAAGTGAAATGCTAAATCTCTGTAGGTTCATCTCCTTTCATGCTACCTTCACATTATCATTTGATTTTGTTATTAT